>CM076583.1:334681017-335037020 GCA_034641835.2 Pinus albicaulis
TAGGATCTAGGGAACAATTTTGGGATGTAGGAATGAAAGCTATGGTTTCTTAGCTTGAAAAATTTTCAAATTTGAATAAGAAAATTAACACTTTAAATTTTCGAATGGGAAATGCTAGGAGGGCATAAAATGGTGTCTCTTACTTTTTATGAGGTGGAGGAACCCTTTTTTGGTGATTATAAGCACTTGTACGAAGTTTTAGAGGTTGTGAGTGAAACTGGGCAGGAGCGCAGTGCCAGTTGTCGCAGCACATTTCCTATCTTCCAGGAGCACATCGCCTTCTCCAGGAGCACAACGCCTTTTCCAGGAACACAATGCCTTGCCTCTAGGAATGAAACGCCACCCAAAAACTTGGATTTTGACACTACAAACTTGATTTTCGAGCTAAGGGAGTGAGATCTCGATGGTTTGGACAACAAATGAGAGCCTTATTTTCCTTTTGAGGAGCTTTTATACTTGATGGATTGGATGAATTTGCTTTTGGGACCCATTTCTCTTCTTCACATTCACATTAAAATTTGAAACCTTTACCTTTCACTTTTTCTTTTGATATTTGGAGTTTGATCATTTTATAGATTGAGAGCACTTATACTTTGAAACTTTCGAGTTTTCTTAGCATATGAAACTTTGAGTTGACAACTACCTTAGAACCATGAACTTATTACATATTGAGAAAACATAAAATTACATAATGGAATGAAAATTACATAATGTAATAAAAACTACATATTATATTTCAACTTTAAATGGTAAAGTGAATTTATTGGTCACCCTTAGTCTTGCTGGTATTTTATGCAATGGAAATGATGTTTTGATGTACCTTTAAAACCCTAAGACCTAATGGACACCTTTATTGAATAGAATTCATGATGACATGAATGATAAGGTGATAAAGACTCATGAATGATGGACACTCAGCATAGTGATGAAATGAGCCAGCAAGTGATGAGATGACATTTTTTGAAAATAGTGAACCTTGATTAAAATCTGCACCAAGTGACCAAATTTTTGCATGAACTAGTGGAATGACAAAAAAATTATTAATGGGACACCTAACATGACATGAAAGAGTTAATGTGATCACTGGTGGAAGGATGCAAATACTGACACTAACAGGAAGCAAGGACACAAGATTAGATTAAAAACCATGGTAAGATCTCAATGTCTTGGTAAAATTTTATTGTTGTCATTAAAAGGAAATTTTACCCTCTAAATTACATGCAAAAAGGCATTATGGACTGGCAGAATTTTAGACAATTGAAACAACAAAGTGTTCAAGATTACACTATTGAATTTAGGAGAAGAGCTTTTATTTTGTGTGTCAATTTGTATTCACAAGAAACTTTTTTAAAGTATATTGGGGGTTTGAAAAATTATCTTAGAAATACTATTCTCATGTTAAATCCCACAAACTTATATGAGTTTTGTGTTCAAGCCATACATCTAGAAGCAAGAGGGAAACATAGTGCAGATGAGAGAAGTGATAGTTTCCTTGATTATGAAGGTAAAGGAAAGGGTAAGTTTAATGGAAGAGGAAAGAAAAATGGTTCTATTAAAATAGAGAAAGAGAAACTCATATGTAAACATTGTTCGAAAAACGGCCATGATGAAGACCATTGTTGGAAACTCCATCTAGAGTTGAAGCCAAACAAACTTAAAGCCAAAGAGAAGGGAAAAATTATTGCAACCATTGAACATGACTTAGGTTCAGATTTAGGAGATGAAACCAAGATTACAACAATGGGTTTGAAAGGTAAGAACATAACAAACACTAGTTCTTCAATTTGTTCTAATGCAACTCAAGATGAAGATACAAGAATTAAACTCTTTCATATTATAGTTGTTGCAAAGCATACCAAAATAGACACACTATTTGATAGTGGTTCTCAAGCTAATTTGATTTCTTAAGACTTAGTTAAGAAGTTAAATATTGAAACTATTACACATCCACAACCTTATCCTTTGGGTTGGATATGCAAGAATGAAAATTTTCAGGTAACATGGAAGTGCATCCTAAGGTTTGCAATCAATTGATGAAGTTGAACTTGATGTAGTGCCTCTTGAGATTTCAAATATTGTTTTGGGAAGTACTTATCTTTATGATATGAAAGCAGTATTTCATTGCCATGAAAATAAGTACCACGTTTTTAAGGATGGAATTGAGTACATAGTCAGAGCACATAAGAAGAAGAGAAGTTTGTCTCTTATACATGCAGGAGAAATGAAGAGAATAGTGAATGCAAGTCAAAATTTGACTTTGTTAATGTTCAAGCATAGTGATGTTTTGAATGATACCTTTCAAAAAGATGCATCAAATTAACAGGTTGATTTCATTGAAGTTTCTAATGTTTGTAATAAGATTTTTTAGGGCTCTAACATGTTGTGTTTGAAAAGAGGTAAACAAGATGTGAAAGATTTGCAGCAGTCAACATCTGTGTTGAACGGTGATGGAAACAAGATGCCAATGCAAGAGAGTGAAAAGGTCAAAGAGGAAGTGGAAAAACAATTTGAGAAAATAGGTTCCACAAGTACTTGTTTTTGGTTTCAAAATGGTACATGCCAATGATGAAAAAACTTGGCCAAAATTCTATGCAAGTACAATGCAAGACAAGCTAAAAATCGCCATGTCAACAGTGTTCGAGGTGAGATAGTTTCCAAGCTTTCTTTGATTGACGACCAAGGTGGAAGCAAGTTTTTTTCTTCAAGAAAAACTTATTGTTCTGCAAATTCAGGGAAATTGTAGCATGTCGGTGTCTACAACAGTAAGACAGGGTCTCCAGAATCAAGGAAAAATATTAGTTTTTATGAAAAGTTCAAATTGATGAAATTGGGAAATTTCCAATGGATTGAGACTAGAAGGGTGACGGAACTGTACCCTCATCCACATTTTCAGTAATGAAATAGATTTTGAGTTAAAAAAGGCTTCTAATGGGGAGGAATGATTAGGGGCTCATTTTTATGCTCAAAAATAAAATTTCTCGGAATCGTACAAAACTTGAACGACCACGTAGTGCTCATCATTCTGAATCTGACACACTTCATTTCACAAAAAATGGACTCTGTATGCTCCCAGAAATGAGTTCTTTTTGTTTTCACAAGCAAGCAAAAAAATGGCGACAGGGAGCTTAGTCAACAGTCCGTACTACTGCCATGGCATGCTGACCGGGCAGCGTCAAGGTTTGGTCAAATTACTCTGTTGAATGACAACCTGCCAAGTGGAAATGTCTTATTGGTTGAATTTTTTGGTTATTTGGCAATTTTTTATTAGGTTGAGGTTTGATCCAATGGGGAGAGGACACATGGTGCATCCTGGGGCCACCACATGTGCCCCCCCTCCATAGTGGTGTGGTGAAAAAAATTGTTTCAAGTCCGGGTAGAGGCGCCAGGGTTCGACCCCGCGACCTCCCATGAAACACGCACACCAACTACCACCATGCCACACCAATGGTTCTTACCATATAATGTTTCCACATTTATTTAAGTTTTTCAAAGGTTGCCAATGGGGGGAAGTGGGGGCCAGCCTCGTGGGTCCAACCCCCAACGAATATGACCATAGCCCGTGACCTTGGAGGAAGAACCAGAGAGCTAAACTTTAATGGCAGAGTTTAAACCTTAAACTGAGTTTAATTAACCACTAATCCATAGTTAAATGTGCCTAATCCATGTTTATCACTAAGCGCAGTTTAAAGCGCTAAAAATGCTTAATTAGTGTAATTTGCATTTAATTAAAATAAACATGATTAGTTTGGTGGTTCGCCAAACCCGGAAAAACTGGTAGTTTAACTCCAGCTAACCAGATTTAGCTCCAATTAGTTAAATTTAGGTCAGAAATTGTGGGAAATTTTGAAAAAGGTCATAACTTTTGGAGTTTTTGACCAAATCAGGGGAAAATTGAGGCTAGATGACCATTTTTGGGCATTTTTTACTCATTGGTATAGGTTTTAGGAGCAGAAAAGCATTGTAAGCATGTCAGTTTAAAAATTTGAGCATAATATAGAGGCCCAAGCCATGGAAACTGGACCAAGGAGATGTAGCCCAGGAGGGGTGAACTCCTTCATCAAATTCCTTTGTTGATGTGTTGTATGGTGATGTACTATACTTTTATTTGATGTTTTTCAACCTTTATTTTATGTCAAATTGTTCATAAGGTTAACATGAAAAACACTCATGAGACTCAATAACTTGCAAGAGAACTTGAATCCTTAAGCACATACAAGACATTTTTTTCAAATTATGAAAGAGGAATTAGCTAAGCATTACTAACATACCTCATTCATATCACTACACTAAGCATTCCAGTGTCGGTGGTCATCCTTAAATTACCACCAGTTGAGACCTTGAGTTCTCCCATATTTTGGGTTTGTGGTCTTCCTTAAAAACCACCATTTTAGAGAGCACATTCATTGAATTGTTGCCATGCATTTTTTTATTTTTTTTGTATTTAAACTCTCTTCTTGGAATCATATATACCCATTCGGATTAAGGGGTGTAATGTTGGATACCTAATATGAAAATTGTTATGGTATGAAATGTGAACAATAATTAGAGTCCAAGAGACCACTTGGAATATGAAAACCAAGGGTCACAAGACATTATATTAATATGTATATCATTGTGAATAAAATGCATCTCACATTTATCTTAATCTTTCCTATTCATTCGTGAGTGTTTAACATTGTTAATTAATAATATTTACTATAAAAGTAATTTAAATTTAAATTAATAAGATTACAAGAAAATTGAAAATTGATATATGAAATTGAAAAATTAATTGCCCATTAAGGGAAAATACTTGCATAAATTTTAGTGGGTAGTAACCACTAAAATATCTGCACATTTAAATGTTTACTCCTACTTATTAAAGTGTTAAAGAAAACATAAATAATGTCTTGGTAATTTTATCTATTTATATCTTGTTCATGTCAATTTTTTATGCAAATACTTGCTTAAATTATGGTGGGCAATAGTAGATGGTAAACATTGTTAGAAAATTATATATTACATAGCAATGCAACACATAAAATATGTGGAAAAAACAAACACACAAAACACATAAAACCAGAGTGACACAAATATATGTGGTTCACCCAGTTTGGGCTACATCCACCTCGAACAACCAGCCCTTCCTTTCTATTATCCAGCAAAATGAAGAGACACAACCTACAGCAGATCCGCTATAATATCCTCTGTTCTCTCTCACATTCTCCATATATGTTTCTCGTTCTGAGAATACACATACAATAAACAACCGCAATACAATACCCTCATACAAAACGAGGGTTTTCCTTCTAGGGAAAAACACCGTAAATTAAACATAACTTCTACTGTCAGATCATCTGCCTAATGAATGGTCCAGATTGACTAGAAATTACAATACTTTTACAAGGAAATTTTACATCTTTTTTTAGCTTCAAGGGCACTACCCCCGAAACCCCCCACCAGGGGGGGGAGAGGGCTCCATAAAGTCGCAGCCACTCCACCCTGGACCCCCCAGGCAATGTTTAATTACAAGCGACATTGTCACCCTGTTTAGAACAGGGGTCCAACGATGTGATACAAAATAAAGAAGGTAATCAGGCTCCACACCCAACAAATATGTTATTAAGTGAGTATGAGATATTTTCAAGGATTTTAATTTCTGTTGGTTTCCTATTAAGCTCAACAATGAAAAATCTAAAAATATTTAAAAAGCATGGCATAAATATTAGAAGTGTATCCAAAAATTATGGCAATTATCCACATGGCATTGTGTTGTGCAAAGGTTGAAATAACAATGATTACATACTAAGGCCTGAAACAATCATATTGTAGATTAATAATCTAGTAAATATTAATAGAAATTAATATAACCCAATCTATAATGTTAAACGATGGAGAAGCCTCAATGTTTTTTAGAAAAAACAAAGTAATACTTGGTAAAAGAAAAATCAAATGTGTAATACCATACTTGCAGAAAATATAACAAGGGCTGCATGGCAGCATAGTCCCTACCACAGAAGGTTAGAAAAAATATATTGAAAAGGATATTACTTAATTATTATCCTAAACCAAGTGATTACAAAAGCATTTAATCCAACTATATGCATGGATTTATATGAATTCAATCTTTATTACATTATCTTAATGATTTTGTGTAGTTGATTTACAAAGAACTAAATGAACTTGAACCATGAGTTATATAAGAACTGGTCATAAGATTATTATGATAGCCTAGTGAAACATGCAATCCAAATATTTTCACCTAGATCCATGTATAATGAGTATTATGCATAAATGATTACTCTGTTATGACATTCAAAGGTTTAGTTATTGCATATTTTTTTCTTACATTCCACAAATATTTATTACAAATTAAAAACTAAAAATTCAATTACATTTCTTGTGAATTAAGTACTTGGGTATCAATTATGCTACTATGTTACCCATGCTTCCATGATATGTAGTTTTTATTACATTACATGTAGAGAATTTTAACTTAGCTCCATCTAATGATAAAAGAGTTCATATTTCTTTTCTTTTTTTGACAAAATCGGTTGCTAATTGTATTTCAAAAAAAGAGAGGGAGCAGAGGCTCCATGATTACAAGAAGATTTGTTTGTAATGCTGTGATGAGAGCAGCTACATCTGATTATTACAAGCCTTTTTATTTTAGTATTCAGGAGATACAAAAAAAATGAGAAGTTGTAGATGCGGATGAACTGGAAAAGAAGAAATGTGTATTTAAAAGACATGATAAAAAGAAGAGGAGAGCTAATCTATGCTTATGTGACTGATTTGCCTTGCTATAGAATTCTCTGGATTCTCATCATTCCCCGCATTTCTTATGTTGTTGGAGCTGGTGCTTGGAGCGGTGCATTTTTCAATCATGTATTTTAGGATTTGGACCAACTCTTCAGCATGGGCACACCGGTTCGAAACGTCTTCAAACTGAGCCTGGAGAGATGAGACCCTTGAGAGGAAGAAGTTAACATCAGTTTGATGTCTATCCTCCAGGGCTTTGACATCATTCTTCAGCTTAGCATCAATGGTCTTCTGATGAGCACGAATTTGTTCGAGTTCCGCCTGCAAATCTGCACAATGGAAGCAGTTTTCGCTTCTGGCCATTCTGTTCTGAGTGAACCAAATGGGTGAGGCTGGGACAGAAGCTGCAAGCTGTAACCAAAGATTGGAACCAAAATTTTAAGGATGAAGGCACAAAAAAGGGAGGGCGCTGGAGAAATTCAACAGAGGGGCAGGGAGGAGGTGGAGAGGGGAGGGAGGGCATGGAGGAGCGCACAGAAAACCACCGAGAAGCCCGAGAGCTTGGAGGGGCACTGAGATCAACAGGGGAACGGGACAAGAGTGAAGCGAAATGCGAATGGGAGGAGAATTTATAGAATCGAGAAGGGGGGGAGGGATCAAGCGAGGAGAGGCCCAGGGCGGGAGATTCACGGGGATGGAATGATAAGGGCAGTTGAGGGTGCATACGAAGTCAGAAAAAGCAGAGGGGAAGATCACAAAAGATTTAGGAGAGGCGATGGTCATGATCAAGGGGGAGGAACAAGGGACGAGACATCATTGCAACACAGGAGGCCCAGAGATCGAGTGCAGGCGTTGTTCGCCAGGAGATCTGCTTCACTGTTAAGCAATCTAAGAATGTGATAGAATGAGATACCTTTCAAATCACTCAGAAGGATATGGAATCTTCTGAGGATTTGTTCCAGGGAGACATTTTATGTGGGCCGATTGTGTATTATGGACTGAATGACAATAGCAGAGTTACCCAGTACGATGGCGTTATCAAGTCTAAGATTTTTTAGTTGAATTAAACCTTGATAGAGGGCCAGAGCTTCAGCTCTGTTATTGGATAATGATCCAAGGCTCCATTCATATGTTAAGATCAAGTTCCCAGTTGCGCTTCTTATGCTACCCCCTACTCCAGCGATGCCAGGGTTTGATTTCGAGGCCCCGTCAAAGAAAGGGTAGGTTTTCCTCTGTCTTTAATCCAATCTTTGAAGGTGCTTTCCTTGAGTCGAATTTTCCATGGAGCGGAACAATGAGGATTGGAGGAGAGTGTATTCCTATTACTTTTGAATAATAGGTTGCGGAGAAAGGTTCTTTCTTCCACACTCAGATCAGTGATATCAACTCTGTGATTGCTTTTAGTAGCAAAGATGTCTAGGACTAAACTCCAAGTTTTGTTGCAGAGTTTCCTATGAGATGGCTCTTTGTCTCGAAATATATTGTTGTTCCGAGAGAGCCATATGTTCCATAGAGCAGCATGCGGAAGAGTGTTCCAGACCCTGCTTGAGAGTTTGTTTTTTTTGTTTTTCCAAGGCAAACTGTTTTTCCATTGGAGAAGGAACTCTGCAACGGTGCTCCCATGATTGATATCAGGCTTGAAGTGAGTAGTGAGGTCAGTCCAATAGTGAATGGCTAAGGGGCACCAAAGAAATAGGTGAGGTATAGTCTCTTTTGCGTTTTGACAGTTGGGATAGATAGAAGGACCTGAGACTCCCCTTTTCTTGAGATTGTCAGCTATGAGTATTTTTCCTTTCAGTAAGTTCCAAATGAAGAATTTGATCTTTGGGATGGCTTCAGAATGCCAAACATTTTTCCAGATTGGCCAAATTGGAGCTGGAAACTGCTCTTCGCAAAGGAATTGATAGGCAGACTTGGTGGTGAAGGCTTTGCCTGTGGGATCCCAACGGAATCCATCCAAGGCATTTTTCTTGATAGGAGCTAGACCATGTAGATGAAATTGCAAATTTCTGAGTTCTTCTTTGAGAGGGAGGGGAATAATAGGAAATTTCCATCTGATCCACAACTGATTCCGGGTGTCCCATTTAGAAATCGGATTCAGGAATTTGAGGCCCATGCTATCCAAGTGTCGAAGAATGTTCTGAGTGCCTGGTCTTTCTATGATGGGGATACCTCCCATAATTCGATCCTGGCCAATATTGATTAACTTGCCTCCTTTCGGAACTTTGGAGATATTTTCTACAAGAATAGGGATGGCTTTTTTGCAAGAGGACCAGATTTTGGTGCACGGTCTGTTGGGGATATCTTGCTGAAGAAGTTGTTGTCTAGGAGAGTTTAAATATTTAACTTCAAGCACCTGTTTCCACCAAGTTTGGTTCCCATTGATTAGTCTCCAAACTATCTTACCCCCAAAGGTTTGATTCATGATTTTGGGCGAGTGAACACCAATGCCTCCGTGCTCCTGATCTTGGAGAACTTGATTCCATTTGACTAAATTGTATTTTTTTTGTCTTTTTTTCCCCCTTGCCATAGGAAATGTCGAATGATAGCTTCCATTTTCAGATAAATGCTGACCGGGGCATGCAGAAGAGTAAATTGATAAAGAGGGAGGGAGGATAACCCTGATTTAAGGAGGGTGAGTCGACCTACATGATTCAGCCAAGAGGAGCCCCATTGATTCACTTTCCTCTTCAATTTGTCTATAGTCACATTCCAGATCTCAACCTTCAAGAATTTGACACTGACAGGCATGCCCAAGTAACTAAAGTGATCCCAATTTAGCTTGTAGGGGACTCCAAAAATGCCAACGATGTTGTGTAAAGTTTGTCTAGAGACATTCCAGCCATAGACACAACTTTTCTTGAAATTGATCAGGCCTCCAGAAAAGAGCATAAATCTGTCCAAAACTTTTTTGAATCGTTGAGCAATAGTTTTGGAGGCTCCTCCCATTAATAAGGTGTCATCAGCAAATTGGCAATGATTCATGTTTCAAACTTCGTTGCCATATTTTATCCCAGTAATGAGACCAACCCGCCTCAAATGAAAAAGAGCTCTGTTGAAGGAATCAACCATAAGGATGAACAAATATGGGGAGAAGGGGCAGCCTTGACGGAGCCCTCTTGAGGATTGGAAAAAGGGAGGTGGTCTTCCATTGACAAGAGGGGATATCCAGGCCCCGGAGATGCAGGATTTGATAAGAGTTCGTATTTCTTTTACTAATTAAACAAAAGATTGATTAAAAATAGGAACATGTTTTACAAATAATTAATTTCCTTTTTAATAAATTATTACCTACATTTTGTAGATTCTTGAAAGTATATGTGATTAATAAAATTAAGATGATGGTGAAGGTGGTGGATTTTAGATAACGGTTACACACTTTGAGACCGCTAAGGTTTACAGGAAACAATTCAACAATACCCTATAAAATTTTGTCCATAAAACCTTTGTAGAATCTATATGCTACTATAAAAAATCAAAAGTTCATTTTATAGACCAATCATATTTTAAAAAAATATATTTTTTTTGTTTGTCTAAATCATTTTATCAATGTATTACTTAAAACTAATAGGATCGTGAAATTCTTTCCCATATTTAAATTTGTCAAATTATAAATCTTTTTTCAAAGTTTGCAATGTTTACATTATTAAAAAAATTAAGCTCTAAGAGATATAATCACTCTAAACTGAACCTAAATGTGTTATGTAAATTTTTGAAATCTCTTTCCTTTTAAAACCTTGTTCATTTTTTTTTTTCTATAAACTAAAAAGTATAAAAGTTTTCTTCTCCATAAATAAATACCTCTTTATATGTTAAATATCTCTTTATAAACCAACTACTTCATTTTTTATTTTATTTAACCTCATTCAAATTCTTGTAATTTTTTATTTCCATAAACTAAATGTTATAAAAGTTTTCCTTTCAAAAAAAAATTCTTTATAAGTTAAATATCTCCTTATATACTAAGGACTTCAATTTTTATTTCACTTAATCTCATTAAAAATGCTTAAATTATTCATAAATTAAATGAAATTGTCGATTGGAGTTGCATAGGTTTTATAACACTATTATTAAATATTAGCATCAAGTTCCATGAAAGAATCATCAATCTCAAACTCTCCTAAGCAAATCATTGGTTGTTTAAAGAACCATTGATGAAAAAAATATAAATATAGTTGAGTGATTCTATCACTTTAATTTTTTATTTTTTTATTTTTTTAGTATGATAGTAAAGTTTTCATCTCAATTGTGATTTTTTATTATAATTAAAATATTCTTTTCTTGAAATATTAAAAAGTTTTGATTGCAACTCATGGTTGTTAAAATTACATGAAACATATATTCATATAATAAAGAATCATTGACGAAAAAGTATAAATATAGTTGAGTGATTCTATCACTTTAGTTTTTTATTTTTTTAGTATGATAGTAAAGTTTTCATCTCAATTGTGATTTTTTATTATAATTAAAATATTGTTTTCTTGAAATATTAAAAAGTTTTGATTGCAACTAATGGTTGTTAAAATTACGTGAAACATATATCCGTATATTATATATGTAGATGTTTTTTTTAATATTTTTTTGTCCATTTAATGAATATTTCTTAAAATGGTAAGCTCGAATTATGTAATTTACACAATATATATTCAAAAACTAATTTTAAACAATGCAAATTCATAATTTCATAAAAAGTTTCCACATCACATTCCAAAATAATAAAAACACAATTTAAAATTTACAAAATAAAATAAATACATATGCCAATGATAAAATATACAAAACTTAAAAATCTAGAGTACACCATAAAAATCTAATGACCATGCATTCATATTTAAGTAACACTATTTTATTATTTGTTCCAGATCAATATGTTGTGATATCAACTACTCCACTCTTATCATTGTCTAGAATATTTGACTTCATTATCACATTTTATTTTAAAACAAAAACGACACTTCCAATCTGTGATGCACATAATTATCTTCATAGTATTCTCTATTAGTATTTTCTTTATATGAAATTTCAAATTATTTTCCATTTCATATGAAAAGAATAATTCATTTTAACTTATCGATGTTAAAAAAACTAAAATTAAATTAAATTTTCAAATTAAAATGTAATCCTTTATTTTTCCTTTTATCCCTATTTGTAATTTTTCTTTTTAATATAATGTTTCACGGGTTTCCCCAATATTTTTAAAATATTTGGAATCAATCAAATTTCACTTAAGTCATTAATAATTTAATTATAAAATTATAAAAACTTCACTATAAAATTTGTTCCTACACATTTTTGTTCTTTTAAAATGAAAGAAAATGTCAATCAACTACTACAAAAACTTAATCAGGACTGCAAAGTTGTGCAGACCACCTCTTCATCATCGAGAAGTAACTTGACATTATTAAAATGAACATAAATTCAACCCAATACAACAAAGATAATCTTCATCTAAATCAATGTGGTCAGAGTCAAATACCACCCAATTTATTTTTTCTAAGAAGATGGAGGCATAGCCCAAAAAAAAAAATTCCCAAGTACATATATATCATTTATGTAATTATAATTGCTTTCAATGTTTTATAATGCTTCCAACTCTCACATTTAATCTTGTTTTATTCATAATTTTAAATTAATTTAAATTAATTTAATATTTATATATTTTGATGGATTCTATTTTATTATAATATTTAATATTTTAAATCATATATCAAACTAAATAAATTATTTTTAAATTTGAGATTTTTGTGAGAAAAATAATTACTGTTAACGTTAAAAGTTTTATTCTCTTTTTTGACTCTGCATCTGTCATCGATATATCTCTATGAGGCTTTATAAGATTTCGTATCTCTGCCCTCCAGATGAACTACACTTACTCCCTTAAAACATACAAAAACAAACAAATTATTTTGACTTTACAAATATTCATATATCATTTATGTAATATAAGTGATTCAATGATTACAAGCTCTTTTCAGTTTTTGGTTGAACTCACTTCTAATTCGTTATATATATATATATATATTCAATTAATATAATAAAAATATTTATTTGATAAATTTAGTTTTTTAATAAGTTTATGAAAATATAAAGTAAATGTAAATATAAAATTTTACATTTAAATCTTTTACTCTTATTCATGGTATAATTGTGTTTTAAGATTGCATAGTTAAACTAAAAATTACAATGGTAATAATCTAAATCGAACCATACCATGTATGACCATATCAATCATCAATTTTCCTAAACATTAAAAAACAATAAAAAAATTATTTTAATTAAAAAGAACCATTAAAAAACCAAATTAATTAATCTATTTCCACAACGATAATATAATACTTACCAAATAAATTATATATTTTTAAAAACAATTTTATAAAAATATGGTTTTCATAAATTATTATCATATTGTAGATCATGGACTACCCAATGGCTAATCAACTCAACGACTTTAAATTTATTGCATAAAAAATTAAATTTGATGTGACACGCTTGATTGTGATTGTCATCGTCATTATTTCATAAACATGTGAAACACGCCACGCGTACTATGCTACATTAAAGGTGTTCCCAATTTGTGATATGGTATACCGTACCCATGCAGGTTTTTGGCTTCCAACGACACCTACAAATACGATTAAATTAACTTTCTAATGTACCATCCTCGATCATTACTCGACAAAATTCTGAATATTTGTTAACACAACCACTTTCAAGGGTTCCATTAATGTAATGTTTAATGCAAGGAAACCTTAGGGAATCATCTTGTAAATCACATCCTCCATCATTACTCGATAAAATTTTGAATATTTGTTAACACAACCACTTTCAAGGGTTCCATTAATGTAATGTTTAATCCAAGGAAACCTTAGGGAATCACCTTGTAAATCAGAGGACCCACATACATTTAAAAATAATATATTGAAGAGTTATAGATTGACTTACCAACCAAATGATGAAGAGTAATAGATTGACTTAACAACCAAATGATGAAGAGTATGTTGCATCTCCTACTTTTAAAGGAAGGCAAAACAACTTATGACTTGTCCATGAAAACTGGAAAGGACCTTCCAGATGACCTCATCAGAAGAAAGAATCATGTGGAGCACTAGGAATGTTGGAATTAAAAACCTTCGTTTACAACATGTTTGATGATGTTAGTAAGAGATATATTTTAGTTAAAGTTATGAGACTATAAAATTCAATCTTTGAAAAAAAAGAGAGAGTAAGATATCACATTTTGGTTGATATCATTGCCCTATAATTGCATTGCATTGCGTGCACATCATTCTTTTGGGTCACCAATATCCTTAGGGAAGAGACAAAGTCATTAGCCCTTTGGGGAGGAGACAAATGTATGAAACATTCATCTAAAAACATTCCCCACCTCACATTGATCTTAGTTTTTTTTTCTTAAATTTAAATAAAACACATTTATTCGCTTTTATAATTTTTTACTTTCCATGAATCCCCACAAATGCTCTACTTTAACTTGGCCCAAAGCAAGTGGATGGTAATAAGTTGAAGTTGGTCCACATGTAACTATTCCTAAAGACAATTAATGCGTCGAAATCAAAGATAAAATAAGTGTACCAAAGATAAATGCGATAGCTCTACATATTGATTACTATGTTAAATGAAACTGCATTTATCCAACTTTCTCTCATCACCTAATTACAATCTACATTTACTCAGCTTTCCATCATTTATTTTTTAACCAACATTATTGTTTTGCATAGTTGATCAACTCTAAATTAATTTATTGTACCAGGCAGTAGCTGAAAGCTTTGGCTGTATTTGTTAATGGTGGTAAACTAATTATTGACCCCATCGACATTACTTATAATGCTTAAAAGTGACTAAAACTCTTTGTTACAGTGATGGTTATCCAACGTGTCGTGTGTAAATATGACAACATAGTTTATATAACATTACGTTGATATTTTAGATAAGGTGAGTTTTGTTAGGGATTGGACCACGGTTTATGAGAATTAAATTTCTCCACCTAATTTTTAGACCACATTTTTGGGTTTAGATAAGATGTTATATATTAACGTGATAAATTTGTCTGGATGACAAAAATTTGTCTCAAATTTTTCTCAAAAAATCTAACAATAGGAGGGTGTGAATCTTGTTTTTGATGGTGGAAATGGATCGAGTACCATCAAAAACCTTTGAGGTATCCAAAATCTTGAAACTTGATAAATGTAGCCAAAATTTCCTAAAATTTCTGCTGAATTTTATGAAAATCTCGCCAAAATTTCCATTTACCTTTTGTGATACTCTGTAGATTTTTTTACAATTTAATATATAAAAAATATCAATAGCTTATCCACTCATTATATTAATAATAATTGATATCATCAATAACTAGCCTAATCCATTTTAACTCTAGATTTATCACGCTTTAAGTGGGATCACATTTCTTGATGTGCAGAGTGAAAACATATTTGTTCTCTCTAGGCTCTTGGTAGATCTAGAGTTAAGATATGTCGTTAAGATGGATTTAGACTGGACCTTTCTTTCTTGAAATAAGCTAATATCCCACATGAATACTATGGGTTAATACTATATGTGAATATCATGGGTCAAACCTCTTTTAGAGTGAAAACATATTTGTTCCCTCTAGGCCCTTGGTAGATCCAAAGTTAAGATCTGCCGTTAAGATGGATTTAGATTGGACCTTCCCCTCTTGAAATAAGCTAATATCCCACATAAATACTATGAGCCAATACCATATGTGAATACCATAGGTCAATATGCTATTTTTATTTGAATTGCAATATCTCTTCTATACTAAACTCGAAACCACCTCTCAACACAATCATAAATCAAATTTTACCCAAAAAAAAACATATTTATCAAAATTTAAAGATATTATGATAACAAATATCTTAAATTATTCAAACATAACATTAATAATAATCAACACTATTAATTAATTATAAATAAAAATACATTATATAAAAAAATTCATGCCTATCAACATTGATAAATTCTTAGCACCCACTCCACCTCTCATAGGAATAATCACATTACTATTTCTTATATCATTAGACTTTCAGAATATAGATTTTGTTAATTTATCATTAACAATACATCATTGTATTTTCTCTGATAGGAATAATCCCATTACTATTTCTATTTCTTACATTAGAATTTCAGAATTTATAGATTTTTAGAATATAGATTTTGTTAATTTATCTTTTACAATATATCATTGGATTTTCATAATATAGATTTTGTAAATTTATCTTTTACAATAAGTTACATACATAATTTTTATTTAAACAATTTTTTTTTAATTCTAATTTAATTTTTATACAAATTTTCAAATATAATGATCTTTTTTAATATGAGTACAATTTTACTCTTTTATGAATTACTAATAAATTGCTTTAAATATTTTAAATTTATTAATATACATAAAATATTTTAGAATGATAAAGATTTAACCTTCATAAAATATTTTAAAATATTCTTAATAGTATTCACAAGTCAAGGATTGAAATTTATCTCTAGAGTAGTTATGTCCTTGTTTCTCTTTTACTTAAATTGATTAATTAAAAAAATATCATATCGACAAATCTTATATAAAATGAGTTATAATTTTTTTAACATGTGGTATTGATAAACCATGACATTGGCCCATGATATTGTAACAAAGCATATTTAAAGATTAAGAATCTCCATAGTATTTAAATATATATAGTTTAACTTATATATTAATTCTTTCTATAATTAACAATAATTTAAGAAAGTTACAATTCCTTAATTTTAGAAACACTAGATGTATCATGGAGCCAAAGTTTTGATGCCTATCATGGATTAATTCCCATAGAATTTAACTAAAAATTCATATTTATGTTGATAGAATTTTAATTTAATTATTAAAAGGTAGTTATGCTCTTTATTTTGGCTTGACTAATGGGGAATTGAGCCTTGAATATTATAGTTTACATAATAATTCATAACTCTACAATTTCTAATTGTGTTGTCTCCATGGGCACTTTTTGTGTTGTTTCTAAATTAATTAATTAAAAAATTTCCATGTGAACATGAGTTATGGTTTTATGAGCATAGTAAGTCATGATATTGCCATGATATTTCCCCATGATATTATAACAAACCCTATTTAGAAATAAAAAATATTCATGGTTAAGAATCTAGTTACATGTTTTTTTTAGATGTATACATGTTTAACTCATATATAAATTCTTTTTATAAATAATAATAATACTATACATTAAAGTTATAGTTTAGTTAATTTTTATGATTTTTTAAATCTTGACAACGTGAGATATATTATAAGAGAAACGTTCTCATGCCTATGAACATTTGTCAATGATTTAATCTATTTGGTTGAGATAGTCACTTAAATAATATTTTATGTAAATTAATATATTATTTATTCTATGTAGTACTTTCAAAGGGCATAAGTTAATAACAACAAAAAATACTTAAATATATTTTAAATTTAATTATATAATTATAAGTTTCTAAATAAAATTATAATTTTTTATAATGCACTATAAATAAAATTTGGTCTAATAATTTTTATTAAGAAATTTGAATTAATATTAATAATTTTAGGGATTGTAATACTACAATATAACATATTAATATACTTAATTGTTGTTAATATTTGAGATGTTTAGGGATGTAGGTGTTGTTGGTGCTCGTTCGCCGTAGAGGACATAAATAAATATCATATTCTTAGAGCCTAGGAAAAGCCTCTAATTATTGGGCAAAATCCTATGTTCTATTACTATAAGGAATCAATTCAACTATTCCACTACATATTTGAAAGTTGATATTGTGGAAGTCTCCAAGGTCATAATTAGGCATCTTCACTTCATTTTTTCCCCAAATCCAAAACTTCCCTCTATATTCTAGAAAATTCATCAAAGTTTGGGTTCAATTTCGAAGATCCATGCACTGCATGTCCTTCATCATAACAACTCGAAGCCCAACTCTCTAGTTGCTCTTGCAACTAATTGGGTAGAAGGAAAATTGGGAATAAATGAATAAGAGATTCATTACCCCATTCCTTGAAATCATGATGATATATGCTCCCTGCTACAGGCGTCACATGGTGGCCTTTGAGGTCTTTCCTAGGTTAAAACTTCCATAAGGCATGAGAGTCCTTTTAAATGCAATGCTCATGGATTTAACTTTTTTCGCCATCCCCTTATTGCGATAGTCATGACACCGTATGCCTTGAACCATGGGAACTTATAGTTATGGCCAATGACATTGATATAGGAGATGTACCATATAGTACAATTATTCCTTATGACCCTTATGTTGCTCACTGCTCAAGTTCATGCTTAGGAAACCTGGATTGTGGTGTGCTTGTTTTATAATTTTTGAAACATGGCTTCAAATTTCTCGTCTAGATGGTGCAAAATACATCATATTTGTTCTTTTAAAACAACTAACCTCTAGGAAAGTCTGGCACAGTTACAAGTTTTTTATCAACAATTTTTGAAGCACAATTTTCCACTCTAAATTACATATTTTGATCAACCATTAACAACAAATTCAATAGGTTGAGGATGAAAATAGAAGTTTTAGGACTTTGAAGAACTACAACAAGTAAGAGCTCAAGGTACTTTGTCTCCTATCCACTTTGTCAACTCTGCTAGCCCATTTGTCTAAATATTTCCATATTTTAATGTTGAAGCTTTAAATTTAGAGCCCATAGCTTCTTAGGGCCTAACTAACAATCTAGCATCCACATAAATGATCATGGAATTCAAGTTTTGTTTTATATTGGGTGTTTTCTATGGGGTATATACTACTAGATCTCTTGAGTGAGATGTCATTTTGTTGCTATACAATCCTATGGTTTTGCTTTTAAAATAGTTTGAAGTTGTCAACAAACAATTTATTGCCGACGTAAACTTGAAACATTATTGTGTATTCAAGTGCATATTTGATTAATATAATATTTCCGATTGAAGAAATATTATTAGAAGCTTAATTAATTTTCTATCAAATGATAAATTTATCTCCTCCTTTAAGAAAAAAATTGTAATTTTATTTTTGAGATAGGAAAAAAATTACATTTGTAGATGCCTTATGCATTCCAAGTGGCTAGTATCCCCAAAAGTCTTTTAGCCAAAAAATACGACAAAGATAGTCCCACAACCCGCAAACAATACAAAAAAAAAAAATCTAGCTATCCATGAAACCAAGAGTAATTCAAACACTAAGTATCAATTTTTATTAGAGAATATACATCAATTAACTATTGTAGTGATTATCAACCACATCAAGCATAATTGTGTCTTGAGGATGGTGCAAGAATTATTCTTAGGAAAAAAATAGAGAATAAAACTTATGCTATCTAGATTTAAGATTCATAAATATATTCAAAGGAGGTACCTCCATATTTTTCCTATACATTCCATAAGCCTTGGTCCATCTCCAGTTCAATTTTGTAAAGACAATGTTTTTCTTGGTTCTTTTCCATATAAGCATGATAAAATGAAAGACAAATAAAATTCAAAAAAATGCTTTTGATATTTTGGAAAATAGGCAATACATGCATAGTTTTGTAAGTAATAAACACCATTCATCCAATTTATTACCAACTATGAATCTCAACATTATGACTAGTAGTGTAAGAATTCATGAATATCTACTAGCATTTTTCGTTTTCTCATACACACATTTTCGAGGCATGCTTATCCACTAAATTTTGTTGTGTGATTTCCTATTGTGTTTTAAATTTTGTTGTGTGGTTTCTTAAAATCCGCTATGTGGTTTTACTACTTAAGTTGCCTAAGATATTTTCTAAAGCCTAATAGCAATGTCTTATGAGATGACATGTTTGAAGATTTTTTCTAGACTTTAATTATAGAGAATAGTGGTCAAGTTTTTTTACTTGTAACTTGTTGAAAAATTGAATATACTAATGTAGTAAAGCCTAATATACTCTATATCAATTCCAACATATAGTTGGGGGTAGAGCTATGTTGGATTAGCCTCCAATTCGATTGAAATATAATTTGAATACTAAAATTGAATAATTACTAGAGTTAAAGAAATTCATGAATGGTATACTTTTGATATTAGTTTAATAATAAAGTTTATTAAACATTTTTAAGAGGCAAGACACTCTAATATTAGAGTCCTATGTCGAGGATGTGTTCATCCACCATGAATTTAACACAAACATTGATAAGTAGTGATGGGTGTCCTAAATAGGTACAAATCAAGGTCCCCCTGACCATCCTTCAACATAATTTTACCTCTCTCTTTGCATTTGATTACATCTTTTTAGACTATAATGTGTTCATTAGGAGGGTTAAGGAATATTTGTCATATATTATAACCTAACATGTTGAATGTGTAGGAGATGGAGCATTTATTTTGCATGAGAACTTTAGAGACCAACTGGAGCGAATGTATGAGGCTCATTCCCTGCATTGACTCACTTACAACTCTGTTGGCTATTGGGGAGTTACTACACTAAGTGGCTGTAAGGATCTCAGGAGACTAGACCCACTTTTCTAGGGGTGTTGGAGGGAAGCAAACCTTTTTCCAAAGAAGCTAAGTGATCACTCATATTTGCATAAATAAAGGATCCCAAGAGCTCAGGAGGATTTTAATTTTAGAGGAAAATAGTGACTGCTAGAGCTAGATCTTGTTACTTGTTATTTCTATTGCAATGTTATGTACTTGAACAATTTCTGAGATCAATGAAAAACATCTTATTGCCTTTAGTATGAGTGTATTTTAGGGGAGTTGAGTTCCCTTGGGTTAGGGCCCAACCCAAGCACTCAAGTCTCTCTCTCTTTTATATATTTTTTATGCATTTCTTTTTTTGTACTTAGCTTAGCCATGTCTCTCTTTGCAAAATCTGTTTGTATGAAAAGATTTTCCTTTGCAGATTTATCAATAATTTCTCTTAAGATGTTTGGTTGTAGCCTTTGTAAGGGAAAACATAAAAACATGGTATCTCTTTTCATTCAATAATTATATCTTGGTTTAAATTCAACTCATTTGTTCCTTTACATTTTTTTTTTCTACAATAAGTAATTTTGGTAGTCTTTAGATCTTTATGTTTTGTTGGTTAACTACCTTATGTGCGGGTGATATCTACTGATTTGTAGGGAAAAACGACATCATTTCCATCATATACCCATTGGGTGAAAATGTGAAGTTGGGTTACACTTTTGTGAGAATCGGGGGCGGAATTTTTTTTTCCGCAATAGTTCAAAGTTCGGCTGAACTCATTCTACCGTTTAGATTGACGTCATACTAACGTTGTGGGCAAACAGATTTTTGACCGGAGATGGGAAATTCGGAAACAATAGTTTGGCTGAAGTTTTAGTTCGGCCGAACTCATATTTTATAAATTTATCACCTATGAACTTTCATCATTTTCGCGCATCTTTGTTCGCATATTCTGTTTTTCGCAGGATTCTACTCTGATTTTCGTTTCTGTGGTGCTGTTGCTGCTCTGTTGTTGATTTGGTTCCCGCGAATCGTTTCTGTGGCGCTGCTACTGTTCTGTCATTGATTTGACGCCCACGAATCGCTGCTCAGGAGTTGCATCGAGCGAATTTCCAGGTAATCTAAAACCATGAAATGAATTAGCTGAGGTGTTTGCCAATATAGTTAAGATAGATTGCTTTGATTGCTTTGATGAGATATTCTTGATTCATGATTTAATGTTGGATATGATATTGTGAATGTTGAGTTCAACATATTTCCTGAATCGTGACTGAATATTTTCTCCTTGTTTAAGTAAGATATCATCTTAATGGACACATTCCAAACAGTATTTGGTTTATTCTGTTTGTTTATATTTTTTTAAACATCCACGCATAGTATATTTTTCCCTATATGTACTTCTCATTCCATTCTTCATACATATAATTATTTGGGACTCTGATCTTTAAATCACTTCAAAATTTCTTTGAATATTTTCCTTTTATGCAATTAATACCTACTATTAGCAAGTAATATCATGATTGCTAGATGGATCTGTTTTGGTTTTGAAATTCCAACTCTGGTCAAACATAAAGCAATAGTCCAATGATGATACATGAATCGAGGGTTTTGGGAACCGGGCATGGGTTTAGCCTAGAGGAAATGTATGTGCATTTAGGTGTTTTTTTTATTGATGTACATGGTCTTTTACACACCAATAGAGAATGGAGAATGACAGACAGGGAGAGACATGAGTAAGAATGGACTTACTTATCACAACCAGCTATTAAGGCCAGAGTGTGTTACACTAAAAATTGTCATCATGACATTCTGCTATGTGTATGAGCTCATTATTACTCATACTTCCCCCTTTTGCAAGTCTAAAATATTAGTTCCTCATGTCAAGCCTTGAAAATCAGAAAAAGTTCCTAAAAGTCTCCTAAACTTTGGTGTCGCACTTTCTGGCTATCTTGCCTGCGGTCCCGCACCCAATGTTCAGCTATCCTGCGTACATGAACGCACTTCATCTTTGTTATAGGTGCGGACCCCAATAAGATTAAAAAGGCGCAAGTAAATCCCAAAAAGCTCAATTAAAGTAAATTCTGGAAGCTTCTAGAATGGATCTTGCGGTGGCAGAACCGCTCTTGTGAGGTGCATGAATCCCTTACCTTATGGAGCTAACCCCTTAATATGAGGAGATTATCCCTTTGAAGGAGGATTCTATCCCTTCATACTTGGAACAGAAAACCTCCTCTTTTCCACTATAAAAAGAGGCATTGAGTAGCCTCAAAGGGAGTTCAAGCTTAAGAATATTTGAGGTTAAGTGTTGTTGAGATTTAGACTCAGTTAACTAAGACTTTTGTGAGGAGAGATTACATACCTCTATTTGTCTTGGTTGGAGGAGTGCAGCGCTTATCAAAGTAAAGGAGACTCCTGCTTCGGACCCCGGAAAGTCCTGTGCAACATCAAGGCTCAGGTTGTAAGGATTTTCTTCTTTTGAAATTAATACAAATATACTCATTTTTCTCAATAAGCTTTCATTCAATGGTTTATTTCATAGCTTCCTTGATCACTATGATAAGCATGGTTTATGATGATTTATATACAGGTGCTATGTAATATTTTGCTTGTTTGTGACTACAGGTTTACGAGGAAAACTCCTTCAAGTGCGCAAGGGATAACAACAACTTCAAACAAGCATTGGACAAACGGTAAGTATTTTACACCTATATAGAGCTTTTCATAGATCATATATGCTTAGAGAAAGATTAGTCTGTTTGGTTGTTTGTTGCTAGATACTTTTAGTACTAGGGAGATCGGTCTTGTCCACAAGACGGATTAATCCATACAAAAAATTGGCGACTCCAATGGGGAAGAACTTGTTGTTTTTGGTTCTCTTTTATTTTGACTTGAGGAAACGTTTTCCTGGTTTTTTATTAATAAACATTTGCCTCGGTAGCTTAGGTTTTCTCTGTTTTTGAAAATTTTGAAATCCTTTAAGTTTTTCTCTAGTTTTTCCTGGGACCGCACTTTGCCTTGTTTTCATAGTGCGGGCAGTTTCGCACTTTTCCTGTGTAAATAGTGCAGGACCGCACCTGTGATATCCTGGAGCCTGCGGACCCTGTTAAAGTTTTGAAAAACTTCAGATTTCTTTCTTTAGTTTATCTTGATTTTTATTTTCAGTTTTTGTTTTCTGCCCAGATTGATGATTGTTTCTGTCAAAAGCTTTCTGTTAATAAATCTCAGCAGTATTGGTGTTTTGATGATTTTCTAGAAGTTTTGCGTTTTGGATTGCATTTCACTTGGTCTTTGTAGAGATTTGAAGCATTTGACATTTTGAAGTACCTCAGATTACCTTGGTCTTTTTGGTCTTTTTGCTGGATCTCACCTGATTGTGAAATCATCCTTTATTGAGAAATAGAGTTACCTGTTTCTTTGCAAATCTTCGAAAAGAAACTTTGTTATTGGTTTTTGAATTTCATTTTTAATAAAAACATAATTGAGTGTTTTTGATCTGTTTGTTATTCTGGACGAATAGATCCTTAGTTTGCTGAACGACTAAGTAAAAACATTCTTCAAAAAAAAATCTTAAATCTTTTATTCATTTAGATTATTAAAGTTTGTAGTTTTGAGTGCTATTAAACTTTGTAGATCTCGAAATTAGTTTTGTAGTTTTGAGTGCTTTTAAAATTTGTAGATTTATTTTGAAGGAAAATTGTTTTGTAGCTTCAAGTTTTTGGAAAGTGAAAGGATTTTTATTGTGAGCTTTGATCATTTGTTGGAAAAGACAAAAATAGTTTCTTTCAATTGTTCTTTATGTTTAAAAAAGGAATTGTTTATTAAAAGAATTGCATTCTCTAACTTTTCCTTAATTAGAATTTCATTGAAAGAAAACAATTTGATTATCATTTTTAGGTGCATTTTTAGTGTCTTTTGGAAATCAAGTCTTCACACCATCAGAGTTTCATTTCCACACCCATTGACTTAAGAAACAACTCTTAAAAGTAACGCTTAATTAAAATTAATCTAGCAATCTTTTTATTTTCTAGGGCTCTTTTAACCAACATAGCTTCGGCTAGTATCTTGGAGTAGGGAGTAGTTAACTCTCCAAGGTAGTAAAAACAAACAAGTAGACAAATCTTGCGGTAGGAGATAAATCCAATTGTAATTTGTATAATCTGGGAAGCTTCTCTTAAAGAAGTCAATCACGAGATCATGTTCGAACCTTTGAGACAATCAATTATGTTTCATTGGGGAAGATAGAAGATTTTGCGCGTATTACAAACGGTAAACCTCGGATTAACCATTGTCGAGGAGCCTGGGGTCACTTGTCGGTAAACCTCGGATTAACCATGTCGAGGAACCTTCAAGGGGATTGAGCTTGCTACTCTGCCCTTGCGCGTGAGATCGGATCGTAGACTGTTCCCCCAGTTATATTTGTTACTATTGGTAACCTTAGTGTCCATTATCTTAAGATTATTTCCTAAGGTGACGGTGAAGAAAATATCTCACTGTACCTGGAGCAGACGTCGACTAGACTCACTTAGACTCTCTGGGGGGTTCTCTTCACACGAGATGGTTTTGTGAGGAAACTTGTGCCAGTCTGTTTCATTAAGCAGGTTGTCAGGGTAACTATTCCAACCGCCCTTTCTGTGTTAAATTTCTACTAAGTTGGATTTCATCACCAACTAGTGTTTTTAGTACGGAAAGTTACTGTTTGTGTGTGGTTTGAACTTTTAGATTTTTAAGCGTGTGATTCAGCTGTTTGTTTCTTTAGAGACTTTAGGTGTTTTCGTTGAAATTTTCTTTGTTTGTGTGTGATTAGTTAATATTTAATTGCGACGGAATTGCCGAGACAATCCCGGAGACTACAAGGGAAACCCCCTGAATATTCACCAAGTCAGCTTGAAGGGCTTCGTGCTCTAGTATCATCCAGTAGTGGTAGAATTAGATCAACAGAAATTGGAAGTTCATCCATAGTTGTCCATCCTGATCATCAAATACCTACAATAGAATACATTCAAGAACTGATTTCAGTTTCTGAAGTTACTGGTAGTATTCCTGATTCCAGTGAACTGGCTGATGAACCTGAAGTCTCTGAACCTAAAACTGAACCTTCTGTTTTGGAAACATCCTCAGGATTTATTTCACCAACTTCTAGCGATCTTGATTCACCTAGGGTAAGAAGTACTGTCACTGACGATCTTCCAGCTAGTCTTATTTCCATTGAAGAACTTACTAATCCAGACGAAGATATATCTCTTCCCGACTCCCCTCAATCCTTAAATCTTAAGGAGTGTGAATCTATTTTCTACAGCCCTATTCGAACTAGTGCTTGGTATTTATCTTTAACAAACTTTTTAGAGAATCCGGGTCTTGCTTTTACTCCACCTCGAGTTCCATTTCATCCTACACCCAGAGGTTACTATCCGCCATCCATCATGGCCGAAGAGTCATCCATATTTTCCCAGACACCGAAATCATTTTTACACGATGGTCCTTCTGTTTCTTCGGGATATCAGGCTCTGTCTGGTACTTTCCCGGGAGTAGCTCCTCAACCAATCGAACAAATGTTGTCATCTGGTTTTAATGGTGTTAAAACTGAAACGTCGAACGCAGCGCAAATCTATATGATGTCTGGTAATATTCCGAATCCTCAACCTCAAGGCAGTTAGTTATCGCCTAGAGGGCCAACACAGGGAAATTCGTTACCACCTGGGGGACAACCTTCAGGTAGTCAGTTACCACCTGGGGGGCAACCTTCAGGTAGTCAGTTACCACCTGGGGGGCAACCTTCAGGAAGTCAGTTACCGCCTGGAGGGAAAACTCAAGGTAGCTTTTTTCCAGGACAAACTGTGGAATCATATTATTTTTGGGGACAACCCCAAGGAAAGTACACACCTCAAGGGTATCAACCTTCAGGACAATACATGCCCCAAGGTTAACCCCAAACTCAATATGCTCCTCAGGGTCCTTATCAACCCCAGCTTCAGTACACGCCTCAGGGTTATCAACCTCAAGGTCAGTACCCAATTCAAGGTTTCCAACAGCCTTCTGGTCAGCCATCTATTCAAGGAGCCAAAAATGTACTTATCAACCCTACATTCAACTAGGTTATGGTCCTTACGTTGAACCTTCTGTGGGACAATACCCCAGAATGAATATGGTGTGGGATCTGTCCCAATATCAACAGCCTAGTGAGCCTAATGTGCAGTTGCCTTATCAGCCTGGACAACCTTTAATTTCTGGTCCAACTCAGCAACCTGTCTAGCCTACTATTCAACCTTCTGCACCTAGTACTGTTCAGCAAGCTGGTCCTAGTTCACCTAAGACTCCGCCTCAAACTGCTGCAACCGCTGCTACGACTGTTCAAACTGTAACACCTGCTTCTGGAGTACCTGTAACCCCGAGTTCGTCTATCCCTACATCCGTGCAAATCCCTCAAGTCTCTGTACCCCAGTCAGGATCTTCGGTTCGGACTTCGGTTCAGATGCCTACGGGACAAGCCGATACGAGTACAGTTGTCACAAGTCAACCGCAATTCACGTATCAACCGTACCAGGGACAGCCACAATTTGGTCCCTATACACAAAATCCAAACTATCAGTATCAACCGTACCCTGGCTATACTTATCAACAGCCTCAAAAACCCCAGTTCGGTCCGGTTAATCCTGGTTTTCCAGGAGGTTATACAATTCCTAATGCAAATCCAATTCCAAGTTATCCTGGATATCCGCCTCCTGGAACTGCTTTGGCTACTCAAGGTTTTCGTGACCCTAACCGTCAGTTACCATTTATTGCAACTTTGGATTTACCTGATTTGACACACCTTGCAAATGATCCAATTTTTTATTATCCGTATTGGCCGCCAATGCCGCATAAGTTGCCCAGTGATATACCAAAATTTGAAGGTAAGTTAGGAGAGGATCCATCAAATCACGTCATGACTTATCACCTTTGGTGTGCGTCTAATTCAATCATTGATGATTCGATTCGCTTACGTCTTTTCCAAAGAACTCTTATTGGTCTTGCAGCCAAATGGTACATTGAGTTACCACGAGGCTCATTTCATAACTTTAGTCAGTTAGCAACTGCCTTCTTGACTCATTTTCAGTTGCCGGTCAGATACGACAATGGCATGGAATTATTAACTTCGTTGAAACAATCCACGTCTACGTATATTTCTGATCATATTCATGAATGGCGACGTAGGAGACGTTTGGTGAAAGTTTATATTCCAGATCAAATTTTGGCAGAATGGTTTGTTAAATCATTGTTACCCAAGATTACTGAAGATGTAGCTAAGGCTAGTGTTGTTACTGAAGAGCAAGTAATTGCTCAAGCTCAGTACCTTGACCTCGTTTACACGTAGTCAGGTACTTTACATGAAAAAATCCCAGACCTTCCAAAACAAGGTCAAATAGCTGCTGCTCCTTCAGGGTCTCATGCTGCTGACGATATGATTGGTACGGTCAATACTAAAAGCAAGAAGAAATCTTCAAAGAATTCTTCTCCAATTATAACTTTACCCGATTCCCCGAAAGGAGAATCTTCCCCCGAAATTTCTATCGATATTCATGTTGTGGAGACATCTACAGCTAAATCTAAATCCGGTAGTAAAAAGAAAGGGAAGAATAAAAACAAAAAGAATTCGAAAGAAAAAACTGATAAAAATGAATGCAATGATGAAAAACGTAAACCACGTTATCCTTGTTACATTTGTGACGAAGATCATTTTACTAAGGAATGCCCACATCAGGCCGAGGTTGTGAAATTCGTTAAAGGTTCACAACAACTTGTTGTCTTGAAGGATCCTTTTCTGACTCAAGATAGTAAGATGGTTGGTTCTACCTCGACTGCTTCAGAAGAGCCAATTTTGATGATGTCTCATGTAAGGATTGCGACGCGATCGCAAGATTATGGTACTAAGAATCCTGTTGATGGTAAAGAAGCAGAATCTTCTAATGCAAATACATCAACTACACCTCCTTCTGTTTCTGGTCCACTACAGATTGAGAAACTGAATCTAGACTTAATAATCAAATTGCCTGCTAAAGGTGTTCTTCGTAAATCAGCTTTCAATCCACATGCGAGAGCTGCTCAGAATTACAACATTGTTGAAGACTTAGCTATTTCTCCTTCAGCGATGTCGGCTTTGGAAGTGCTGCAATCATGCCCAGCACAGCGTAAATTGCTTTTGTCTGCCATAGGAGCTATCGATATTCAAGATTCTAATCTTATAATCTTCGATCTAGAAAATAGTACACCTCACCTACCTCACCAAATGGCTTTCCAGATTCCGGTGACAGTAAAAAACAGACCGATATATCGGATTGTGATTGATGAGGGAGCTTAAACATGTATTGTGTCAATTCAGTGTTAGAAATCGCTTGGTTCTCCTACACTGAACCAATCTCCGACGATTCTTAAGGCTTTTGATGGTCGAGGTTTCCACCCTTTTGGTATTTTGTAGGATTTACCCATAGGGTTTGAAGGTAAAATTGTAAATCTAGATGTGGAAGTGGTTGATGCTCCTCTTGATTACAACCTTCTTCTGGGTCGTAGTTGGTCTTACGATATGACTGTTGTTGTCTCTTCGGTCTTCCGACTCATAAAATTTCCATATCAAGGAAGGATCGTTACAATAGATCAGTTAACTTATTTTTCTTCCGACCTAGCCTCTACAGAAACAATCCAGCATGTTGGTAAAGCGGTTGTCTCGTACAAGGATGTTGGAGTAGGTTTGATTAAAGATTCTGGTTTGCTAAGAAATTTTTCCATTCCTCCTCTTAACGTATCGTCTTCTGTTGCAACTATTCATATGATTTCGTTAGACTCTGTTATGTTTGATGATCCTTGGATCGTACCTTCCGAATCTGAGTTAGATTCAATTGATGGCATGATGCCTTTGAGTCCATTTGAACTTGCATATCAGGCTGTATAGTCTTTTTCCGACCACTCTTCAACCGAAATTGATCCAGTGAATGGGATCCATGAGGAATCACTTTCTATATCTAGTTCAGCCACAACGGCATTTCCTGAACTTGTTCATACTGATGAACAGTTTCGTGAGTTTTTGTCTGTTGACGATTTACCATGGGAAGATCTACCCCACCGATCTTCATTTTTACCTGAACTAGATAATTTTGAAGATGATTTTGCTTCAATCTTTACTGCTGAATATGTCAAGGAACCGCAGAATCCATTGAAAAATCCTGATTTTGAGTTAAATTTGGAAAATATTTCTCGAACGATTCCAATTGACATTTCAGTGAAACTTGGAATAATTGAAAACATTCATATAGGTGCTTACTGTACTGAAGATGAAATTCAAACTTATAAAGCCCTATTTCAAGAGTTCTGTGATGTGTTTGCCTGGTCCTATGAAGAAATGCTAGGGATTGATCCGTCAATCGTCATACATGAAATCAAGACTTACCTAGATGCCAAACCTGTCTGTCAACGTCTACGTCAAATGCATCCTAGAAAAGCTGCTGCTATCAAAGCAGAGCTTGAAAATTTACTTTTTGCAGGTTTCATTTATCTGATTCCCTTAACAGATTAGGTATCTAATATTGTTCCTGTGACTAAAAAACAAGGAACGATACGAGTATGTATCGATTATAGGGATATTAATCGAGCTTGTCCTAAAGACAATTATCCAACTCCCTATATTGATCAAATAATCGATGATTGTGCCAGTAGTGAAATGTTTTCCTTTATGGACGACTTTTCAGGGTATAATCAAATAAACATACTCCCTGCTGATCAGCCAAAAACAACTTTTATTTGTCCGTGGGGGACATTTTCTTACTTCAAACTACCCTTTTGATTGAAGAACGCTGGAGAAACTTTTCAAAGGGCAAAGTCTTATGCGTTTCATGACATTAAAAACATTGTGCAACCGTATCTTGATGATTTACCTGCTCATTCATCATGCAAGGCCGACCATCTCACACATTTACGTGCTATCTTTATGAGATGTCGACATTATCGAATTCGGCTGAATCCACACAAATGTGTTTTTTGTGTCGAGTCAGGTCGTTTACTGGGATTTGTTGTCTCAAAAGTAGGTATTCGCGTCGATCCGTCGAAGGTCGAAGCTATTGTCAAATTACCTCCTCCTTCAACGTTATGCCAACTCTAGAGTTTACAGGGGAAAGCAAACTTTTTACGTCGGTTTATTCCTAACTACGCCGAGCTTACAAAAGGTTTTACCTGGTTGCTGAAACAAAACATTCCATTCTTTTGGGATGAGATCGCTGATCGGTCTTTTGATGCACTTAAACACGCGTTAACCCATGCACTGTTATTGCATCCTCCCAACTACAACTAGGATTACATTTTGTACCTCGCTACTTCTCATTCCACTATTGGGATGGTTTTAGTTCAGGAAGACGAATCTAATGCTGAACATGTGATTTATTATCTTAGTCGGAATCTGCATTCGACTGAAATCAAATACACACATGTGGAGAAATTGGCCTTGGTAGCTGTTCAAGCTGTCCAACGATTTATACATTACATATTGTTACGCAAAACTACGGTAATTTCTGATTGCAACCCTATGATGTACATTTTGACCAAACAATTGCTAAGGGGCAAGTATTCCAAATGGATAGTCATCCTGCAGGAATTCGACTAGGAATTTGAAAAATCCAAGGCAAAGAAATCCTTGGTCTTTGCGGAACTAATGTGTGATTTCCCCTCTACTAATACTGAAACTGTGGCAGAGCAGCCCATTGCGGATGAATTTCTGTTTCTTATCAGTCTCTTGATCCATGGTATGAAGATATTATCATTTATCTCCAAACCCAATATTTTCGGCCTAAAATCTTGCGATCTCATCGACAGAAGATACATTTCCAATCCCAACAGTACAATATTATTGGTGATACACTTTATCGTCGTGGAGCGGATTCTGTTTTCCGACGCTGTCTTATTCATGAAGAAGCTGAAAAGGTTTTAAATGACTACCATTCTGGAGCATGTGGCGGTCATATGTCTAGGTATGCCACAACCCAAAAGATATTGCGCGCTGGTTATTTATGGCCGTCGTTATTCAAAGATTGTATTTATGCAGTCTGAAATGCCACAATTGTCAACTTTTTGATCATAAGATGCGCGTGCCACCTGCTCCTCTTCATCCCATAATTGCTGTTGGTCCTTTCGAAAAATGGGGTATCGATTTTATTACATGTAACCCTCACTCGACCGGGGGGCATGCATATATTATCTTAGTAGTAGATTATTTTACTAAGTGGGACGAGGCGATGCCTACATTTTCGGCTGACGACAAGACTTCTGCAACTTTCGTATTTAATCACATAATTGCTAGGTTTGGTGTTCCTCAAGCCATTACCACTGATCATGGAAGCCATTTTCGAAACGTCCTGATGACTGAACTGACTGATCAACTGGGCTTGCATCACGATAGTTCTACTCCATATTATCCGCAAGCCAATGGTCTGGTTGAAGCCATAAATAAAGTTTTAGTCACCATGATTAGACGAATTATTGGTATTCACAAGATGAATTGGCATTCCATGTTATTTTCATCACTTTGGGCATATCGAACCTCAGTCAAAACATCAACTGATTTCACTCCCTTTAAACTCGTTTACGGTTTGGAAGTTGTGTTGCCGATTGAATGCGAAATTCCATCTTTGAAATTAGCCATAGAATTACTCCCAGCTACGTCTGAAGAGGAGAAATGTTTTTTGTACTTGGCTCAATTGGATGAAAATCGGAGAAACGATGCAATAGCAAACGAAGCTCATGTCAAAAGAGTAAAATCTCAGTATGATAGAAGTGTTACCCCTCGAAATTTTTCAGAAGGAGACCTAGTCTTAGTCTATGATCAAGCCTACGATAAGCTAGGAGTTGGGAAATTCGTGCCCATGTGGCATGGTCCTTTCATTGTTAAGCGAAAGCTGGCAAAAGGGGCCTATGAGCTGATAGATTTTGATGGTATCCCTTTAGATAAGCCCAAAAATGGGTTATATCTGAAGCGATATTATGCTTAAACTTGGTATGGAGATCTTTTATTTTTTAGGTTAGATTTCTTTACTGCTGGTGTGTCTTAGATTAGAAAGGTGTGCCTAGTTTAGAAGTGTGTTTTTATCACTATTCCTGCTTATCTGAGTTTTACTCTTGATATTGCAGATGTCGAAGTCTCTTCAAACCTACATTGGTTTTGCTGATGGTGCTTGTCGTAGTACACAGAACATTTCTTCCGCAGCTTGGGTTATCTATTCACCCTCTGACGAGTTAGTTTCCATGCATGGGGTAAGCCTTGGTCAAACAATGAATAACATTTCCGACTATAGTGCAGTGATTGAGTTATTATCTGAGTCCATATCATTTGGGATTCGGAGTTGGATTGTGAGGATGGATTCTGAACTTGTTGTATTACAACTTAACAGGGTTTATGCCATTAGAAATCCAGTGTTGTTACGGTTATTTTTAAGATTTCATCTCTTGGAACGTGAATTTGACTACATTGAATATCAACATATTCCAAGACATTTAAATAAATTAGCAGACACAGTTGCTTCTAGTATGATAAATCGACATTTGCAACAGTAAAAAAGAATAACATTCATAACCTGTATACAGATAGCTGGTAAATAGTGATATATCATAGGATAGAAGTGTTTTCAAAAAATATACATCGTCTTCGATCATAGGTTGGAAACACCTTATGATCGGCAAATGATAACACAAAAAGTCAAAAATATGAGTCTACAACACGATCATCCCATCACTGATGGTGATCTTGATAACAAACCACTACCCGAGCCACCCTGCACAGGAACCTCCTAAAAGGTCCTGGAACACCAATCACGTATCTCTGCAATCTGAGTGGAATGTCATCTATGTCTGTCTCCGGAATATCTAGAGTCAAACGCTCTAGATGATGCTCTAAATAAGTTAAGATTTCTGCTGATTGGCTTGCTGGAGCTGGTGCGGCTGCAACTGGTTGTCTTCTTTCATAAGGTTGGAGATGGGATAGTCACCGTGGGCCCACATCTGTATTAAAAAACTTTTGGTTATTAATTTTTAAGACGATTTAAAAATAAAAAAATTTAGAACTTAGAAACTGTTGAAGAAAGATTTTTTACCTGAGTCATCCCACTGTTCCCCTGCTGGGAGAGTCATCTCTCGGTTGCCGCGGAAATCTATCCCAGCGTACGAAAATTCCTCTATGACAAAATTTGGCGATCCATCCAACGAAAATATGAAGAAGGAAAGCGAACAATATCAACGCCCTCAATACCGTGACAGGCCATTAGTGCGGACCAACGAACCATCCTAGGTTCTCTAAGTCGACCGGCATCAACAGGGATACTCTGTGGAGCTAGCATAGGAATCCTCTCTAGAGAAAAGGAGACGAAGATGGATCCATATCCAAAGTTATTTAGTTTCCCATTTTTCGCTCTAGTTAGTTGGCCTTTTATATTAGCCAACACAGCGTCACACTAGTTGAAAATGGTGTCGCGAAAACAATCCACAACAATGCACATCTGAGAACCGGTAGCTACACGCAATGCTGCACTCCCACACAGCCTGGTAACAGTAAATGCAATAACTTTCAGCTCGGGACGGATGATAGTTTTTATATCAATCTGTTTGTCCCTAGGGTCTGCTTCATCATTACAGAATTCTTGCCGAAGACTAGCGACAGTTTGGCCACCTGGCCTAGTCCCAAACAAGGAGATTTGTTCGCTCCTCTTGGACAAACCAGTGAGAAAATAAATGTCCTCCAGCTCGATTTCGAGCCGGTGGCCACCAATAATGAAACACTGGTCCTGCACGTTCCACCTGTTTACCAGCCATGTCAGGAGCTCTACCTGTGCTCTCATGCCTTGGATGGTCCAAAATTTATATAAACCACACGCTCTTAATGCTTGAATTGTGTGCATATGGAGCATTGCGGCGTCATCCACGTCCTCATGCTCACGTTCTCTCCAAATCAACATCTTGTTAATCCTACAATACATAAAAAGATAGATTAAAAAAATCTAATTTGAAAAATTTTGGGCGGCAAAAGAGAAATTTGAGTTTTAAATTTAAACGCGTGGGGACCACACTTTACCTTTGTAAACAGTGCGTAGGAACGCACGTGCTCTATGAGGAAAGTGCGGACCCACGACTTTTTTCTTTGTAAAAAAAAAAGTCGGGGTCCGCAGGTACCATGTATGTCACCTGCGGACCCCCACGGGCGATTTTCGAACCATATTTTTTCCCTTAAAAATAAAATTTAAAGCCTAAAAACGAATTGTAAACGGATGAAATGCAAGATTAAGAGGTCGTGGATTACTTGGGACTGATGGTTCTCAATTTCAATGGACGGATTTTCCAGAATCTTCACAGGAACCTTTTTACCCAAAAGCTTCTACTTTTCACTCTGAACTTGAACGGTAAAAATGAAATTGAAAAAGTCCTTTTTATAAGTTTTTTCGAATAGATGAATTTTTTTTAATCTATTTATTTTTCACTTTAAAAAGGGTATTTTTGAAGAATTTTTACTCATTTTAAACAGGTATGTGTAATGTTTCAAGTTTTTGTGCAGAAATTGGATTTTCTTAGGAGAATTGATCATTTTTCAACAAAGAGCATACTTTTATCACTTTTTTCGGACTCTTTCAAAAATTCACGAAAAAGTGAAACATTGGAGTTCTATTTTAAGCCCTTTTCAAACTCTCTAAACATGAAAAGATCGTCGAGTACTTGATTGTTTGAACTCGTTAAAGTAAATGAATAATCGTCCCTTCAGTATAAGTTTACCCCTTTTACGGACTGAAATGGACTATTTACGAAAAATGTATACATTGACTAATTACGGTCAATAGAGTTCTCTCCCGCATTATTTTATCCTTTTTCGGGCTCGAGAGACTAAATTTACGAAAAAGTACACCCATGGAGTTTTCTTAAGTTTTTCTTTTGACTCCCTAAAATTGAAAAACACCGAGTTTCTCCTATACTGGACTCGTTAAAATTTAACAGTAAAGGACCTGTTTAATTTTCAACAGGAACGGACCACTCCTTCTTAGGGTTTGAATCTTAAACTAAGTTGGACTCATCCAAAGGATGAGCTTATAAACAAGCAAATGTTATCCTCCTCAAGCTTGTTAGGTATGTGTTATATTCTTTCTACGACTAGCCCCCGGCGAATTTTTTTTTGGTATGCGGTCCCACTCATATGCGGACCCACCCATGTTTTGTGCATGAGTTTGCACATGGTTTTGGGGTACGATGGTTTTCGACCCTTGGTATTTTGTAGATCCGGTCAAGGGAACTACGGTTATGTTCTAATCCAGGGTTAATGGATTGGGGTTTATGTATGCTTCAGCATGTATATATATGTGTTGTAACACTAAAAGGAATATAATGAAAAATCAAGCTGATCGTCCCAATTTGGGATCCAGGGGAAAATCTCTGTGTTTATCTGTTTTATGTTTTATGCTCTCGCTATTGTTTATTTTCTGTTATAAGATTCGTGTGTAGATAATTTCTGTTCAGGGTTAAAACCTACATTTGGTATCAAAGTTGTTTCGGCTTCAAGGGGACGCCTTTGCTGCTGAGGGTTTTTAGTTCGGGCCTGAGGTAGACCCTGTTCAGTGGGAGATCTGTGGGATCGATTCTTGCGGTGAAAGAAGATGGCGAGTGGCGGAAAGATAGAGATCGAGAAATTTAATGGTCAGAGTTTTGAGTTGTGGAAGCTCAAGATGGAGGATCTGCTGGTGGATAAAGATCAGTGGATCGCAGTAGATCCAGGTACTAAACCAACGGAAATGTCAGATGAAGACTGGAAGAAACTGGATCGGAAGGCTAAGAGCACAATATGGTTGTGTGTCTCAGATTCAGTATTGTTGAATGTATCTGGGGAAGCTACGATGAAGACATTGTGGGACAAGCTAGGGAATTTGTACCAATCTAAGTCTCTGGTGAATAAATTGTTCCTGAGGAAAAAGCTGTATAACCTGAGGATGAAGGATGGAGACTCGGTGACAGAGCATCTGAACTCCTTCAATACTGTGGTAAGTCAGCTATCATGTGTTGATATTAAAATCTCAGATGAAGATAAGTGCATCAGCTTGTTGTGTTCTCTACCAGATTCATGGGACAGTCTGGTTATTGCAATAGGTAGCAATACAACTACCTTGAATTTTGATGACATTGTCTCAGCCTTGCTGTCGGAGGAAATGAGACGGAGAAATATGGAGGGTTAGAATGGAGATGCCTTATCTGTACGAGGAAGGTCCCAGAACAGAAACAAGAATAAGGTTTCGAGTGGGAGATCTAAATCTAGAGGGAGATCTAAATCTCCTGGAAAGTTTGTAAAGGTGTGCTGAAAATGCGGAAAGGAAGGGCACTACAAAAAGGAATGCAGATCTAAAGCTCCTGAGAAAGGAAAGGGATCTGATGAAGGTCCTTCTGCAGAGGCAAAAACCACCTCGGATGAAGGTGGGGATGTGTATTTGGCTTCTTCTTCAAATACACATGTAGATCATGAATCATGGTTGATTGACTCAGGTGCATCCTTTCACTTCACTCCCCATAGGGAGTGGTTCTGCGAGTATGAGAAATATGATGGTGGTGATGTCTTCCTAGGGGATGATAGGAAGGCCAGAATTGTCGGACGTGGAAAGGTCAAGCTGAAGTTGCAAGGTGGGAGGATCAGAACACTTCCTGGTGTTCTGCATATTCTTGCATTGGCCAGAAATCTGATTTCTGTAAGCAAGATGGATGATGCAGGTGTAAAAACATTGTTCGAGAAAGATGCATGCAAGATGGTTCAGGGAGCACTGGTATTAATGCGGGGAGTTCGGACTGGAACTCTATACAAGCTACAAGGTAACACTGTTATGGATGAGTGTAACAGTTCTGTGGTTCCTTAAAGTGGGATGGAAAGTCTAGCTGTCTCTGGAGAAAAGACCATGCTATGGCATCAAAGGCTTGGACATATTGGAGAGAAGGGCCTTCGGATACTGCATAGAGATGGTATGGTAGAAGGTATGTCTAATTGTTCTCTGGATTTCGATTTCTGTGAGCATTGTGTATATGGGAAGCAGAATCGGGTGAGTTTTCCTTTTGGTTCTAAGAGGGAAAACAAGATATTAGAACTTGTGCACAATGATGTGTTTGGGCCTGTGTCAGTTCCATCACTAGGAAAGTCTGTGTACTATGTTTCATTCATAGATGACTTCTCAAGGAATACATGGATATATTTCTTGAGGAATAAATCTGAAGTCTTTGACAAATTTAAAGAATTTAAGGCTCTGGTGGAAAACCAGACAGAGAAGAAGATAAAGGCGCTAAGGACAGATAATGGTGGGGAGTTCTGCAAGAAGGAATTTGAAGAGTTCTGTAAGAAGTGTGGTATAGCACGGCAGAAGACTACTCCATACACACCTCGGCAAAATGGAGTTGCAGAAAGAATGAATAGAACACTGATGGAAAAGGCAAGAAGCATGCTCAGTGGTACCGGGTTAGGACAAGAATTCTGGGCAGAGGCAGTGGAGACTGCATGTTACTTAGTTAACAGATCACCTTCATCAGCATTGGAGGATAAGACCCCACGTGAGGTATGGACTGGTAAGAAACCCTCTATTTCACATCTAAGGGTATTTGGATGTGATGCATATATACATGTTCCAAAGGAGAAAAGGACCAAGTTGGATAATAAATCTGAAAGGTGCATCTTTATTGGGTATAAGGATGGTTTAAAGGGTTACAAGCTTTGGAACCGAGAAACAAGGAAGGTTGTGTACAGCCGAGATGTGGTGTTTAGAGAAGTGAAAGATGTTGTTATACATGAAGTCCTACCAAAGGAACCTGAGAAGATAGAGTTTGAGCTAAAGGAGGATGAATCAAACTCTACAACAGAAGAAGACTCAGAAGATGAAGAGCCACAAACTCCAGCTTTGAGAAGATCAGTTCGGGAAAGAAGGCAACCAGAAAGGTATAGTCCATCTGCTTTTTGTTCAGGTTTTGCCTTAACTATAACTGATGATGAACCCATAACTGTCAGGGAGGTAGTAGATTCAGAGGATGGAAAAGTCTGGAAGGAAGCCATGGTTGATGGAATGGCATCCTTGCACAAAAATGATGCATGGGATCTGGTGGAGTTGCTGGCTGGAAGGAAGCCCATTGGGAGAAAATGGGTGTTTAAAAAGAAGATGAATGTAGAAGGCAAGGTGGAGAAATACAAAGCTCGGTTGGTAGCAAAAGGTTATTCCTAGGTGCCGGGAATTGATTTTGGTGATATTTTTTCTCCTGTTGCCAAGGTTACTTCTATTAGATTACTTCTATCTGTTGTTGCTGCATTTGATTTTGAGATAGAACAGATGGATGTGAAGACAACATTTCTTCACGGGGATCTAGAAGAGGAGATCTACATGAAGCAACCTGAAGGCTTTATGGTGAAGGGTAAGAAAGAACTGGTATGCAGGTTGAAGAAGTCTCTGTATGGGTTAAAGCAGTCACCAAGGATGTGGTATCAGAAATTTGATACCTATATACGGGGACTTGGCTTCACCAGAAGCAAGGAGGATCACTGTGTTTTTTTTAAATTAATTGGTGACCGTGTTATTTATTTGGTCTTGTATGTGGATGATATGTTGTTGATTGGAAATGACAAAGAAATTATCCAAGATTTGAAGACCCAACTGTTCTCCAAATTCGACATGAAGGATCTTGGTGCTGCAAGCTATATTTTGGGCATGGAAATTAAGAGAGATCGGGCAAAGAGGAAGCTCTGGTTAAACCAGAGGAAGTATGTCGAGACTATATTGCAGAGGTTCAATATGCAGGATAGTAAACCGGTGAATGTTCCTATTCCTGTAGGTGTAAATCTGTCTGCTGAACAGTGTCCCAAGACACAAGAAGAAGAGGAGTATATGTTCCGTGTTCCATATGCAAGTGCAGTGGGTAGCCTGATGTATGCAATGGTCTGTACTAGACCAGACATTGCACATGCAGTGGGAGTATTGAGCAGGTTTATGTCAAACCCGGGGAAGGAGCATTGGACAGCAGTGAAGCGGGTTTTCAGATATTTACGTGGCACTAGTGATTATGGCTTGTGCTACCAGGGAAGACCAAGATTGGAAAGAATGTTGGACATTCGTGGTTTTGTTGATGCGGATTGGGCTGGAGATCTGGACCAAAGAAGATCTACAAGTGGGTATGTGTTTAGCCTATTTGGAGGTGCAGTCAGTTGGATGAGTAAAAGACAGTCTGTAGTGGCTCTTTCAACTACAGAGGCAGAATACATAGCAACCACTCATGCAAGCAAGGAAGCATTTTGGTTGCAGAGATTGTGTTCAAGTATGGGGTTGGTACAGAAAGCTATAAGGATAGACTGTGATAGCCAAAGTGCAATTTTCTTGGCTAAGAACCCTGCTTATCATTCAAAGACAAAGCACATTGATGTTCAATAACACTTTGTTAGAGATATGGTTGAGGCTAAAAGGGTGTTACTGGTAAAGGTGGACACTTTGAAGAATGTTGTAGAGGCATTGACGAAGTCTGTGAGCACTCAGAAGTTCTCTTGGTGTAGAGAAACAATGGGTGTTGAAGAATTGGCCAAATGACTAAGCTCTCCTGTGGCCCCCCATGGAAAGAAAAAAACAAGTGGGAGAATGTTGGGTATGTGTTATATTCTTTCCACGACTAGCCCCACGCGTTGTACGTTGTGTCGGGCGCAGCAGGGGGGTCGCAGGGGGGCGGCAACCCCCCCTGTCGAGGTTCGGGGCAGAGCCCCGGCGAAATTTTTTTTGGTATGCGGTCCCACTCATATGCGTACCCACCCATGTTTTGTGCATGATTTTGCACATGGTTTTGGGGTACGATGGTTTTCGACCCCTGGTATTTTGTAGATCCGGTCAAGGGAACTATGGTTATGTTCTAATCCAGGGTTAATGGATTGGGGTTTATGTATGCTTCGGAATGTATATATATGTGTTGTAACACTAAAAGGAATATAATGAAAAATCAAGCTGGTCGTCCCAATTTGGGATCCAGGGGAAATCTCTGTGTTTATCTATTTTATGTTTTATGCTCTCGCTATTGTTTATTTTCTGTTATAAGATTCGTGTGTAGATAATTTCTGTTCAGGGTTAAAACCTACAAAGCTTGTCAAAAACAAAGAGGTACTTGCCAGAAATGGTGGGGGAAAAGAGAGGAAAATGGACGTGTTTGTTGTATTTTGATTCTTTGAAAATTCAGTCAACCACTCTTGAACATGACACTTTCATTCACCTGGGTTGGGAAATCCTTTTCCTAATAGTTAATCAAACCTCATTGAAAGTTTTCATCCGGTTTCTGGGTATTAGCTTTGGGTCAATTTTCGCCAAGCCATCTGCAGTGTCGTTATGTGTTCAAGAGGACAGTTCAAATAAACCATTCATCTGTAAAATATCTGTCATCCATTTTGACCATCCCTGAGTTAGTCCTTGCCAATATATTTTCAAAACTTGATCTATGATTTCGCGTTGTGGGCTTGCCTACGACGGATCGCTTTCTATCGATGACAACTCATTATCTGGGAAGTTGATCTAGAAATCGTCAGTACCTTGAAATCTGCATGCCTTAATGGCAGGTTTCTCGCTTTCGACGATGGGTTACATCATCGACCTTCGATCGAATGATTCCGTGAGATGTTCGACTTCAGCTCATTCATTCACATTTCATGAATTGTACTGGGTACTTTGAGAGCCATTGACATTACTGGTGGTAACTCTCACACTTGTTAACAGTTTACATCATTGACTGGTAATCAAGTGGTTTCTACCATGTTCGACTTCGACACATTCATTCACATGGATAGAATCGTACTAGTTCGAGATGCGGAAATCAAGACCCTGGATCTAGTTTCTACCACCCAGGCTGCGAGAAATTTTGTTATCATTTATACGTGGAATATTTATAAATAGATGGCTGCATCCATACTGTCTCACACATGTCCATACTGTGATGTACTCAAAATCATTCCTGTATCAGAACAGTTGAATCAGTTTTTAGTTAGTTTAATCTGAGTATGGGAATGCCTACCTCACTGATGATATGTATACATATATATTTTGCATTGAATGTTTTTACAAGTGCTGACTCGGGTGTCCACAGGATGATCCTTGAAATGATAAAGTACTGCACTCTTCATATATGACAGACTTCAGTTTCATCTATTCCAGACTTTGCACTTTAGGGGGCAATCTGTTACACTAAAAATTGTCATCCTGACATTCTGCCATAAGTATGAGCTCATTATTACTCATACTTCCCCCTTTTGCAAGTCTAACATATCAGTTCCTCATGTCAAGCCTTGAAAATCAGAAAAAATTCCTAAAAGTCTCTTAAACTTTGGTGTCGCACTTTCTGGCTATCTTGCCTGCGGTCCCGCACCCAATGTTTAGCTTTCCTGCATTCCTGAACGCACTTTATCTTTGTTATAGGTGCAGACCCCTGTAAGATTAAAAAGGCGCAAGTAAATCCCAAAAAGCTCAATTAAAGTAAATTTTGGAAGCTTCTAGAATGGATCTTGCGGTGGCAGAACCGCTCTTGTGAGGTGCATGAATCCCTTACCTTATGGAGCTAACCCCTTGATGTGAGGAGCTTATCCCTTTGAAGGAGGATTCTATCCCTTCATACTTGGAATAGAAAACCTCCTCTTTTCCACTATAAAAAGAGGCATTGGGTAGCCTCAAAGGGAGTTCAAGCTTTTAGAATATTTGAAGTTAAGTGATGTTGAGATTTAGACTCAGTTAACTAAGACTTTTGTGTAGAGAGATTGCATACCTCTATTTGTCTTGGTTGGAGGAGTGCAGAGCTTATCAAAGTAAAGGAGACTCCTGCTTTGGACCCCAGAAAGTCCTATACAACATCAAGGCTCAGGTTGTAAGGATTTTCTTCTTTTGAAATTAATACAAATATACTCATTTTTCTCAATAAGCTTTCAATCAATGGTTTATTTCATAGATTCCTTGATCACTATGATAAGCATGGTTTATGATGATTTCTATACAGGTGCTATGTAATATTTTGCTTGTTTGTGACTGCAGGTTTACGAGGAAGACTCCTTCAAGCGCGCGAGGGACAATGACGACTTCAAACAAGCACTGGACAAATGGTAAGTCCTTAACACCTCTATAGAGCTTTTCATATATCATATATGCTTAGAGAAAGATTAGTCTATTTGGCTGTTTGTTGCTAGATACTTTTAGTACTAGGGAGATCGGTCTTGTCTGCAAGACGGATTAATCCACACAACAAATTGGCGACCATACTGGGGAAAGAACTTGTTGTTTTCTGTTCTCTTTTATTTTGACTTGAGGAAACGTTTTCCTGGTTTTTGATTGATAAACATTTGCCTGGGTAGCTTAGGTTTTCTCTGTTTTTTAAAATTTTGAAATCCTTTAAGTTTTTCTCTAGTTTTTCCTGGGACCGCACTTTGCCTTGTTTTCACAGTGCGGGCATTTTCACACTTTTCCTGTGTAAACAGTGCGGGACCACACCTGTGATATCCTGGAGCCTGCGAACCCTGTTAAAGTTTTGAAAAACTTAAGATTTATTTCTTTAGTTTATCTTGATTTTGATTTTCAGTCTTTGTTTTCTACCCAGATTGATGATTGTTTCTGTCAAAAGCTTTCTGTTAATAAATCTCATCAGTATTGGTGTTTTGATGATTTTCTACAAGTTTTGCATTTTTTATTGCATTTCACTTGGTCTTTGTAGCGATTTGAAGCATTTGACATTTTGAAGTACCTCAGATTACCTTGGTCTTTTTGGTCTTTTTGCTGGATCTGACCTGATTGTGAAATCATTCTTTATTGAGAAATAGAGTTACATGTTTGTTTGCAAATCTTCGAAAAGAAACTTTGTTATTGGTTTTTGAATTTCATTTTTAATAAAAACATAATTGAGTGTTTTCGATCTGTTTGTTATTCTGGACGAATAGATCCTTAGTTTGCTGAACAACTAAGTAAAACATTCTTCAAAAAAATCTTAAAGCTTTTATTCATTTAGATTATTAAAGTTTGTAGTTTTGAGTGCTATTAAACTTTGTAGATCTCGAAATTAGTTTTGTAGTTTTGAATGCTTTTAAAATTTGTAGATTTCTTTTGGAAGACAATTGTTTTGTAGCTTTGAGTTTTTGGAAGGTGAAAGGATTTTTATTGTGAGCTTTGATAATTTGTTGGAAAATACAAAAATAGATTCTTTCAATTGTTCTTTATGTTTAAAGAAGGAATTGTTTATTAAAAGAATTGCATTCTCTAACTTTTCCTTAATTAGAATTTCATTGAAAGAAAACAATTTGATTATCATTTTTAGGTGCATTTTTAGTGTCTTTTGGAAATTGAGTCTTCACACCATCAGAGTTTCATTTCCGCACCCATTGACTTAAGAAACAACTCTTAAAAGTAATGCTTAATTAAAATTCATCTAGCAATATTTTTATTTTCTAGGGCTCTTATCACCAACATAGCTTAGGCTAGTATCTTGGAGTAAGGAGTAGTTAACTCTCCAAGGTAGTAAAAACAAAAAAGTAGACAAATCTTGTCGTAGGAGATAAATCCAATTGTAATTTGTATAATCTGGAAAGCTTCTCTTAAAGAAGTCAATCACAAGATCATGTCCGAACCTTTGAGACAATCAATTCTATTTCATTGGGGAAGATAGAAGATTTTTCGCGTATTACAAACGGTAAACCTCAGATAGGAAATCAATCCATATGTGATGGATAGGAAATCATCACCATATGGCATACCATCAATCACATGGCCCACCTCAACAAAATAAAACAAGTTTTTGATTGTGGTGGCCATATCTCCTCTCATGCTCCCATTAGAGCATGCAATGGAAAAAGTGTGGGAATCTCCTTCCCCAAGGGACACATCCAACTCTTGTGTCTCTCTCCCAATATTGCTTCCAATATAGATCAAATCCATATCAGAAAATGAAATCATGATCAGCAACAAAATGAGGAAAATTCTGAAGGTTTCATGTGGTGCAAGAGAGTACCAACAGTTTTCCCAATAGTGACAACACATTTTTCCAAACTGCTGCTTCAAAAAATTACATGGCAAGTCATTTTATGTTACATGGATAATTATGTATGTCATGACATCTATTGATAAATAGAAAATGGCTAGGTACATCAACTGATTATACATGAAATAAAACACTTGCCTAAGGCCATATAAGAGATGGTTGTCTCCATCATACAATTTAGCCCAATGTTGACCATGGAGCTCAATGAAAATCTTGCCCTTTTGTGGAGCAATGCACTGAATATGAATGGTAAGAGTATCCAAATGTTGTGTTAGCTAATCCATGGATGCAAAAAAAATATTATTACCATGTGTTGAGAGTAAGATGATGCATATGTATATGTATGACTCCTCCATAGTGGTATGACACACTCCCATGAAGAGGAATGAACCATATGCTGCATGAAGATCACCCTCCTTATACTTGGAAATCCAAGTCAAGAATACCATAGAAAGTAAGATCATACCAATGTAATAGATGTTTCTATTCCTCTACTTCATCATTCTCACCTCCTCTTTTTCCACCAAGTGCATCTATTCTAAAGTGATCCCGGGGATACTCCATCAATAACCCCCATCTCCCAAGTGACAGCACTGTTAGCCCATGCAAATAAGTTCTTGCCAACTCATAGCTCCATTCTTTGACATGCTCCTTGTCAAAGATATCTCCTATAATGATGCTACACATAAGAAGTTCCTCCCAAGGTGGAAGTACCTCTTGATCATCTATGGCCAGGGAGATAATGCCATCTCCTCCTCCTGCAACATCATGCAAAGTGTGAGAGAAAATATGATCTTGCTCTCCCAAGAACAAGAAAAGAAACAAAAGATTTTGCTGCGTCCCCATACTTCCATCATACAACTCATGTGATGGAAACATAATGAATGATATGAATATCATACCAAAACCATGCATCCATGCTCTTTGCTGCTCAAGGATACAAGTATCCTGCCACACACCCTTAGAAAGAGGATGATGACCAAACTCTTTCAAGAGTAACCAGCACATCCAGGCCTCCTGCTGCTTGGTATCATAAAGTTGCAAGTAGCTCACCATATTCTTGCTTTTCATCCACATCCACTCTCCCAATTATGAATGTCTCCTCCCATCCTTCATCTTGGCACCCCTCCCATGACATCTACCATCCTCCCAAATCCGATTCCTGTCTTTGCACTTCATGGGATTTTGAAATGCAATATTCTCAAGGATAAATTCAATCCTATAAGAACCCAAATAGGTGGTAGGAAAAAACCTCCCATCATGATGTGTGTGGCTCAAGGAATGTCCAACACAAGCATGAGAGATGTTATCCATCCTAAGATGTCCTCCATCTTCTATCTACTCCTCCTTGAATCCATGAAGATTCAAGTGTGAGAAAGGAAGAAAATCTTTGCACTCCATGATGTGTTGAAGTGCACCTCTAATGAAATATCTCCACGATATCTCCTTCTCATCAATAGTCCTCCAAAACTAATGAGGTCTTGAATCTGCTGAAAGTAGAAGTTTCTCTTTGAGTTGAGAGGTGCTCATTGAGAAAGAGTCATCTAGAAAGGAGAAAGGGTTTCTCACTTCAAGATGTCTACTATCTTCCATCCTTCCCTTCAAGTCTTCAAACCCCAACCTCAAGTGTGATATGCAATCCAACAGTGGCTCATGAGGATTGTTGGAACAAGGTCTCCTAACAAGTTGTGAAACTGGTCCATTTTCAATATTTTTGATTAGATTTAGTCTAGCGCAGGGGTTTTGGGGCAGGTCAAAGCCCCAAACGCATTGTAATGGGTAAAAGGGTAAACTAGGGGTCTGAAAACCACGGTTTGCAGACCATAGGAAAGTCTACGCTAGATTACTATAAATAGAGGAGCATTTTGTATTGTAAAGGACAAGAATGATGGGCTATTGATGTGAATTGTGGTTTAAGCTATCTATTTAGGTTTTGGGGAATGGAATCCTGCTGGCTGTGTGCACGGAGATCCAAGTCCAACTGTGTGTGGACCCTGTTGTTGTGTGCACAGGTTGGGAAGGGAATTGTAAGGAAAAAATTATAATGAATGAATAAAAAGGATTGATAGAGAACTGAATCTGTGATTAATCTGGTGTGAATTGTTAGTAATTGCTGTGTTGTGCATTTTTTGTCTTTAAGTTGCAAAGATCTGTGTAAGTGTGTTTCTAGATCTAGATCTATTCTATTCTGTTTATATAATGTTGTGTTATTGTCATAAAACATATAGATATAGATCTAGCACACGTGGATGCGAAAAGAGACCTAATTAACCCTGCACAGAATAAGGTAATCAGGGATTATAGGACCTAGCGCAGCTTTGCTTGCTTTACCCATCCTTTCTTAGGGTGTGGAAACCTAGTTCCAACACCCACCCATACTACTTCGGGTGAGACTTTGACCTGCGCAAGTAGGTCACTGCCGAAAGGGCCAGTAGTATAGGGGTTTGTTGGCAAACCTTGCACACTGAACTTGGGTCAAGACCCCTCGAGCCAAAAAATGGTCCATTGCTTGGACCTGGAATAATTCTGAGGAAGTGATCTGGTACTGATAAGAAAATACTAAAGATCTGACGTCGAAGTGAATGAGCGCTACTCTAGAGGAGAGTACAACACGTATTATCAAACCGATCCAGAAAAGAATCACTCTATCCGTAGCCCGCCGATGAGAGCAACGACGCAAGGTTCGTCAGGCTCATAGGAGAGAAAGCCCTCAACTGGAGCCTTGCTAGAAGGAGACATGGCAGTTCACCTGAAACTACCTACCTTCAAGGGGGTAGGAGATGAGGATATGGACCGGTTTTGGTTCGTTGCAAACTCCGTCTAGACTGCGCAGAATGTGGCGAGTGATACAGTAAAGAGGGCACAACTATCATTGGCATTCGAGGACCGGGCCCTGGACTGGTATATGTGATACATTGCCTAGAATGGGAGTGCATCCATTCAAGATATCAAAGATGCTCTGAAGAAATAGTTCCGGAAACCGAAATCTTATTCCCAACTGGTAGCGGAAGTAAAGGACTTCAAACAAGGTGCGTCTTAGTCAGTATGGAAGGCTGATCAGTGGTTAAAGAGGGAAATCAGGGAAGGGGGATTTGAGTATGATGATATAAAACATACGGAATGGTTCATCACTATGTTGTTACCTCACCTGTGCACGCCAATGAGTCATTAGACCTTTGAATCACAGGAGAAAGCTGTGGAAATCACTATGAAACTAGAAGCTGCCCCTTGAGAGGATACGTCAGCAGGGGTACAACAAATTTAGGAACAACTTGGGGCTATGCATATGGAAATACAGAACCTGCGAAAGGAGTGAGGAAGGGATGGTTGCGTAGATCTTTGGTGCATACGATGTCGGGTGTCTGGCCATACAAAGGATCAGTGCCCTCTACTAACGGATTACAGGCAAGTGGGAGGACCTAGTCTAGTACGCTCAGGGAAAAGTAGGGAACCTACTCTGTCATGACCAGGGTCAAGCGGATCTGCGTTGTGGTGTGATGACTATCGAGTAGCAGGACTGCATGATACAAACCATTGCCCTCGGCTAGGTGCATATGTCCGAGAATTGAAGCAAAAATGGTGCAGATTTTTCCAATCATTGGGACATGATGAGCAACATTTTCATACTTATGATTTAATGATGGATCATGGGAACTTATATAGGATACAATTTTACCCTGCGTCACCAAGAATTTCTGCGCACTTTGGAGGATCACTGGCCAGAGGCAGAGGAGGTCGTGGAGGAAGCATAGGACGAGGATGTGGGTAGCTAATCTGTTATAATTGTGGGGAAATAGGACAATTTTCCAGAGAGTTCCTAAATCCCACTAGACTGTCGTGCAAGTATTTTAGGCAGCTGGACCATGTGGTGGAGGATTGCACAATTTTAATAGCAAGATGTAGGAAAAACAACCCACCCCTACGCATAACGTACAAAGAGTTAAAATTGAGCTTAGGAATATGAATCCAAGTGTAAAATTCATGACTCACAGTGGGATGGTCACCCAGGGAGCAAAGAAGGAGATTCCCCTCGAGAAGGAGTGAATCTCAAGGAATAAGCACCATTGACAGGCCCCGCGCAGCAGCCGACACACCTCTAGATAGAAGAAGGAGTTGAGCCCTTTTTGAAGGCATGTCTGAAGTTGCTACGAAACCCCCAGGCTGTAGGAAATCTCCAAGCACTACTGAATACTTATGCAGTGCGGCCCAGTTTGATCCCTAGGACCAAGGATGTACATAAACTATACAACTATAAGAAACACACCGGAAGAGAAATGCGGTTGACTGTGCAGATTGGTGACTACGAAATGGATTAGGTCATCTTGGATCTTGGATCAGATGCGAATGTATTACCAAAGCAGACATGGCAAAAAATGGGAGAGCCTAAATTAGAATGGTCCACCGTCCAGCTGCGCATGGTAAATCAACAAAAAATCATTCCTCTAGGAAGGCTACCAAAAGTCATGGTTGACATCACAGGGGTAAGGGTCCTAGCTGACTTTGAAGTAATAGAAATTGTGGAAGATGTGGATCCCTATCCTGCGCTCCTTGGACTGGACTGGGCTATAGATATGGGGGGTGTCATCGATCTCAAGAAGTGCAACATGGTGTTTGAAAACAAAGGTACGCACATCATAGTGCCACTAGATCCGGCAGAAGGTGCACGGTATACAGAGCCAACCTATGAGGAGGAGGAAATAGATCACATTTATATATTGACTACATGGTATGAAGATCAGGTTAACCCCATGGATGAAGGAGTGCTCTGCTGGGAAAAGGACAGTGAATGTTTTTCTGACTCTGATGAGGAGCTGGAGAATTGGCAAGGTCGGTTGCATGAGGTTTTGGCGCTACGATGTCTTCGGACCACCCAGAATTTCCGTCGCATCTCTACCAAGGAAAGAGACCTGCCTTTCCATGATGACGTAGGAGATAGTAAGGAGATTGTTGAACCTAAAAACCCCATGGAACGCACGCTAGGAGCACTGCCACTAACACTGTGTGGAACACCTGCATAAGGGCTGGTATTCTTCACTCAGGAGAAGTATTGAAATAGGGTGATCCTGCACTTAGGGATCCCAGTTACTGAATGGGCCCCGCGGTTAGTCGACCTACGAAGATACTTGTTGACATACAACACTCAAGGGTGTGATCGAACCCTACCCCGACAGGCTCATCTGGTTACCGCTGCCCTAAGTGTGCGTTCGAGTATGGACCCACCTGAACCCACATGCAAGTGGGAGAATTGGCGCTCACTTCAAGCAACAGATGGCAAGAAGATGCTTGACGCAGCCCTACTAGGCCAGGACGTCCCACCCAAGGATGAAGCGAATGGCTCGAGAAGATTGGTGGCCAACTTGCAGATCTGGTACCTAAGCCCTATTATGGAACACCTCGCATCAACCTTAATTCAGGGTACGCGAACGGCATGCAGGTGTCATTCGAAATCTGACATTCTATGGAAGAGACATCGGGTATGAATAATGGCCATCAGTACAACCCATTTTGATAAGAAAGGAACCTGACAGTTACGCAAAAAAAGCGGCAGACCATCAATGCAACCATTTATGGTAAGTTTAATCCGACTAGCCGATGGTAAGTTTCCTGTCTGGGCTACTCCACTATTAATTGGCTCCGGACGATGTGCGATTAGCAGAATAAATTTGCACCAGGCTATTTATGGGTTCTGCACTATGCTCCTGTTATCGGCCTACTGGTTTTCTGCGTTCATTGGAATTCTCTAGAACACCTGTTCTCTTGTTGCTATGATGGACCCTAACCCACCGAATGATTCATTCCCAAGATTCTCAGTACCCGCAGACATCATCTCGAGAGGGCCAGGGAATCCTGGGTGTAGTCAAAGGATTGAGCATTGGCTTCCTACAGAAAGAATTGGCTGCGAGCCACACACAGAAAGGCACCAATACTATGCAATGGGAATAACCGACCTTCGCACCCTAGGGAATCCCGCAGGACTCAGCTGGATGGCCTTGATAGTAGAGGAGGGTACGTTAGTACCATAGTCCCCCGCCTGCAGCATCACAGTCAACTCACCACTTGTTCTGCACCAAGAAGGAACGCTGAGATACAGGGACATGCTGCGACTTCTCCGCAACTCTAGAGTACCACCCAACAGAAGCAATGTTTTTTCGCTCCCTCACACTACCCTATTTAACCATAATGATCCGATCGCTGGGGACATCCAAATATATTTGGCATAGCTATCTTGCACAGAGCTCCAAGGATTATACACCATAGTGTCGCAAGAGGTTCGCCACCATGCCCAAACTACGCAACAGCAGTCTGACATACCTTTGGAAGTACGGGCCCAGCGGATTGCATTAGTCATTGACGCATCACATATTATTCAGGAGCAGCTTATGCAGGGTGCCCATTTGGTCCAAACAACTACGCAACTATGGATAGCAGCCAAACACCACTCTATGCTTTAACATATCCAACAAGAATTATAGTAGGCAGACGCTGCTCTGGATCAGGTCAGAACTTCCTAACCCTCTGACGTCTCCACACAGTGTCTAGCCATCATGGACAATATTGAGAACCTTCTCCACACCAAGCATGTCATCCAAAAATGGTTGAAACCATGCGCTGACACCGCACTCCAGCGCGCCCAAGATGCTCAGTCCACCATCGTGCACCTCCACCGACTGCAATAACAAGTTATCGCGGCTCCAGATGGTCCTGCCTCCTTGACACTTGTCAACATTGCATAGCAAGCTGTGGCCCAGAGTCAAGAAGTGCTCCCTCCGCTTGTCCGCGCTCTTGCAACCTTGCGCGCGCAAATAGAAGCCGCACCATTGCAGTGACTCGAGACAAGTCACAAGATTGTGTTGGGGGACTGTTGGAATAGGGTCTCCTAACAAGATGCAAAACTGGTCCATTTTGAATATTTTTGATTATATTTAGTCTAGCGCAGGGGTTTTGGGGTGGTTCAAAGCACTGAATGCATTGTAATGGGTAAAAGGGTAAAATAGGGGTCCGAAAACCATGGTTTGTGGACCATAGGAAAGTCTAGGCTAGATTGTTATAAATAGAGGATAATTTTGTATTGTAAAGGACAAGAATGATGAGCTATTTATGCGAATTGTGGTTTAAGCTATCTGTTTGGGTTTTGGGGAATGGACTCCTGCTCGTTGTGTGCGCGGAGATCCAAGTCTAGCTGTGTGCGGACCCTGTTGCTATGTCTTCAGGTTGGGAAGGGAATTGTAAGGAAGAATTGATGAATGAATGAATAAGAATGATTGATAGAGAACTAAATCTCTGAGTAATCTGGTGCGAATTTTCGGTAATTGCTATGTCGTGCATTTTCTGTCTTTAAGCTGCAAAGATCTGTGTAAGTGTGTTTCTGGATCTAGATCTATTCTGTTCTGTTTATATAATGTTGTGTTATTGTCATAAAACATATAACTATAGATCTAACACACGTGGATGCGAACAAAGACCTAATTAACCTTGCGTAAAACAAGTTAATCGAGGATTACAAGACCTAGTGCAGCTCTGCTTGCTTTACCCATCCTTTCTCTGGGTGCAGAAACCTGGTTCCAGCACCCACCCATACTACTTCGGGTGAGACTTTGACCTGCTGTTTCGGGGAAAATCACCCTAGAGGTTCGTTGGGTTACAACCTCCACAGAGCAGGGGCATGCTACTTAAGAAGGACTCACACAACCATGCATGTTCAGGAAAAACTAAATAGAGTAGAATGAGGAAGTTACCCGTAGGTCCTACGGTTGAAGCAGATCCCACGGGGTCCAAACCCCCAGCAACCGTCCTTCCTTCTTAACCTAAAAGACAAGAAGAAACAAGCACGAAGAACTGGTTGTACAGCATATATCTACTCTAAATGTTAGTGAAATCCATATAAAACATTAAATAAACCATAATGAATGCTTAAATAACAATTTTCTCATATATGTAAGCAGACACTAACACGTATATTTCGGGAACAAGATGGTACTTCTGTATTATAAGTAGCATGTACAAAAGTAACAAGTGGAGAGATCACCTGAATCCTTCCACGATCTTCGAGCAGACCATTGTCCGGATCCGTCCCGCCCTTGCCTCGCTAAGACTCCTTCCAAAATGGTGCATACGAGATGACATATAGAGACATGAGCATCTCAAGGAAACAAGGGTTTCCTGTAATGAACTAGGAAAGTGCAAGAGGCACGGGGAATCAGACTTGGATAGGGAATACCAACAGAGTATAATATCAATAATTCTCTCTCTCCCTTAGGCCATACACATGAGGGGTTTTTATACTCCCTCCAAGTAGTTTCAACAGTTGGCCACGTGCTGGGGTGGTTGAACTACCTGATTAACCATCAACCCAGCCCGAAAATAGGGAATTTTTATATATTTTTTCATAATTTTAATGGCATACGCGGAAAAGTGCAGCTGGACTCGCGTATACACGCGGAAAAGTACGGGCATAATCACGTATGGGGATTTTTACACTGTTTTTAAGTGAATTTGTCCAAGTCTGTAGGAATGGGTGCCCAAATCCATAAAAGCAATCATGAATCATATGAAGGTGAGAAATGATGCTATAACGGATGCCCCCTAATATATGAGGTCAGAAGGGGTACATGATGGCCGAAATGTATTATGCACATAGAAAGAACTTCGCAAGGACAAGAGAGGACTTCACCAGATTTCAGACTGCCAAAAACCAATGAAAGAAAACAGAGAGTCAACTCATGCTGAGGCGGGCATACCCATGCTCAGTCAAAAATACATCATATAGAAAGTAGTGAATAGATCCAACATGTATACAAGTATAGTTGAACTGAAAGTACACAATGAATCATCTGAGCATGGCCCGGAAATACAAGTCTGAATCAATGTCCAAGTATCACATATAGAAAGCTGATCAAGGATGGTGCAACTGGATGTCTGATCATATAAGTAACTGAATCTCCAAGTACCGAATCATAAGAGGTGGAACAAACGGTACAATCACACAACTCGGGAGCCAACATATAAGATGCTGCTGTACTGAACTGCAACATATAAGGGTGGACGACATCACTGGCAGAAACTGAATGGACTGTCAAAAGTGAACCGAAAAATGTTGATGCAACCCGAGGTCTTCACCGATCACTATGGAACAATTCTACACAATGGGAATAAATGAGCTGAAGTCGACCATGTGAGAAATCGTTGGATTACCGGTCAATGATGTATACTGTTAACCAACGCGAGACAACCCACCAATAATGAAAATGAGTGTCAAGGTGCCCCAGTACAATCTAACAAGTGCGAATGAATGAGTTGAAGTCGAACACTTGAAAGAATCTACCAATCAGGAGGCAATGATGAATCCCCACTGTCGATAGCGAAGAGTCTGCCACTGATGACTGCAAACCCTAAGGTATTGACAACAAGACTCTAGACCTTATTCCCAGAGCAATGAGTCGGAGTCGATCGGAAAAGATCTGCTGGAAGGAAGGCATTAAGGCATCCCACATCAGTCCAGCGCGAGTGTAACCCGCAGGCCAAGATTTGGAAGGAATCAGACGAAGTAGAGTGACGGAACCAAAGCCGAAGTACATTTCCGACATGCACAAGATGAAGCTAGCGCACGGAAGAAACCCTCTGAACCAACCAATAATGAAAGCTGACACAGAGGCGAGAAATCCACCGATAGGGTCAAATGGAAATCAAGGTACTGCACGAATCCCAAGTATGATAATGTGTGCTTATGTCGAACACAGGGGAAACCACTCAGTCAAAGACCCATGATGATGATCAAATGCTGAGCACAAGGTCACCTATCAATGATGGAAATAGGCCTAGGGTGCGGCTCTAGGTTTACTCTCAGAGCAATGTGTCGTAGTCGATAAGAGACAAACCCGCCAGCAAGAAGTCAATGGGGACCTTCTCAAACCAGCACGAGCAGAAGACCAAAACATCTGATGTGATAGAACATGATACTGACAAGACCGGGAAGGCCGACTGAATAATGAGTCAAGAGACACCGTAGAATGGCCGACTCAGGTTAGACTTCCCTTGAACAAAAGCACGACTCGTGATGACCATGGCAGTAAAAAGTGACACTGTATAAGTCTGTTATGCAGGAGGCAAAACAAACTCTCCATATGATTGGAAGATATAACCAACCGGGGGAGAACTGACAAGTGAAACATGGTAAAGGCTGAACCTAGGTCAAAAACTAAAACCATCCCAAATGTAGGAAATATATATAAGTATATGTGCTTTGTTCAAGGGCGACAAACTGACTCTGTACTGCCATCAAAACAATGAAGATACATCCCGTTCCTGCTCTTTTTGTTATATTTGATTTTTTTGTCTTTTTCATATAATAAGCCTGAAAAAGAATAAAAGAATGCTATGGTACAATGGATAGAACGAGTATCAAAAAATCAGATGCACTAGTTCCTGGGATTGGAACAATCCTATGCTCAATGCAAGGTGGCGAAAACTGGTAAGCGATACTCAGAGGAACGTTCCATCCATGGGTAAAAGGTGTCAAGTCGTGATAGCTAGGTGCATGCAATGGTTAACTTGTACAGAGAGTCAAGGTCAAAAGTTTGCTTAAACATCGAGTCCAAATGAAGCCGGCTAAAGGCCAGGATAAATAAGCAGCCAATATGCAATGCAGTAATACAACTTAATGACAGCAGGGAGCCTCTAGGGTAATAGCCAGAAAAAATGATAGTGAAGAAGAAGAAGAATGAAGCTTCAACACATAAGACATGATGGGACTAAAGAGGACTCCCGAGCCTAAATAAAACGCAGCATGGGCAACAAGTGATAGCGAGGAACTAACTAGGAAGCCCATGTAAAGGAAGGCTCTACCATCAAGTCATGATTAAATAATCGGTGAGTGAAATGGGTGTAATACTCATGACCTGATGGGATCGACCCTATGGCAAGTGATCAGTATGGAGGCTAGTATGCAAGATGCAACGGAAAGTGATTTCCCTAACCTATATGCCAGTGAAGATCATATACCTGCCGTGACGAGTCGGTAATCATGGATAAAAAATCAGGAAAAATCTCAAAATCATCAAAATGTACCTGAAAACATACCAAACTGGGCACTTCCAAGCATCCGGGATGCAGCTTAAGATAGATCGAAAAAATAAGCATAACAATTTTTTGCGAAAATTTTCAAATTTTTAGACATAAATAGACAAATTACCTCATATTTGGTTCATTATTGCATTGCTGATTTGGAAAAAGTGCTCTGGAGCAAAAAACTTCTTTCGTCAAATCAGGAACAACCGACCATCGAATCGCGCCGAAATTTCAGGTAGGCTCCTCAATCATCCTTGCAAATCATTTTGTCCGTTTGGAAATTAAAATTAAGTGAATTTTACCTTTAAAACCCTTGCTAAAAAATGCGGACTTGCGCATACGCGGGTTCATAACAGGCAAGTCGCGTATATACGCGACTGTGCAAAGAAAAAGTCGCGTATGCGCAGGTCCGAAACTCAAAAAGCATGGCTAATGCATGATTAAATGAAATTTGACAGGATGAAAATCTCTTGGAGAGAACGTGAGCATAGCGCAATTGATCAAGAGGTCATGCAAGATCGAGCAGCGCAAAATATCCTTCGGAATTGCGGATTGTTCAAATTCTTCAAAATGCCAAATATGAAAAGCAATGTTCGGTTGCTAGAAATGCTCGTAAATTACTGGGAACCAGATGAGGATTGCTTCATTATTGATCAGATGCCAATACACATTGAAGTGGAAGACATATATTTCATTACTGGACTCTCCCGGAGGGGAGAACCAGTAGACTTTCACGGGAAGCCCCTCGGAGGGTTAACCGTGGAAGACTATGTCCACGTGTATTGCGTAGGGGGTTCTAAAAAGGTTGGAACTCAGATTTCAATTAAAGATGTGAGGGATTTGCACATGAAAATCCTCCTTTTCACCATCGGCAGAGTGGCAGGATCTGCCTCTCTACATCAAGCGTCCAGGACGCAAATAAGCATAGCAGTAGAATGCTTGACTCATGTGTATGATTGGTGCACAACCCTATTACTGAACATGAAACAAAAGTTGACCTCAATTCGCCAAGAAAAGACCAAACACTTTGGCTACGGTACAATTTTGACAACATTCTTCTTTGAGAAGATACCAGCATTGAGACCCAGAGTTAGCTCTACCATCAGTAGCCTGCGGGACCCAAGAATTGCCCGTTGGGCGAACATGATGAAGAGACTGGGGGGTAGTGAAGTACCCCGGACCACATGGGACGATGAGTTCTTCCTTTGGTGGGGAGAAAAAATCATCGCAGTGGACGACTATCCCTATGCCGGAATGGACTTTCGTGGAGATCCAGATCTAGTACTTCCACCAGGCACAGCATGGGGCACAGTCGGTAAGTTTGCAAATTTTTTTGACTTATATAATTTTTTTGGATTTTTTCAAATATGTATGAAAAAATGAAAAACAAACATGTTTTTGATTGGATTCATAATGACTGACAATTTAAAATGATCATGATTCAGATGTTGGACCAGTTCGACCTGAGTGTCTCCCGCGCCACAAGCTCCGCAGGGGCGAAGCAGATATTGTGGATTCAGACAGGACTCTCTAGGCCATGTAGAGGAACCTGGAGGGACTGACCCACCAAATACCTATGGTTGCTATGGAGGACCTGCCGGAAGCCATCCAGAGACGGGTGGTAGGAGTGCCCCGAGACTGGGTTAGATTATTCCGCCGAGTTGCCACCGCAGTCACGTTCTATAGGAACACGACTTCTGGGCAGGGACCTCAGGAGTAGACAGATATTATGTATTAGATGAATGTATATTCTTTTTTGAGACTGAACATGATGAGGGCATAAGCCCAAGTTCTGTACGACATTATGGATCCAAATTTTGTAAAGTTTTTGAACACTCTGATCATATATACACAGCGATATTTGATGTGATGTGATAAATGTATCAAAATGTATGATGTTTTTGATGATTAAAAATTTATTGTATGGAATGATTAATATGCCAATCTAATGCTTGATTAGCTAATGAGTCAGCAAACCAATTTTCAGCTCGAGGAATATGAATGAAAGTTAAAAATTGAAATGACCTTTGTAACAAACGTACCCTCAAGAACAATCGTAATAAAAATGGATCTCGTACCCGATAAGTGTTGTTCAACTGCGACACCACCAGCTGAGAGTCCAAGAAAACTACCAACGAATCAACACCCAAAGATATTGCCTCCGAGAGTAGATGAATGAGTGCAGTGTACTCTGCTATATTATTGGAAGCAGGACCAATGCAGACCCCTCTTGATACCAACAGCTGACCGGACGGATAATGAAGCACCCAAGCCGCGGAAGCTAAGTTTCGGGTGTGTCTACTAGCACCATCGGCGAAACCAAAATGACTCATGACATCCAACACAACCTGCCAAAGCAGATAAAAAACATCACCAACTCATCAAAGATCGAAAATCAATCAGATATGTACAAAGCAAAAAACTACTATATACAAAAGCAACATGCCAGGCCGAAGCCTAGGCATAATACTTCTTCAAATAGAGCCCATTTCGAGGCTCCAGCAACTCGTTCCCTTCGAAATCAACCAAGGTATAAGCTCCTTTCTTAAGGAATTTCTTAACGATATAGGGGCCATACCACATAGACTTAAACTTTCCTGCCCCCAGGGCATCTTTTTCTTGGGCATAGACCAAAACAAGGTCACCTTCGGAAAAGACCCTAGGCTTGACCGCCTTATCGTACTGAACTTTTACTCGGTTTTTATGTGCTTCATTCATCGTGGCGGCATCTCGACGCTGCTCATCGAGATGTTCCAGATGAAGAAGCCGTTCTGCCAGACTAGAAGTGTCAGGAAGAAGTTCAACAGCTAATTTAAGAGAAGGAATCTCGCATTCAATAGGAAATATGGATTCCACCCCGTGCACTAATTGAAACGGAGTAAAGCCAGTTTCAGTTTTCATCGACGTCCTATATGCCCAAAGTGCAGGATATAGCATAATATGCCAGTTGGATCGCGCTTTATCAATTGTCCTTTGAAGAATTGTCTTCAAGGATTTATTCACGGCTTCTACTTGCCAATTGGCTTGAGGATAATATGGAGATGAATGCTCCTGCCGGAAACCCAATTTGAGAGCCAACTCAGCCATCATACTGTTCTGAAAATGACTGCCATGGTCAGTGACAATCTCTCTAGGAATACCAAAACGAGCGATAACCTGGTTGAAAAGGAACAGAGTTGCAGTCTCACCATCATTCCCAAAAGTAGGCATAGCCTCGACCCAATTCGTAAAGTAGTCTATTGCTACGATAATGTACTTGTGACCCTTAGCCGAAGGCGGGTTACAAGTAGTATAATCAATACCCCACTTTGTAAAGGGTTCGACAGTAACGACTAGAAAAAAGTGGAGCTGGATGAGCGCGCATTTTTCGAGTATAAACCTGACACGGATGACACTTTTTGACCGATTCAATACAATCTTTGAAAATCGAGGGCCAAAAGTATCCAGCACGCAAAATCTTTTGGGCTGTAGCAAGCCCGGATAAATGACCCCCACAAGCTCCACTGTGATAATCATTGAGCATAGCCTCAGCTTCTTCGAAAGTTAAGCAGCGTCTTAGGATTGAATCAACCCCTCGACGGTACAAAGCATCACCAATAATCAAATAATTCTTGGCCAAGTGACGCAATTTACGACGCTCATCTTTCGAAAAAGTAGAGGGAAACTTCGCAGTCTGGAGATACACAATGATATCCCCATACCAAGGATCCTGTGGAGAGATAAGAAACAAGTGTTCGTCCGGAAAGGACTCATCATAGATCATCTCCTCTCCACAGGGCAACTCGGAGATCAATTCCGCAAAAACTAATGATTTCTTGGATTTGGCAGACATGAAATCAAGATCAAATTCCTGTAAAATCACAATCCATCGATTGTATTTGCCCCCAATCACTCGCCTACTGAGGACAAACTGAAATGGATTGGCAGCTGCCAAAACATAAGTTTTGCGAAGAATAATGTAATGTCGGAGTCGCTGCACAGCATGAACTGCTGCTAAGGCTAATTTTTCTATCGGAGTGTACCTGAGTTCAGGTCCTACCAATCCTCGACTTAGGTAGTAAATAACATGCTCTGCAAGAGCATCATCTTCCTGAACCAGAACCATACCAATGGTAGATTCTGCTGCTGCCAGATACAAAAGGAAATCCCTGCTATAATCAGGTGGACTCAGTAAAGGAGCAGAGGTCAATGCTTTTTTCAAAGCATCGAATGAGCATTGAGCGTAGTCATCCCAAAGAAAAGGAACTCCTTTCTTCAACAGTCTCATATATCCCTTTGTAATTTCAGCATAATTGACGATAAACCTCCGAAGAAAATTAGACTTTCCTTGAAGACTTTGAAGCTGACGGATGGAAGACGGGGGAGGCAACCGAAGTATTGCCTCAACCTTGAAGGGATCTACCCTTATCCCTTCCCTAGACACAATGAATCCCAATAGACGACCGGATGTAACCGTGAAAACGCACTTGTTTGGATTCAATCGAATTTTATAAAAACAACATCTTTCAAATATTTGCCGGAGGTGACCAGGATGATCCATCCTCTTTCGAGAATGAGCAGCTAGATCATCTAAGTATGCCTCGATAATATTTTTGATGTCGTGGAAGGCGTAAGACATGGCCCGCTGAAAGGTAGCCCCAGCATTTTTAAGACCAAAAGGCATCTTCTTGTATGCAAACGTTCCCCAGGGACAAATAAATGCAGTCTTATGTTGATCTTCAGGACGGATAGTAATTTGATTATATCCGGAGAAACCGTCCATGAAGGAGAAAATCTCATTACTAGCACACTCGTCAATGATCTGATCGATAAATGGTGTGGGGTAATTGTCTTTAGTACATGCTTTATTTAGGTCTCTGAAATCGATGCACACTCAAATCGTTCCTAGATTTTTATCTACGGGAACGGGGTTTGAAACCCATTCAGTCAGACGAACAGGGAAAATGAATCCCTCCTTAATTAGCTTCTCAACTTCAGCTTTGATAGCTGCTTCCTTCCTAGGATTGACTGGACGAAGTTTTTTCTTGACCGGCTTAGCGTTTTCATACGTCTTGATCTCATTCTGGACAATAGATGGGTCTATGCCAGGAATTTCCTCATAAGACCAAGCGAATACATCCCTATACTCTTTAAAGAGCTCGGTGTAAATTTGAACCTCTTCACGAGAACATTCAGCTCCAATGAAGACATTCTCGATAATATTGGGATCCCTGGAAATGTTCATCGGGATAGTAGGAGAAATCACAGCCATGTTCTCTTCAGCATAAACCTGTGTTGGTGCCAAAGGGTTCAAGACTGGGTGAACAGGACCAGGAGACGGAGGACTCGGAAAACTTGTTTCAATTTCGCTCAAATCAGGTAGGAAGTAAGACCGATGATGCAAATCATCCCACGGTATATCTATACCTGTCATGGCTTCCAGGATGGCCTCTTCAGATGGAAGAGTGGTATCAAGGCAATCCTGGGCCGAAGAAGAACTAAGCGTCCAAGCCGGAGCCACATCACCATCCAACTCTTCCGGTGAAAGAGGAGCTGGGATGGACTCTGCATTTTCAACAATAGACTGATATGCAATCTCAGCTGCAGAAATCGGAAATTCCATTCCACCCACTTGACCTTCCGCTAATGTGGCAGTAGGGGAAGGTAAGGTCCAAGGGTCCAAAAAATAATGAGTTCTGAAGAACTCTCTTCGAATAGGAGCCTTGAAGGATGAAATAGCATTGATATGCACTGTAGGAGGAGGAAGATCGAAAGTACCCATCAAGGAAGAATACATTCCAACTCCTAAATTATCAACAGGCGCCTTAGTATTATCCAGCTTAGGAACAGATGAGTCAGAAGACGCATTCGGGTCTATCTGAGGACAGTCTAGTTAATCCACTGTAACAATCCTCCCTTCGTGGGGGAAACATACAATTCGAAATAATGAGGATGCAATGGCATCCATCTCATAAATCCAATTCCTCCCCAACAAAAGGTTGTAGTCCAAGGCTGCATCCACTACCTCAACCTCTATATTGACAGTTTTTCCCCCAACACAGATGGGAAAAGCCGGGACAATACCATGGTGTCTGTGAGAATGACCATCGAACTCAGTAAGAACAATGCTAGATGGAACAGCTTTGGGAGATCCAAGTGTCTTCCAGCATGCGAGAGACATCACGCATGTGGAAGCACCCTCATCAAAAACCGTTCGAAAGATATTTCACTTCCGATACGACGATTTAATATGAAAAGCCATGTGATGAGGAAGTCTCTTCTTAAAATTAGTCATATCAAAAGTAATCAGAAGAGAATTTTTTGGATCAATAGCCCCAATGGCAGTGAGCAAAGCACTACGCTGAGCCGGACAAGACTGGAGTACCTCTAAAGCTGACATAGCACAAGGACTCTGCGCCAGATCTTCTACAATCGAGTAGTTATGGGCAGCCCTCGCATTTGGATTAATCGTTGACCACTTAGAAGATGCTTTGGGCATCCGAGGCATATACTCAATAGTAGGCTTCGTAATGTGAAGCGGCTCAGGAGCATCAGGAACTTCCTTAGCTTTCGAAGACTCTTCTCCGCCATAATCACGGGATCTCGTAGCGATATCTGCGTGAGCACTCATCATGAAAATGTTCGATGGAATTTCCCCTTCCTGGGTGCCCCCAGAGGAAGCCCTAGGATTTTGGTTCACGCCAGCAACTAATTGCTGCCCTTGGGGAAAAGGGTTTGTTAACACAGCGTGGGAACTAGAAGAACCCTGCTGAGCTAACAAGCGCTGAGCATCCTGAATTTTAGGGCAAAGGTGTGTGAGATGGTCTCCAGCACAAAGCTTGCATGGAAACTTCACTTTCTTCTTCTCCTTTTGACCCTCACCAATACGCTCGTTGGTTTTATTTGCATTGCCCTTCCCGTTCTTGCCCTTCTTCTTGTTATTTTGTTCTTTCTTCTTCCCATCGGATTGTTGATTTCCTTTGGGATTAGAAGCTTGGACAACATTTATGGACAAAGACTGGGAAGGTGATGAATCAGCAGGCACAGCCTCACTAGAAGGAGCAGATTGTAAAGACAACTGCTGCAGTTGAGAAAGCAGGCTGGCTGCACCACTATTGACCGATCCGACAAGCCCATCACCATGCGAACCAGGCTTAGTTTTTGACAAATCTAATTTGGATCGAGGAGCATTGGGAAAATACTTATAAAGGACCGCAGACTGAGCATAGATTAGTTCTAGCTGCTGGGCCCTAAAAATGGCCTGCTCCTCAGAAAATACCCCAGATAGGGATACATCTTTTGAAATATATGACTGCAGAGATTTCAAAAACCATTCAAGAAGAATTCACCTGGAATATGAGCTTTGATAAGCCTCTTCCTTCTCCTCCATTCCTGAATGTGATCATAAATGTGTGTTGCCTCATCCTGCTTAAAATTAGCCAGGAGTTCGGTCCCAGCCTCATATCTGACAGGCAATTGAAAATGGTTTAGAAATGTGACAGCCAGTTCTCCAAATGTAGAAAAATTGCCCCCAGTTAGCTCGATATACCATTTGGCAGCGTTTCCAGTTAGGGTGTGTTGAAATAATCTCAACCTAATCGAATCATCGATCAGGGAGTTCGAAGAACACCATAAGTGGAAAGTGGTGATGTGGTCAGCCGGATCCTCCCCATTCTTACCTTCAAATTTTGGAATATCTGAAGGAAGTTTGGTTGGGACCGGAGGCCACCCCGGACTATAACGAATCGGATCATTAGTCAACTTCGACAGATCTGGCAAGTTCAACGTTGCCAGAAAAGGTAAGCGAGGCGGAGCCTAAGGATTCCATCCTTGATGGGATGGATTCCCAACATTCTGAAAAGAATAGCCTGGATTTGATAAGGCACCAGGTTGCCAGAAAGGACTCATAGAAAAAGGAGAAGAACCTCCTCCCAACGCAGAGTTACCAAATCCCAGACCAGTTCCCCCCGCTGAAGTATTAAATGAAGAGGAAAGCCCCTGATAGGGGTTCCAGGCATTAGACAGAGGAGAAAAGGTCTAGTAAGCACTCGACGAAGGGAAAGAAGCATTCCCTTGATGACCTACGTAAAACTGATTCCCTACCCCCGCTGTAGTAAACACAGGGTTCCAACCTGTAAAAGTAGTCGGACTTTGCACCCCAGACCAAGGGTTGAAACTCTGGGTCTGAGAAGTAAAGGGAAAGGACCCTAACGAACGATTCGAACTAGGAATGTGTACAGTTCCGAAAGGGAACCCTTGAAACGAAGCTGATCTGCTAGCCATGTTAGACATGGGCGTAGATCTAGCTGAAGCAGCGGAAAAGGAAAAAGAGGGATTCCCACTAGAGGGCATCCCTGAATAAAAGGGACCAGAATGAGAAGCATGTGTCTGGGTGAAACCAGAGCCAAAAATAGTAGCACTAGAAGCAATCGAAGATAAAGAAATAGTGCCCCCTCCTTCAACAGAAGCAGGGGTCTGAATGCCTGTAGCACTCACGGCAGAAGCCGCGTTCCCAGTCATGGCCATCGAAAGATATGAATGATACGGAAGATCTTCCGGTCTCTCAGACTCAGGTCCGATGTACTGAACAATGAACGGATAGTCAGGAGGAAGAGGATATGGACCTGTCGCAGGAGGCTCAGGTACGTCTTCAATTTGAAAATCTTCTTCCTGAGGAAACAAAACTCGCGAGGTGAGTGGAACGCTCCTCTCGGAACCGACACCAGAATCCGCTATGAAACCTTCATACCTTTGTGGAGGATCTCTCTCCACTGTGTCAGACGCCACAGGGTGGTAACCACCTGCTAAATCACTCCTACGCCTTCTCAAAGAAGGCTCTGGACTCTCGAGAGATAACCCCCGGATTCTCCTCGATCGGCGAGGCGCTTGATCAGCCACTTTTATAGATTTTAAATTAGACTCAAAAAATTGAAAAGCTAGGCAAGCTAGGAGCAAAGAGCACTCACTAAAATAAAAATCCCTGAGATACAGTCAAGCAAACAGCCTCCAAGTATTTCCGCTCCAGGTGATGAGGACCGGACACCAAAATATAGGAAAGCAAAATATAGGACCTCCCGAAAGCAGTCTGGGATGATTGGGGCCCAGAACAACTAGCAAAGGTATCAGAAACAGTTACGCCGACCTCCAAACGACAGCCTTTGCCGGCTCAAGCACCCAAGCTTCGCAAGGGCACCCCCCAGAAGTACTGCTGAAAGTGATGCGACGTCTGCCTCAGGTACCACGGGTATTCCCCCCCGCAGTCACCTGTGTGGAACTTAGAAGTGGAAACTATGGGCACCAATTCGTATCAGAAGCCGGGTGGAACGGTCTTGAGGTCAGATTCAGCTAATCGGAGAGGGGGTATCCCTCTTCTCAGCCTTCACTTCCCCTCGCGCTTAACTCTTTGGAGGAGAGCTTTCTCGGTCCACCTAACGGAGTTGGATTTCGCTCAATTAATCAACTTCTATGTTTGTTTGAGCGGCCTTGGAGAGTTAACTCTCCACTCACCTAATCCAAGGCCCTACAACCTAGCTAGTTGGTGTATGACACTTAGAAAACTTGCTAGTTGATTTTAGATTAAATCGCTTATTTTAATGGGCTGTTATGTTAAGTCACAAGGATGCGGAAATGAAACTTATGGTGTTTTGACGCAAAAGAAATTAATAAAAACCTAACTACATGCAAATGCAGTTATTGTCTTTCGATGAAAAGCAATCTCTATATAGGTTCTACGAGACTAAAAATTGTGTTTTTATTTTCAAATAGCAAACTCACAATCACAAAAACTATGAAATTGACTAAATGTTTAAATGCACCTAATGCAAATCACTACAAGCATGCAAATCCTAAGATGCAAAATCTCCTAAATCAGAGCGAAATTTCCCAAAAAGTCCTTCAGTTTTAACTCTTCTGGTTGCCCAGAAAGCTAGTTCTCGAAATCAAGAACTCTTAAAATGAGGACACCAAAAACACTTAAAAACAAGAAGAAGAAGTCAATGACAACTCCTCCTCAAAATCAAGCCAAAAACTAAAAGCAAGAAACCTCACAAAAGCTTCAAAAGATATAGCAAACGAAAATGAAAATGCAACAAAAAAAGCAAATAACAAGTGAAAATGTTTTTTAAGCCTTTGAAATGAAAAAACAAAAAGCAAAGCAAATGTTTTTTGAGCTTTTTAGTTTTATAAAGAAAGAGCTCGAAAAGACCAAGCAAAAATATTAAAATCCAAACCAAACAAGACTGAATTTCAAGCACAAGCTTCAACTATGCTCCCAAACCTTATAAGGCTAACTCGTAGCAAGATCAATAAGGGCACAAGAAGACAAGAAAACTCAGCCACTCACCCTAGAAAAATAGTGCAAGCTCGTCGCAAACAAAAACTTCGAAGAAGAAAGAAAAACTCTTCAAAAGTGGAAACAAGACCTAGCCTATTAAACTCAAGAAAACTAATCAAGAAACGAGCAAAAATCGTAATGCGAAGCACAACACAAAGATAGGAACGAGTAAACGAGCAAAAGCTCTCTGTTCTGATAAAGCAGAACAGCCTAGAATGCTCAGAAAGAAATCTTGGTACTCAAACCAGAAGTGCCAGCACCGGAAACAACACTTTGTCAAAAAGACTAGTTTTCAATCAAACGAAAGAGAGAAAAGACAAGAAACCACTTCCTTGACAATCCAGAGAGTACTAAGACACTGTAGGAACAGGTCTCCGCAGCCAGAAAGGACCAAAAAGTCAAGAAACCCAAAAATTCAAAATCTACCTAGGTATACGCTACTTCACAGTTTAGCAACGAGCATGCATACGCGACTGTTCTAAAGGAAACTCGCGTATACGCAGGTACCTTTAGACAAACTTGCGTGTATACGCGACTGTGTGCAGAAAAAAGCGCGTATACAAAGGTAAATAATGAAAAAAACAAAAAGGACAAGCCTGGATAAGAAACCAGGACTTCAGACTGACTGAGAAAAAGTAAACTGGACCGCAAATGAAAGTTAAAACTGTCGGCAACCTACCAAACAGCTGAAACCACCCAACAGGGGAGTCACAAGAATGTGATCCCCAGCGGAGTCGCCAGTTCTGTTTTGGGGAAAATCACCCTAGAGGTTCGTTGGGTTACAACCTCCACAGAGCAGGGGCATACTACTTAAGAAGGACTCACACAACCATGCATGTTCAGAAAAACTAAATAGAGTAGATCGAGGAACTTACCCATAGGTCCTATGGTTGAAGCAGATCCCGCAGGGTTCAAACCCCCAGCAACCATCCTTCCTTCTTAACCTGAAATACAAGAAGAAACAAGCACGAAGAACTAGTTTTACAGCATATATCTACTCTAAATGTTAGTGAAATCCATATAAAACATTAAATAAACCATAATGAATGCTTAAATAACAATTTTCTCATATATGTAAGCAGACACTAACATGTATATTTCGGGAACAAGATGGTACTTCTGTATTATAAATAGCATGTACAAAAGTAACGGGTGGAGAGATCACCTGAATCCTTCCACGATCTTCGAGTAGACCGTCGTCCGGATCCGTCCCGCCCTTGCCTCACTAAGACTCCTTCCAAACTGGTGCATACGAGATGACATATAGAGACATGAGCATCTCAAGGAAACAAGGGTTTCCTGTAATGAAATGGGAAAGTGCAAGAGGCACGGGGAATCAGACTTGGATAGGGAATACCAACAGAGTATAATATCAATAATTCTCTCTCTCCCTTAGGCCATACACATGAGGGGTTTTTATACTCCCTCCAAGTAGTTTCAACAGTTGGAAACAGTTGGCCACGTCCTGGGGTGGTTGAACTACCTGAGTAACCATCAACCCAGCCCGAAAATAGGGAATTTTTATATATTTTTTCATAATTTTAATGGCATATGCGGAAAAGTGCAGCTGGACTCGCGTATACACGTGGAAAAGTAAGGGCATAGTCGCGTATGGGGATTTTTACATTGTTTTTAAGTGAATTTGTCCAATTCTGTAGGAATGGGTGCCCAAAACCATCAAAGCAATCATGAATCATGTCAAGGTGAGAAATGATGCTATAACAGATGCCCCCTAATATATGAGGTCAGAAGGGGTACATGATGGCCGAAATGTGTTATGCACATAGAAAGAACTTCGCAAGGACAAGAGAGGACTTCACCAGATTTCAGCCTGCCAAAAACCAATGAAAGAAAACAAAGAGTCAACTCATGCTGAGGTGGGCATACCCATGCTCAGTCAAAAATACATCATATAGAAAGTACTGAATAGATCCAACATGTATACAAGTATAGCTGAACTGAAAGTACACAATGAATCATCTGAGCATGGTCCGGAAGTGTAAGTCTGAATCAATGTCCAAGTATCACATATAAAAAGCTGATCAAAGATGCTGCAACTGGATGTCTGATCATATAAGTAACTGAATCTCCAAGTACCGAATCATAAGAGGTGGAACAAATGGTACAATCACGCAACTCGGGAGCCAACATATAGGATGCTGTTGTACTGAACTGCAACATATAAGGGTGGACGGCATCACTGGCAGAAACTGAATGGACTGTCAAAAGTGAACCGAGAAATGCTGATGCAACCCGAGGTCTTCACTGATCACTATGGCACAATTCTACACAATGGGAATAAATGAGCTGAAGTCGACCATGTGAGAAATCGTTGGATTACCGGGCAATGATGTATCCCGTTAACCAACGTGAGACAACCCACCGATAATGATAATGAGTGTCAAGGTGCCCCAGTACAATCTAACAAGTGCGAATGAATGATTTGAAGTCGAACACTTGAAAGAATCTACCAATCAGGAGGCAATAATGAATCCCCACTGTCGATAGCGAAGAGTCTACCACTGATGACTGCAAACCCTAAGGTACTGACAAAAAGACTCTAGACCTTATTCCCAGAGCAATGAGTCGGAGTCGATGGGAAAAGATCTGCTAGAAGGAAGGCATTAAGGCATCCCACATCAGTCCAGCGCGAGTGTAACCCGTAGGCCAAGATTTAGAAGGAATCGGACGAAGTAGAGTGACGGAACCAAAACCAAAGTACGTTTCCGACATGCACAAGATGAAGCTAGCACACAGAAGAAACCCTCTGAACCAACCAATATTGAAAGCTGACACAGAGGAAAGAAATCCACCGATAGGGTCAAATGGAAATCAAGGTACTGCACGAATCCCAAGTGTGATAATGTGTGCTGACGTCGAACACAGGGGAAACCACTCAGTCAAAGACCCATGATGATGATCAAATTCTAAGCACAAGGTCACCTATCAATGATAGAAATAGGCCCAGGGTACGGCTCTAGGTTTTCTCTCAGAGCAATGTGTTGTATTCGATAAGAGACAAACCCGCCAGCAAGAAGTCAATGGGGACCTTCTCAAACCAGCACGAGCAGAAGACCAAAACATCTGATGTGATAGAACATGATACTGACAAGACCGGGAAGGCCGACTGAATAATGAGTCAAGAGACACCGCAGAATGGCCGACTCTGGTTAGACTTCCCTTGAACAAAAACACGACTCGTGATGACCATGGCAGTAAAAAGTGACACTGTATAAGTCTGTTATGCAGGAGGCAGAACAAACTCTCCATATGATTGGAAGAGATAACCAACCGGGGGAGAACTGACAAGTGAAACATGGTAAAGGCTGAACCTAGGTCAAAATCTAAAACCATCCCAAATGTAGGAAATATATATAAGTATATGTGCTTTGTTCAAGGGCGACAAACTGACTCTGTACTGCCATCAAAACAACGAAGATACATCCCGTTCCCGCTCTTTTTGTTATATTTGATTTTTTTTGTCTTTTTCATAATAAGCCTGAAAAAGAATAAAAGAATGCTATGGTACAATGGATAGAACGAGTATCGAAAAAGCAGATGCACTAGTTCCGGGGTTTGGAACAATCCTATGCTCAATGCAAGGTGGCGAAAACTGGTCAGTGATACTCAGAGGAACGTTCCATCCATGGGTATAAAGGTGTCAAGTCGTGATAGCTAAGTGCATGCAATGGTTAACTTGTACGGAAAGTCAAGGTCAAAAGTTGGCTTAAACATCGAGTCCAAATGAAGCCGGCTAAAGGCCAGGATAAACAAGTAGCCAATATGCAATGCAGTAATACAACTCAACAACACCAAGGAGCCTCTAGGGTAATAGCCAGAAAAATGATAGTGAGGAAGAAGAAGAATGAAGCTTCAACACATAAGTCATGGCGGGACTAAAGAGGACTCCCGAGCCTACATAAAACGCAGCATGGGCAACAAGTGATAGCGAGGAACTAACTAGGAAGCCCATGTAAAGGAAGGCTCTACCATCAAGTCATGATTAAATAATTGGCGAGTGAAATGGGTGTAATACTCATGACCTGATGGGATTGACCCTATGGCAAGTGATTAGTATGGAGGCTAGTATGCAAGATGCAATGGAAAGTGATTTCCCTAACTTATATGCCAGTGAAGATCATATACCTGCCGTGACGAGTCGGTAATCATGGATCAAAAACCGAGAAAAATCTCAAAATCATCAAAATGTACCTGAAAACATACCAAACTGGGCACTTCCAAGCATCTGGGTTATGCAGCTTAAGATAGATCGAAAAAATAAGCATAACAATTTTTTGCGAAAATTTTCAACTTTTTAGCCATAAATAGACAAATTACCTCATATTTGGTTCATTATTGCATTGCTGATTTGGAAAAAGTGCTCTGGAGCAAAAAAATTCTTTCGTCAAATCAGGAACAACCAACCGTCGAATCGCGCCGAAATTTCAGGTAGGCTCCTCAACCATCCTTGCAAATCATTTTGTCCATTTGGAAATTAAAATTAAGTGAATTTTACCTTGAAAACCCTTGCTAAAAAATGCGGACTTGCGCATACGCGGGTTCATTAAAGGAAAGTCGCGTATACACGCGACTGTGCAAAGAAAAAGTCGCGTATGTGCAGGTCCGAATCCAAAAAAGCGTGGCTAATGCATGATTTAATGAAATTTGACAGGATGACAATCTCATGGAGAGAACGTGAGCATAGCGCAATTGATCAAGAGGTCATGCAAGATCGAGCAGCGCAAAATATCCTTCGGAATTGCAGATTGTTCAAATTCTTCAAAATGCCAAATATGAAAAGCAATCCTCGGTTGCTAGAAATGCTCGTCAATTACTGGGAACCAGACCAAGACTGTTTCGTGATAGATCAGATGCCAATACGCATTGAAGTGGAAGACATATACTTTATTACTGGACTTTCCCGGAGGGGAGAACCAGTAGACTTGCACGGGAAGCCCCTGGGAGGGTTAACCGTGGAAGACTATGTCCACGTGTATTGCGTAGGGGGTTCCAAAAAGGTTGGAACTCAGATTGCAATTAAATATGTGAGGGATTTGCACATGAAAGTCCTCTTTTCACCATCGGCAGAGTGGCAGGATCTGCCTCCCTACATCAGGCGTCCAGGACGCAAATGAGCATAGCAGTAGAATGTTTGACTCATGTGTATGATTGGTGCACAGCCCTTTTACTGAACATGAAACAACAGTTGACCTCAATCCGCCAAGCAAAGACCAAACACTTTGGCTACGGTACAATTTTGACAACATTATTCTTTGAGAAGATACCAGCATTGAGACCCAGAGTTATCTCTACCATCAGTAGCCCGCGAGACCCAAGAATTGCCCGTTGGGCGGACATGATGAAGAGACTGGGGGGTAGTGAAGTACCCCGGACCACATGGGACGATGAGTTCTTCCTTTGGTGGGGAGAACAAATCATCGCAGTGGACGACTATCCCTATGCCGGGATGGACTTTCGTGGAGATCCAGATCTAGTACTTCCACCAGGCATAGCATGGGGCACAGTCGATAAGTTTGCAAACTTTTTTGACTTATATAATGTTTTTGGATTTTTTCAAATATGTATGAAAAAATGAAAAACAAACATGTTTTTGATTGGATTCATAATGACTGACAATTTAAAATGATCATGATTCAGATGTTGGACCAGTTCGACCTGAGGGTCTCCCGTGCCACAAGCGCCGCAGGGGCGAAGCAGATACTGTGGATTTAGACAGGACTCTCCAGGCCGTGCAGAGGAACCTGGAGGGACTGACCCGCCAAATACCTATGGCTGCTGTGGAGGACCTGCCGGAAGCCATCCAGAGACGGGTGGTAGGAGTGCCCCGAGACTGGGTTAGATTATTCCGCCGAGTTGCCACCGCAGTCACGTTCTATAGGAACACGACTTTTGGGCAGGGACCTCAGGAGTAGACAGATATTATGTATTAGATGAATGTATATTCTTTTTTGAGACTAAACATGATGAGGGCATAAGCCGAAGTTTTGTACGACATTATGGATCCAAATTTTGTAAAGTTTTTGAACACTCTGATGATATAAACACAACGATATTTGATGTGATGTGATAAATGTATCAAAATGTATGATGTTTTCGATGATTAAAAATTTATTGTATGGAATGATTAATATGCCAATCTAATGCTTGATTAGCTAATGAGTCAGCAAACCAATTGTCAGCTCAAGGAATATGAATGAAAGTTAAAAATTGAAATGACCTTTGTAACAAACGTACCCTCAAGAACAATCGTAATAAAAATGGATCTCGTACCCGATAAGTATTGTTCAACTGCGACACCATCAGCTGAGAGTCCAAGAAAACTACCAACGAATCAACACCCAAAGAAATTGCCTCCGAGAGTAGATGAATAACTGCAGTGTATTCCGCTATATTATTGGAAGCAGGACCAATGCAGACCCCTCTTGATACTAACAGCTGACCGGATGGATAATGAAGCACCCAAGCCGCAGAAGCTAAGTTCCGAGTGTGTCTACTAGCACCATCGGCGAAACCAAAATGACTCATGACATCCAACACAACCTGCCAAAGCAGATCAAAAACATCACCAACTCATCAAAGATCGAAAATCAATCAGATATGTACAAAGCAAAAGACTACTATATACAAAAGCAACATGCCAGGCCGAAGCCTAGGCATAATACTTCTTCAAATAGAGCCCATTTCGGGGCTCTGGAAACTCATTCCCTTCGAAATCAACCAAGGTATAAGCTCCTTTCTTAAGGAATTTCTTAACGATATAGGGGCCATACCACATAGAGTTAAACTTTCCTACCCTCAGGGCATCTTTTTCTTGGGCATAGACCAAAACAAGGTCACCTTCCGAAAAGACCCTAGGCTTGACCGCCTTATCGTACTGAACTTTTACTCGGTTTTATGTGCTTCATTCATCGTGGCGGCATCTCAACGCTGCTCATTGAGATGTTCCAGGTGAAGAAGCCGTTCTGCTAGACTAGAAGTGTCAGGAAGAAGTTCAACAACTAATTTTAGAGAAGGAATCTCGCATTCAATAGGAAATACGGATTCCACCCCGTGCACTAACTGAAACGGAGTAAAGCCAGTTGCAGTTTTCACCGATGTCCTGTATGCCCAAAGTGCAGGATATAGCATAATATGCCAGTTGGATCGAGCTTTATCAATTGTCCTTTGAAGAATTGTCTTCAAGGATTTATTCATGGCTTCTACTTGCCCATTGGCTTGAGGATAATATGGAGATGAATGCTCCTGCCGGAAACCCAATTTGAGAGCCAACTCAGCCATCATACTGTTATGAAAATGACTGCCATGGTCAGTGACAATCTCTCTAGGAATACCAAAACGAGCGATAACCTGGTTGAAAAGGAACAGAGCTGCAGTCTCACCATCATTCCCAAAAGTAGGCATAGCCTCGACCCACTTCGTAAAGTAGTCTACTGCTACAATAATGTACTTGTGACCCTTAGCCGAAGGCGGGTTACAAGTAGTATAATCAATACCCCACTTTGTAAAGGGACCGACAGTAACGACTGGAAAAAGCGGAGCTGGATGAGCGCGCATTTTTCGAGTATAAACCTGACAAGGATGACACTTTTTGACCGATTCAATACAATATTTGAAAATCGAGGGCCAAAAGTATCCAGCACGCAAAATCTTTTGGGCTGTAGCAAGCCCAGATAAATGACCCCCACAAGCTCCACTGTGAGAATCATTGAGCACAGCCTCAGCTTCTTCGAGAGTTAAGCAGTGTCTTAGGATTGAATCAACCCCTCTACGGTACAAAGCATCACCAATAATCAAATAATTCTTGGCCAAGTGACGTAGTTTACGACGCTCATCTTTTGAAAAAGTAGAGGGAAACTTCGCAGTCTGGAGATACAGAATGATATCCCTGTACCAAGGATCCTGTGGAGAGATAAGAAACAAGTGTTCGTTCGGAAAGGACTCATCATAGATCATCTCCTCTCCACAGGGCAACTCGGAGATCAATTCCGCAAAAACTAATGACTTCTTGGATTTGGCAGACATGAACTCAAGATCAAATTCCTGTAAAATCACAATCCATCTATTATATTTTCCCCCAATCACTCGCCTGCTGAGGACAAATTGAAATGGATTGGCAGCTGCCAAGACATAAGTTTTTCGAAGAATAATGTAATGTCGGAGTCACTGCACAGCATGGACTGCTGCTAAGGCTAACTTTTCTATCGGAGAGTATCGAAGTTCAGGTCCTACCAGTCCTCGACTAAGGTAGTAAATAACATGCTCTGCAAGAGCATCATCCTCCTGAACCAGAACCATACCAATGGTAGATTTTGTTGCTGCCATATACAAAAGAAAATCTCTACTATAATTAGGTGGACTCAATAAAGGAGCAGAGGTCAATGCCTTTTTCAAAGCATCGAATGAGCGTTGAGTGTAGTCGTCCCAAAGAAAAGGAACTCCTTTCTTCAACAGTCTCATATATCCCTTTGTAATTTCAGCATAATTGACGATAAACCTCCGAAGAAAATTAGACTTTCCTTGAAGACTTTGAAGCTGACGGATGGAAGACGGGGGAGGCAACCGAAGTATTGCCTCAACCTTGAAGGGATCTACCCTTATCCCTTCCCTAGACACAATGAATCCCAATAGCCGACCGGATGTAACCACGAAAACGCACTTGTTCGGATTCAATCGAATTTTATAAAAACGAAATCTTTCAAATATTTGCCGGAGGTGACCAGGATGATCCATCCTCTTTCGAGAATGAGCAGCTAGATCATCTAAGTATGCCTCGATAATCTTCTTGATGTCGTGGAAGGTGTAAGACATGGCCCGCTGAAAGGTAGCCCCAGCATTTTTAAGACAAAAAGGCATCTTCTTGTATGCAAACATACCCCAAGGACAAATAAATGTAGTCTTATGTTGATCTTCAGGACGGATAGTAATTTGATTATATCTGGAGAAACCGTTCATGAAGGAGAAAATCTCATTACCGGCACACTCGTCAATGATCTGATCGATAAATGGTGTGGGGTAATTTTCTTTAGGACACGCTTTATTTAGGTCTCTGAAATCGATGCACACTCGAATCATTCCTTGCTTTTTATCTACAGGAACGGGGTTTGAAACCCATTCAGTCAGAGGAACAGGGAAAATGAATCCCACCTTAAGCAGCTTCTCAACTTCAGCTTTGATAGTTGCTGCCTTCCTAGGATTGACTAGACGAAGTTTTTGCCTGACCGACTTAGCGTTTTCATACGTCTTGATCTCATGCTAGACAATAGATGGGTCTATGCCAGGCATTTCCTCATAAGACCAAGCGAATACATCCCTATACTCTTTAAAGAGCTCGGTGTAAATTTGAACCTCTTCACGGGAACATTCAGCTCCAATGAAGACATTCTCAATAATATTGGGATCCCTGGAAATGTTCACCGGGATAGTAGGAGAAATCATAGCCATGTTCCCTTCAGCATAAACCTGTGTTGGTGCCAAAGGGTTCAAGACTGGGTGAACAGGACCAGGAGACTGAGGACTTGGAAAACTAGTTTCAACTTCGCTCAAGTCAGGTAGGAAGTAAGACCGATGATGCAAATCATCCCATGGTCTATCTATACCAGTCATGGCTTCCAGGATTGCCTCTTCAGATGGAAGAGTGGTATCAAGACAATCCTGGGCTGAAGAAGAACTAATCGTCCAAGCTAGAGCCACATCACCATCCAACTCTTCCGGTGAAAGAGGAGCTGGAACAGATTCTGCAGTGTCAACAATAGACTGATATGCAATCTCAGCTGCAGAAATTGGAAATTCCATTCCACCCACTTGACCTTCCGCTAATGTGGTAGTAGGGGAAGGTAAGGTCCAAGGGTCCGAAAAATAATGAGTTCGAAAGAACTCTCTTCGAAGGGGAGCCTTGGAGGATGAAATAGCATTAATAGACACCTTAGGAGGAGGAAGATCGAAAGAACCCATCAGGAAAGAATACATTCCAACTCCTAGATTCTCAACAGGCGCCTTAGTATTATCCAACTTAGGAACAGATGAGTCAGAAGGCGCATCCAGGTCTACAGGAGGACAGTCCAGTTGATCCACTGTGACAATCCTCCCTTCGTGGGGGAAACATACAATTTGAAATAATGAGGATGCAATAGCATCCATCTCATAAATCCAGTTCCTCCCCAACAGAAGGTTGTAGTCCAAGGCTGCATCCACTACCTCAACCTCTATGTTAACGGTTTTTCCCCCAACACAGATGGGCAAAGTCGGGACAATACCATGGGGTCTGTGAGAATGACCATCGAATGCAGTAAGAACAGTGCTAGATGGAACAACTTTGGGAGATCCAAGTGTCTTCCAGCATGCGAGAGACATCACGCATGTAGAAGCACCCTCATCAACAACCGTTCGAAAGATATTGCACTTCCGATACGACGATTTAATATGAAAATCCATGTGATGAGGAAGTCTCTTCTTAAAATTATTCATATCAAAAGTAATCAGAAGAGAATTTTTCGGATCAATAGCCCCAATGGCAGTGAGCAAAGCACTGCGCTGAGCCGGACAAGACTGGAGTACCTCTAAAGCTGACATAGCACAAGGACTCTGTGCCAGATCTTCCACAATCGAGTAGTTTTGGGCAGCCCTAGCGTTTGGATTAATCGTTGATCGCTTAGAAGATGCTTTGGGCATCCGAGGCATAGACTCAACAGTTGGCTTCGTGATGTGAAGCGGCTCAGTAGCATCAGGGACTTCTTTAGCTTTCGAAGACTCTTCTCCGCCATAATCACGAGATCTCGTAGCGATATCTGCGTGAGCACTCATCATGAAAATGTTCGATGGAATTTCCCCTTCCTGGGTGCCCCCAGAGGAAGCCCCAGGATTTTGGTTTGCGCCAACAACTAATTGCTGCCCTTGGGGAAAAGGGTTTGTTAACATAGCCTGGGAACTAGAAGAACCTTGCTGAGCTAACAAGCGCTGAGCATCCTGAATTTTAGGGCAAAGGTGTGTGAGATGGTCTCCAGCACAAAGCTTGCATGGAAACTTCACTTTCTTCTTCTCCTTTTGACCCTCACCAACACGCTCGTTGGTTTTATTTGCATTACCCTTCCCATTCTTTTCCTTATTCTTGTTATTTCATCCCTTCTTCTTCCCATCGGATTGTTGATTTCACTTGGGATCAGAAGCTTGGACAACATTTATGGAAAAAGACTGGGAAGGTGATGAATCAGCAAGCACAGCCTGACTAGAAGGAGCAGATTGTAAAGACAACTGCTGTAGTTGAGAAAGCAGGCTGGCTGCACCACTATTGACCGATCCGACAAGCCCATCACCATGCGGACCAGGCTTAGTTTTTGACAAATCTAATTTGGAGCGAGGAGCATTGGGCAAATATTTATAAAGGACCCCAGACTAAGAATATATCAGTTCTAGCTGTTGGGCCCTAAAAATGGCCTGCTCCTCAGAAAATACCCCAGATAGGGATACATCTTTTGAAATATCTGACTGCAGAGATTTCAAAAACCATTCGAGAAGGAATTCTCCTGGAATATGAGCTTTGATAAGCCTCTTCCTTCTCCTCCATTCCTGAATGTGATCAGAAATGTGAGTTGCCTCATCCTGCTTAAAATTAGCCAGGAGTTCGGTCCCAGCCTCATATCTGACAAGCAACTGAAAATGGTTTAGAAATGTTGACGGCCAGTTCTCCAAATGTGTGAAAACGAGACCCAGTGAGCTCGATACCATTTGGCGGCATTTCCGGTTAGGGGTGCGTTGAAATAATCTCAACCTAATCGAATCATCGATCGGGGAGTTGGAAGAACACCATAAGTGGAAAGTGGTGATGTGGTCGTGGATCCTCTCCTTTCTTACCTTCGAACTTTGGAATGTCGAAGGAAGTTTGGTCGGGACCGGAGGCCACCCCCCAGACTTCTGCGGGTGGATCATTAGTCAACTTCAACAAATCGCGCAAGTTTAACGTTGCCGAGAAGGTAGGCGGGCGAGCTGAGGATTCCATCCTTGATGGGATGGATTCCCAACATTACGAAAAGAATAGCACGAGATTTGATGAGGCACCGAGTTGCAGGGAAAGGACTCATAGAAAACGGAGAAGAACCTCCTCCCCACGGCAAGGTTACCAAATCCCGGACAGTTCCCCCGGTGAAGTATTGATTGAAGAGGAAAAGCCCACGATATGGGTTCCAAGCATTAGACGAGAGGAGAAAAGGGCCAAGTAAGCACTCGATGAAGGAAAAAGAAGCATTCCTTGATGACCTGCATAAAGCGATTCCCTGCCCCGGCTTGTAAGTGAATACGGGGTTCCATCACGTAAACGTAGTCGAACTTTGCCCCCCGGACCAAGGGTTGAAACTGCGGGTACGAAGTAAACGGAAAGGACCTGAGAAGGATTCGAACTAGGAATGTGTCCAATTAGAAGAGACCCTTGAAACGAAAGTGATCTACTCGCCATGTTAGACATGGGCGTAGATCCGGTAGACGTAGGAAAAGGAAAAAGAGGGATTCCCAGGGCATCCTTAAACGAGAAGGGACCCGAGGAATGAGAAGCATGTGCTTGGGTGAACCCAAAGCCAAACACGATAGCACTAGAAGCAATCGAAGATGAAGCAATAGTGCCCCCTGGCTTCAACGAGAGCGAGGAGTCGGCACTGCCGGCACTCACGGTAGCGGCCGCGTTCCCGGTCGTGGCCATCGAAAGATAAGAATGATACGGAAGATCTCCCGGTCTCTCGACTCGGGTCGATGTATTGAACGAACGGATAATCGGGGAGGAAGAGGAGAGATGGACCGCGCGGGAGGCTCGAGTACGTCTTGAAATCTTCTTCCTAGGGGGAAACAAAACTCGCGAGGTGGCGGAACGCTCCCTCTCGGGACCGACACCGAATCGACTGAAACCTTCGGACCTTTGTGGAGGATCTCTCTCCCTTTGCGTCGAACGCCACGGGGTGGTAACACGCTAAATCACTCCTACGCCTTCTCGAAGAAGGCTAGGACTCTCGGGAGATAACCCGGATTCTCCTCGATCGACGAGGCGCTTGATCGGTAATTTTATAGATTTTAAATTAGACTCAAAAAAGTGAAAAGCTAGGCAAGCTAGGAGCAAAAGAGCACTCACTAAAATAAAAATCCACGAGATACGATCAAGCAAAAACGACCTCCAAGTATTTCCGCTCCGGGTGATGAGGAGCGGACATCAAAAAATACGAAGCGAAATATAGGACCTCACGAAAGCGATGCGGGATGATTTGGGCCCCGGAGACAACAACGAAGGTATCGAAACGGTTACGCCGACCTCCTAACGACGACGCTTTGCAGCTCAAGCACCCAAGCTACGCAAGGCCACCCCCGAAGTCTTCTTGAAAGTGATGCGACGTACGCCTCGTTACCACGGGTATTCCCCCCGCGATCCACATGGGAACCTAGGAGTGGCAACTATGGGCACCGATCAGTATCGAAGCTCGGCGGAACGGTCTTGAGGTCGGATTCGGCCAATCGGAGAGGGGGTATCCCTCTTCTCGGCCTTCACTTCCCCTCGCGCTTGACTCTCGGGAGGAGAGCTTTCCCGATCCACCTAACGGAGTTGGTTTCGCTCAATTAATCAACTTCTATGTTTTTTTCAGCGGCCTTGGAAGTTAACTCTCCACTCACCTATTCCAAGGCCCTACAACCTAGCTAGTTGGTGAATGACACTTAGAAAACTTGCTAGTTGATTTTAGATTAAATCGCTTATTTAATGAGGTACATTATGTTAAGTCACAGAGATATGGAAGATGAAACGTATGGTGTTTTGACGCAAAAGAAATTAATAAAAACCTAACTACATGCAAATGCGGTTATTGTCTTTCGATGAAAAGCGATCTCTATACGGGTTCTACGAGACTAAAAATTGTATTTTTCTTTTCAAATAGCAAACTCACACTCACAAAAACTAGAAATTGACTAAATGATTAAATTCACCTTAATGCAAATCACTACAATCATGTGAAATCCTAAGATGAAAATCTCTTAAAGTAGAGTGAAATTTCTCAAAAAGTCCTTCGAGTTTTAACTCTTCTTTGGTTGCCCAAAAAGCTAGTTCTCGAAATCAAGACTTCTTAAAATGAAGACACAGACACTTAAAAACAAGAAGAAGAAATCAAATGAAAACTCCTCCTCAAAATCAAGCCAAAAACTAAAGCAGAAGCCTCCTAGCTTCAAAAGTTATAGCAAACGAAAATGAAAACGCAACAACAAAAGCAAATAACAAGTGAAAATGTTTTTTAAGCCTTTGAAATGCAAAAACAAAAAGCAAAGCAAATGTTTTTTGAGCTTTTTGTTTTATAAAGAAAAACTCGAAAAGACCAGCAAAACTATCAAAATCCAAACCAAACAAGACCGAATTTCAAGCACAAACTTCAACAATGCTCCCAAACCTTATAAGGCTAACTCGTAGCAAGATCAATAAGAGAAAAAGAAGACCGAAAAACCTAAATGAATCGGCCTAGATAAATAGTGCAAGCCTATTCGCAAACAAAAACTCCAAAGAAGCAAGAAAAGCTCTTCAAAAGTTGCAACGAAGACCTGCTTTATGGAACTTGAAAACCAATCAAAAACGAAGCAAAAATCATAATGCGAAGCACAACACAAAGATAGGAGCGAGTAAGTGAGCGAGCTCTACGTTACGATAGCGAGAACAACCGAGGGCTCTTTCAGAAAGCAATCTTGGTACTCGAGCACCAGAAGTGCCGGCACCGGAAACAATAGTTTGCCAAAAAAGACTAGTTTTCAATCAAACGAAAGAGAGAAAAGACAAAGAAACCACTTCCTTCACAATCTAGAGATTACGGATACCTTTGTAGGAACGGTCTCCACGACGAGAGAAAGGACCAAAAAGTCAAGAAACCCAAAATTCAAAATACTTGCCTAGGTATACGCTACTTCACAGAGTTTAGCAACAAGCGTGCATACGCATTTGTTCTAAAGGAAACTCGTGTATACTCGGGTACCTTTGAACAAACTTGCGTGTATACGTATTTGTGTGTCTGAAAAAGCGCGTATACAAAGGTAAATAATGAAAAAAACAAAAAGGACAAGCCTGGATAAGAAACCGGGACTTCGGTATTGAGAAATAATAAGGCGAATTTGTAAATGAAAGTTAAAGCTGCCAAACAACCTATCAAGCAATTTGAAACCACCCAACGGGAGAATCTTAAGAATGTGATCCCAGTAGTCATGATTCACATTTGAGGGAATATCACCCTAGAGGTTCGTTGGGTTACAACCTCCACGAGCGAGGGCACTGCTTAAGAGAGCTCACACAACCATGCACGTTTAGAAAAACTAAATGGAAACAGAATGAGAAAGTTACCCGTAGGTCCTACGATTGAACGGTCAACGGGGTCCAAACTGACAGCGAATCCTTCCTTCTTAACACGAAAAGCAAGAAGAAACAAGCACGAGGAACTGGTTATCTGACATATATATCTACTCCCCTATTACAGTGAAATCAACATGCAACATTAAATAAATCATAATGAATGCTTAAATAACAATTTTCTCATACATATAAGCATACACTAACACGTATATTTCGGGAGCAATGGTATACGTATTATAAATAGCATGTACAAAGTAACGAGTGGAGAGATCACACGAATCCTTCCACGGCCTTCGAGCGAATGAGTAAATGGGATCGATCCCGGCCCTTGCCTCGCTAAGACTCCTTCCAAGCGGGTGCATACGAGATGACATATAGGGGAGATGAGCATCTCAAGGGAAACGGGTTTCCTATAATGAGCGGGGAAAGTGCGGGAGGCACGGGGAATCGGACTTGGATAGGGAATACCAACGAGAGTATAATATCGATAAATTCTCTCTCTCCCTTAGGCCATACACATGGGGGTTTTATACTCCCTCCAGTAGTTTCCATGATTGGAAACGGTTGACCGTCACGAATTGGTTGAACTACGAGTAACCATCAACCCCGGCCGAAAATAGGGAATAATTATATATTTTTTAATCATTTTTTAATGGCATACGCGGAAAAGTGCGGTGGACTCGCGTATATACACGCGCGGAAAAGTACGGGCATAGTCGCGTATGGGGATTTTTACTGCTTGTTTTAAGTGAATTTGTCCGTCTGTAGGAATGGGTGCCCAAAGCCATATAAGCAATCATGAATCATATCAAGGTGAGAAATGATGCTATAACACCGCTCCCTTAACCTAATATCTTCATCCGGTGAAACTGACCCGGTCAATTCAAATCAACCCTATATATGGTGAAAACCTAATTAATCCGGCCCTCTTGGTTTATCTTGCGTAGAGAGCCCTCTCAGGCTTGGTAGGGCTATCTTCCAAGCCAAAAGTTTGGTTTGTGGTTACCTCTGTTGGGATTCCTTCTTCAGCTTTGGAAATCGAGTGGAGTGATAACATCCCTCGGGGGCATCTCTAAACTAGATGTCCCCCATGCATACGATGCAAGGAACTTGAAGAGACATAGCAAGGAAACACAGGTCTTGACTAAATGATAGAAATGAAACATTCACAATGTACGATACTAACCTAACATGAAAACTTATGATGAAGTTGAATGTCATGGAGACGATGAAATCGATAGGAAAATAATGGTTCCCAGCATTGTCACCTAATATTATACCTATAGGGTGGGAGTATGAAACAATGCTTCGATTTTGGAAGATGGGTGTTAATGTCGATAGAATGAAGCATCATTCGTCGAAAAATGGTTCAGGGAAATATGTGTGAAATTAGCCTAAATATTTGTAGTAGGATGGGTACACGGACATGATGGCGAGCTAGTAGTTGAGGGATACATAAAAATTTCCTAAGGTTGGGTTATTAATGCAAGTGGTGGCAGTCAAAACAATAGTGTTGAGGTGCATGCCCCTGGATTCGGTAAGGCGTCGAGGGGAGGGGGGTAAATGATCATTTTGACTATCATGGAATGGTGTAAGAAAATGGTGATCAGAGATGGATATGAGATGGGTGAAAATCTATCTCAACCAAGGAGACTTAGGACCTACGTAGGGTAACTAACACAAAAACATGTGTGAGGATTTGCTTCAAAATTCTTTGTACACTTTCCAAAATAATTTTAAAAGTGGTTTTGGGATGTACAAATATGGAGAAGGAATTGCCAGAAAATGATGGATTGCATAATGTTGCGGGTGGGTTTTTTATTGTGGGGGGGGGGCATTGGCCCAGTCTTGGTATGGGGTTGATGAGGTGGATTGAATGACACGGGTGGTCTACGCAATATGGATTAGTGGTAGGCCAAGTGTATAATAATAGAGGTGGATTAAATTTTTTCTAGTTGATAAACAAGAGTGGTGGCCGGAGTGGGGGTGATAAGTCTTAAACAAAGAAGAAGTATGAGGTTGATCTTCTTATATATGCGGTGAAATGGTTCCCAAGTCTAGGATAAAGTCTTGAATACCAATAGGGTGGGGAAGATGCTATAGTTAGGTGATAAAGTAGCTAATTGAGGCTCTATCGCCCAACATGGATGCTTACCATGTGCGGATGGAAGGTGATGTCATGTGCTTGAGATGGTGGACCCTATGGTTAATTTCAAATAAATGATGTGAGGATATGAAAATATTTGGAGGAATTGTATCATGTTGGGTGAAGAATGATACCTTAACCATCGATTAGCACCCGAGGAGTAGGCCAGTTAGAGAAATCGGGAAAGCGCAACTTCTAGAGCCAATACCCCAAGTGAAAACATATTTATGAAACAATATGAAAGCGGAAGCGAGGCGAAAAATATGTGTTGAAAAACACAACAAGGCGCATTTTGTCACGGCGGAAATGTTAGATGATGTGGAGGGGGGGTTTATGTGTTGGAGGAGTTCCATAATCAATTTCGTGTTTCCTGGAGAATGTCCCGACCCATCCATGAAAATTCACAATTAGTTGGATCATTAAAACTACCCCCAATTGGGTTTCGGTATTGATGAGAGGTGGGATCATGTTGCGTGGCCATGAACACCTAGTGGGGGGGAATGGTTTTTCATTACTCTAGGTTTTTTCGGTTGTGTCCCCCTAACCCCTAGCCTCTCTCATCATTTCCAACTGCGGGAGTTGAGGAAATTGATGGGTGTAATACTCCCCACAAATAGTGCATTCATGGTTGGTCGAAGACTAGCCATTTTATTCGGATTTTTGTGGGTTATCGGTCTACGACTTTGAGTTTGGTTCTGAATTGGGGGATTACCCCTAGTTAGTGCACGTGGAGGTTAGTTGTTTCCCCCTTTCCTAGGCTTCCCTTTTGGTTTGTTCTTTCCTTTATTCTTGTTGGAATTTGGAGGGTTAGCGAGTGTTGAGGTTTCGAATACCTATTGTTGTTGGGGGGAAAAAATGTTGCACAAATTAATACATGCATCGGGTTGACATGGGGGGTTAGGTTGTTGAGTGCAAGAAAAAAGGGTAATAAAGTAAAACTTTCCTTTTCCTAGATTGGTGTAATTGAATTGGGAGGGTGACACGAATATCTATGGTGTGTGGAGGATACATTCCAACCTTCATCGGAGGATATTAGTTACTGCGGTATAGTAGGGTACTATTTACCTTATGTGGGAGGATTTTGAGAGTGCACACTTGATGATTAGGATAATATCCCATGCTAGTTATAATTTGGGATGTGGTTGGACCCCTAAATTATTGGAAATGGGGTGGTCCATTGTACACCTTTGGGATTGTTGGAACGCATTTAATGCTCTCGGCTTGTCTTGGGAAAAAGTAAGTAGACGGGGAGCATCAAGTAGGGCCAAGTATAGGTATCACGGCCAAGGTATAGATAGCTCAAATTGTTGAGCTTTGTTGATATCTTCTTCCTCTATTTGGGGCATGGTTGTAGCCACATCTTTTTCAATTGCTAGCATAATAGATTTCAAAAGAAACCTAGGAGGGGTCTTCTTTTACACTCTCACTTTACGGAGGATTACAATGCTTTTTCCACTCATGGATATGGTTTGAAATATGAGTGGACGTAGTTTTCCGAAAGTGGGTCAACGATTCTAACCTAGTGTCATGTCGAGGATTGGGGGAGTTGGAAAAATGTGACGAATGAACGAGCTAGGGATTCAAATGTGCAATGTGAATTGATTGTCTCACTCACATACCATTTTGCGGCGAGGTTCGGTGAAGGTGCATTGGAATAGCCTCATGGGAACTAAGTCCTCAATGATGTTTTTAGATGAAAACCATAAGATTGGTCATGATGTGGTTAGTGAGATATTTTCCTACTTTCCTTCAAACTTGAGAATGCGAAGGTAGCTTGGTTAGCATGGGGGGCCAATTTTGATTATGGGGTGGATCCTTTGGTGAGATTAGTTAAATCGGTGGGTTTAAAGAATCAACAAATGGGATCTTTGTGTTGTTTTCCATATTGTTATGACCTAGGGATGTATCCCAAAAAAAATTCCCTTTAGAACTAGTAGGGCTACTTGGGGAGTAGTATGTGGACTCTCTACAAGGTTAGAAAAAAATGGGTTCCTTGAGGGAAAGGGTCCCCAACAAAGTTGCTCAATAAACAATGACTCAATAATAGTGAATGAATAGTTTCTTCTCTGACTAAATGGAGAGAGACAGAAACACCTCATGATAAAGGGAGGTTTAGAATGTGGCCAGTGGCCAATTTAACCCTTGGTTCCCCTATGGTGCCCTTTTTGGGTGAGTGTTACTTTATATGGTAGAGGAAATTTTTTATCGAATAAATGGACCACATACATAAAACAAAGAGAAAGCTGAATGGTCAATTCTCCCTTTAACTTTATGCTATGTTATCAATCAAGAAAAAAAAAGGTTTTTTATTTGTTTTCATGTGATAAAATCTATAAAAATACCTATGCATCCTTTCCACTCAAAAATTAACCTAGGACTTGCAAGGATTTTGTAATAGGATCACAGGGCCACATCCCAAAGAAATGCGGCAATGCTTAGATGCAAGAATCAACGAGTATAGAGAGCTCTTAATGGTTCCACACTTCTAACATATATGGAAAGATGCCCTAAAATTTTTTCACTAAAGTTACACCTTCATCCCATGGGGGTGGATGTCTCTTGAGCTTCTTGGTAGTCAATCGATAATGTGGAGCCCTAAATGTGTTGGGAAGCCTTGCTTAGAATCACACGCCTTTGAAACCTAAACCTAACCCCCTCTAAATCAATTTTTTGGCACTCGGGTTTTATCGTGTGATGATGAAGGATTTTAAGAACCACAATAAGACAACTTGTATGTTTCAAAAATGTAAAATTACCGGCGATGGCTTATGGTATGCTACCCCATGGTCCTAACACGAGCTATAAATTATTTTGTGACCCATTTGTGGGTAATTTAATGTGTTCAAGTTTTAGAGTTTTTTTTTAAAGAGGCTTATTCACTTAGGGTGTCAAAAATGTAAACCTCAAAGAAACTATATATCACGATTCCAAAGGTGTATACCCTTGATCTACAGTTTAGATGAGCTTAGTGTGCGAGGTGCGAGTGTGTGCAAGTGAACTTGTGAACATACAAAGGTGTGAAGCAATAAGGATATGTGGTGATTCGTTACAACTCCCATAATTATTCTATGTTATGATTTATTCCTTACAAGAAAAGAAATCATGTGTGGATAATGGGCCACTTACTTCTTTCTAAATTACACCATGTGAGCATATAGGGAGATGGAAATTGAATTCTTTGAAAAAAAAATCGGATGCAAACCTAATATCGTCACAATCACGCAAGGAAAGCGGGGGATACTCCCTTTATTACTAACACCGGTCATAGTCCCAATAATAAAATTTGAAATTGACGAGATTTGATTTAGTCGAAAAGATGTGTGGATTAGGGTCACTTAATTTTCTCCTAATTAAGTTATGTGTGATGATTGAATTAAGAAAAATAATATAGAAAAGATGTGTGGATTAGGGCCACTTAATTTCCCTTAAGTTAAGCTATGTGAGTTGTAATTTTTGAAAGTAAAAAATAAGTAATTACCTTACTAATATTGGTTTATAATGTAATTAAACGACCCTATCTAAATTGTAAAAAAAATATAGGAGTGTAGCTAGTTCATTAGATGTTGCCAAAACACTTGGGAAAGAGAAATTACAATGTTTTTTTTTGTCTTTGAATCACATAGGTTATTCTACTGCATAAACGTGTGACTTGCACATATGTATGTGGGGAAATGCGCACAACCAACTCAAAAATTGAATTGAGGTATTGTTCGGTGAGAACGGGTTTGAGTGGGACATGCAAATTCCGGCGAAATTATGGATGCAAAAACGGTAAAAATGTAGAGAGAGAGAGAGAGAGAGAGAGAGAGAGAGAGAGAGAGAGAGAGAGAGGACTGCCCTTTTGACCAATTAAATCAAAGAAAGCCACAAAGTGGAGTCACCATTTTATATTTGGTGTTTTGTTGACTAACGGTCCCAAAGCACACCTTTCCTTGTAGTTTGGTTGTCACCTACGAAGAGCATACAAAAAATTGGATGATGTTAGTGCTTAAACAAGAACCAACAAAGCATGGAATGTGATAAGAAAAATGCATGAGAAAGATTAAACAAAAACTAAAACAAGAGGTATGAAACAAGCTTAATGAAGCATAAACACATCAAAAAATTTATAGGAACAAAAAATCCCCTTTAGTTTCTCTTGGTGGTAAAAGAGCTACAAATAAGATATCAATACACTTGAAGAGAGTTGCTTGGGTAATGTTGCTGAGAGATCTCAACACGGATCTCATTTCTTCAATATCCTTTGCAAACTCACTCTCTCTCAAGAAAATATAACTCTCAGTGAGTGATGGAACTCTCTCAACGGTAAGTCGAGGATTTCTTTGGAGCAATTTTTTTCCGGCGTAACTATACACAAACTTCTTCTTCTTCTTGGTCTTCCAATTAATTTTTTATAGAATTTGAAATCCTCTTTCCTCCTTGGTTCATGTTGAGATTTTGTGTATTTGGGGGTAGCATTAGTTGTTCTCTAGCTCCTAAATTTTATTGGAGGGACTAGAGTACACTTGATCTACAAGACCCGAGAAAGGGATTTGGGAAATTTCATCTAGTTTGGGAGATATATAATTAATTAATTAATTGAATGTATTTCCTAAGTCTAAAATTAGGAAAATGCAATAATTAAAGTTAATTAAATTAAACATGTGATGAGAATGCTATTAGTCACACGGATCAAGCTTTCTTTTAATCTTAGTAATTGATTAAGACAAGTGCGGTAATTCGGGATTTTTTTTCCCAACGAAAAATAATAAAGAAGAACGGGGTCATTTGTAAAGACACACGGAGACGGAAACCTTTGAAGCTAGTGAGATTCTAGGGCGGGTTTGCTAAGAATTCTCGAAGTATTTCAACTACGAGAGGGGGAGTTTAGACAAAGGGGATAATGCGATCCCGGTAGCTAGAATCATCGAGAGACAAAGATCGGCTCGAGGAGAGACGAGCGCGAGAGAGAAGGAGACGCGGAGAGCGAGAGAGGGCGGCGGTTGCGTAGTGCGGATGCGGCTTTAGCGTTGCGGTGTTGCGCAATCCCTCCCGAGGAAGTGTGATTCGGCTTGAAACCCTCAAGGGTTACACGGAGACCCTAGGGGCCGGCGTAATGACACATTCCCACGTGCGGGGTAACGTAGCCCTTTCCGGAGCTGAATGCGGGGACGCGAGGGCTTCGAGGGGCTAACGCGAGAGCCGGGGGGCGGCCCGGGGTTTCTAGGGCCTAATTTGGGCGAGGATTACGTAAATCCCCGTTTGAGGGTATGAATTGATCATTATTTCGCTTCGAACAACCGCTACGTTGCGGATATATTTTTATCTCTATCGAGTTTTTCAATCCCGGAACCCCGAGAATTTTTGTATTCGGAAAAATCTTAATAATAAAACCCTCACAACGGCTAGCGAGATCGGTTTTCACCGTTGGGTTTTACGGGGACTATTTTTCCGGAAAATCACTGCGAAATACTTTATGCATACGTACATGTACTTTTTCTAGATACGGATTAGTGGAATTTTGTTATTTGTTTTGCTTCAATATTAATCTAAAATTTTCGGTTAATAACTTAACTAAGTAGAACATAACCCGGATCTAACGGTAGATTTATGCATAAGTGTAAAATTTAGAAATTTTCACATGGTATCGGAGAAATTGCGGATCTAGGAGGGTCACCGAAGAAAGGGAGGCGGAATGTTCTTGCTACGGAAAGTAGCGGGGAAAAACAACGAAGGGCGGATGCGAAGGGACAACGTAGTTTCGGAAAAGCGAGAGTTACGCGAGAGGGTAGGGTCACGCGCGGTCTAACGATGTCTCCCGGCGAGCCCATGCCCCTTACGTGTATAGGCAACATAGAGCGACATTGGTATTGTCGAAGCCAGCCGGTGTGACGCATATCTAAATATGTCGGATCTAGAGAGCTTTGAAGCATAGGCGTAGAAATTCGGTAGGTCTTTGAGTGGGGTTAAATTTCTGAATTTTTCAGATTTTTAGCCTAAGCACAAGTGACAAGGCGGGAGGAGATCGGCTTCTCAAAGAATTTCTAGCTAAAACTTGCATAATTGATCGGAGGATCGAAAAGAGAGTTGAATCATTCTTGATTTGGAAGATTTCCAAGAAGGGAAATCAATTGTAAAGAGGAGCGGAAAGTGCATGTTTCGCGGGGACCTTAGATCCGAGTTCTCTAGCAAAAAGAAAGGAATCTCAGGCTTACATTTACGGCGAGATGGCTCCTCATCAACTACGTGATCGGGACGGATTCGATGGCCTTTCCAACTTTTCGAGTTTGGAAGGCTAGGATCTTGATAGTCCTAGAGGCATATCATCTAATAGACCATGTAGAGCAAGCTACGGCCACACCAACTAAAAGATCTCCTAAGGAAGCATAATGAAGTTGTTGGGCATGCCATGCGAGCTGATCATGGATGGAATTAAGGACCACGGTGTCCCACACATAGTTGAAAAGAAGACGAGGTAATGAGATATGGAAGGCCTTAACTTCCTTATATGAGGGAAATTTTGTCCAAAGGAAGATGATGTTGGAGACTCAGTACGGTCATTCATGATGACGAGGAAGACATGGAAATTTCCTCTTCGGATGCCGATCAATCGAGAGATCGGTTAAGCACTGGCAGGTGCTAAAGTGGAAGATGATGTAATGGTTAGGATTGCTCTCAATGCGATCATAGATGAGTGGGAAACCTTTATCCAAAGTATCTTAGGCGAGTGGACCTCCTAGATTGGGACGACTTGTGGGAAATTTTGCATCAAGAAGAACTTCTGGCCAGAATCACGAAGCGATGCAATCTTGGATTGAGCAAAGTGAATAAGAAAGATGAAGAAGATGCGACCTTGGCATCAAATAGGCGAGCGGGGAAAGAGAAAGAAGAAGGATATGTCAAAGATCAAAGTGCTTCCGGTGTGGTGAATTAGGACATAGCACATGGCAATTTTCCTCCAAAGAAAAAGGACAAGGAAAGTTTCTTCTTCCAAGGTTGTTATGGCGGACTGATGGTTCGGAAGATGATGCAACCATAAGTGCTCATGAACCATGAAAGTGGGGCAACATGGATGCGTAGAGAAACTACATAATGTAGGCGGGATCCTTGAGCGATATCTCACCGGACAAAATCATGGAGCTATGGCGGCTTTCGTCGATATGGGGACAAGTGGAGCAATGGGTTACCGCCGATCACAGTCGAGCGAGAGGCAGATCTAAAGGCTAGAAGGATCGGCGCGGTGCAAATGCAGCGGCAACGTAGGGGTTGATGTGACTTTATGTATGGGCGGAAGCTACTTACGCGAGAGGCAGTTGCAGCGGTGTGGAGCCTTCATGAGGATGGCACGGCATAACAACGGCGTGATTTCATCTCGGGGGCTGATGTGACTTCGGCGGTGTAGATTTGTTGTTGTGCATCATCCTTCGGATGCCAGCACGGATCAGCGACCTATGGAGCTTCGGTGATGAGGTGCAACCCAACCAATTTTCTGTCAAATATTGGGCAAAGAGATTCGATTGTTTCTCTAAGCAACTAAATTGCAATGCGGCAAATCAACGGTGGAAATGTTATGGCCGACGCAAACTGAAGAAAATTGAGAGGCGACTACGTACGGTGTTGCGATGACGATTAGCAGAGTCATGGGGCGGCGGTACGGAATGGTAGCAACGGTGCGGGGAGTTCGGCGCGGTGGGCCAAGCATCGACATCATTGAACCGAGTGCCCAAAATCTTGCAATGCATAGTGTGATGTATTGCTAGAGCACACTCCTCATGCTAAGAGGAGTGTTGAGATTTTGTGTATTTTGGGTAGCATCGGTTATTGGCTCTAGCTCCCAAATTTTTGGAGGTACTAGAGTACACTTGATCTACAAGACCTAGAAATGGATTTGAAATTTCATCTAGTTTGGAGATACTTAATTAATTAATTATTTTAATGTATTTCCTAAGTCTAAACTTAGGAACATGAAATAATTAAAATAAATTAAATTAAACATGTGATGAAATTGTCTTAAATCACATAGGTCAAGCTTTATTTTAATCTTAGCCATTGATTAATGTATCATGTTTGTTGGTTTCCCGATAAGAAAAGTATAAAGGAAAGGCTTGGGGGGTGATTTTAAAGACACCTTACACCACAGAAGCCCGACAACGAAGCTAAGTTGAGATTCTAGGGTGGGTTTGCTAAGAATTCTCGAAGTGCTTCAACTACGGAGGGAAAGGGAGTTTAGACAAAGGGGATTATCCGATCTCGGTGTCTAGAATAACGAGCAGAAGATCGGCTCGGAGAGACGCGAGAGAAGCAAGAGACGCGAGCCGAGAGATGGTAGTAGTTGCGCAACGCGGGCGGCTTCAGCTATGCGGGGGTTGCTCAATCCTTCCCCGGGGCATCGTGATTGGGCTGAAGCCCTCAAGGGTTACGCGAGAGACCTAAGGGCGGCCTGGAGCTACGTCTACCCGGTACGGGAGTAACGTAGCCCTTTCGGGGCAGATGCTTGGGGATGCAAGGCCTTGAGGTGACTCGAGAGGCCTCGGGGGGCGGCAGGGGTTTTACAGGGGCTAATTTTCTTTGAGTTACGTAAATATCATTTGAGGGTGTGGATCGGTGATTATTTTGGCTTGGGAACGACGGTGAGTTGCGGATCTATTTTATCTCTGTCGGGTTCTAGATGCGGAACCCCAGTTTGTTGTATTCGAAGAAAACTCTTAATAATAAAACCCTCCGGCACCCGACAAACCATTTTTCTTGCATTGGGTTTCTAGGGACTATTTTTCCAATCCTTTGTGTCACTTTGTACATGTGTGCATGTAATTTTTCTAGATCTCGATTGGTGAAAGTTTGTTATGTGTTTTTCTTGGATATTAATCGAAATTTTGAGTTAATAACTTAACTAAGTAGGAGGAGGGCAAGTTTGGATATAACGGTAGATTTTTGCATAAGTGTAACATTCGAAATTTTCACGCAGTTCATTTATGAGAAAATGACTTGAAAGAAGGAAATGAGGGATTCCTTTGAGAGATGCATATCTCTAATTCGGCGAAAATAAACTATCCATGGGTAGTACTTGTTAGGGAATCCCAACTCAAATCATGTGGCGTGGTCCCCGAGACTATTGACTAGACTTTGGGCGGTCAGCGTAGCTATCGAATAAATAGTCGCGCGGTATTGAATTTCCACCTTTGGATAGCCTATGCGGGTTGATTTTTTTAAATGGGACATTAGAAAACCTTTGAATTTTTATTTTTATGATGTCTCCAGATTTGGAAAAGCTTCACATGTACATGTTTTTGTCGACTCTGGAGGTGTCATCGACTGTACAAATGTAGTAATATTTTTTCATGTTAACAATCGTTCAGAATATGTGGTAACCTATTTTGGGTCAAATGATTATGTTGAATGCTGTGAGCATTATAAAACTCACACACAATTAAATTATATAAATTATTGGTCGATCTAACACTGCGCTTGCACTAACGATTTCAAGGCGATGTGTAGTTGAATTATATAAGAGTCCTGGGGCTGAGAAGCTAAATGCCTAAATAGAAATTTGTACATTAATGAAAATAAGATTAAATGAGGCTTTAGGGTTGGTTTACTTATGTCAAGTTCCGACCTTCAGCAAGAACCACTTGCGACCTTCACATATGTCTAACTTAGTTTTTGTTTTAAAAAAATGGGCGGGTGGTATTGATGACGACAATAACGGTAGTATAGAATAAGAACACGTTTACAATTGAAATCATCCATTATTCTCAAAAAACTTACACACACACACACATATATATATATATATATATATATATATATATATAAAGAAATGGCATACTGTTAAATCACAATGAATAATTTTCGCTGCCATTACATTTCATACATATACATGATAAAACAAATATTTAATTGTGCAATCGAACCAAAACAATGTAAAGGCATGACCCAATAATTTGTGTTTGGTTTTCATATGCATGTAGTTTTGAGAAGTCTAAATAGAGTGTCATTATTCCATCAATTTACAAATTATACATTCAACATAATTCATTAAGGAATATTTCACACGAATTAATTACATGAAAGTTCAATAATTAGAAATAATATATGGGCTCTATTACTTATATGCGTAAATAAAAACTCCTTGGTGACTATGGAAGGGCCTCATATTATCCTCCCAACCATAGGAAATTACATTATTATGTCTCACAACTTGCCACCTCGTGCCGAGTCCATAGTCTAACCATTAAATTTTTTGGGAAATTCACCAATTGAGTCGAGGAAGCTGAATTCTCTTGTAGGTGGTTTATCAACATCCTAGAAAGCACTTGCGGTTTCTCGGTCATAAGCAGTATTTTTATTAACCAGCTGCAAGCACCCAAGACTCGTGTTGTACGGGTGGTTTCTTATCCGGGGACAAGAATCCAATGGTCTATCATGCAGCAACAGCGGTAATGGTTTATCGGTCCCAACAAGGACCGAAGAAAATCTCCTTCAACTTCACTCCACACTCGAAGATTATCACTACCTAGTATGGCCCCGGAAAATTGAGTGGGAATAATCCTGCATATAGTAACACTCATCATGAGTTGTAGGAATTCTCTCCAAAAACTAAATCAGCCTCCTGCTCTCCATTTGTCTCATGTATTAATGGGATGAGCTACTCCCAAGTGTGGCCGAGAAGAGGAACATTTTAACCCTACGTTGCTTTCCTGGATATGTCACCCTTTTGATTTGTGAACGACACCCCTTTCGAGCAACATCATTTTATGCCCGGGTCCGATCTAGCGACTCTTTCATTGTTGGGGAATTGGAATTAAATTAGGCATAATGGTTATGGTTGTTCATGTTAGACCCTGTCCTTAAGACTTTGGCATATGTCTCTTCTCATTATATTTTTTAATAATCAAATAAATATTTAATTATTAATATTATAATTATTAAATTTTATTAATTATATCATTAAAATTTGATTTATTATAGTCCCCAAGGGTGCGGCTTGTTGGCTACAGGTCTGGCAAGTTCAAACCTCAGGCTGCAGTGCGTCGTGCTTCGGGCGATGCGGTTACCTTGGAGTTATAGTGGTAGTCGTGGGGATCGACCCCATTTCATGTGAGTATGAGAGACGGTGCGTTACCGATTCACAGTCATAAAATAAATAAACTAGCAATTGCACCATATTTGCAAAGGAAATGTCGTAAGTCGGTAGCATATGGAAAAAGAGCATAGATGAAGAAGAGTAATATGTTATATCATGCAAATATTGCATAGTTTAGAACGATTTCCTTTGCAACATAAATTTATGCCTCTACATTTAACAATACTTACATATATGGAGACTTGTTTTCACGAATCATGTTTTAAAATTAAAAATAAAAAATAAACCTTCAAATAATATTCCATAACATGTTGGTATAAAAAAATTACAATTACCTGGATAACTTGAACATGAGACTATTTTTATTAACAAAAGATCCTATAAATAATAATTGAATAGGTGAGTTGGATCTACGCACTCTCTTGACTGATATTCCATGATAAATCTACTCCCTCATCTTATAAAGTGTTTAACACACCTACACTCCAAAGTAATATTGTTATGATAGCAACAATATTGTATTCACATCAAATGGAAATTTAGGTCAAAATAAATTTAGACTCTATATGAAAATTTAAGTTAAAAAAATATTGGACTCTACGAGGATTTTAGTTGAGATGCCGAGTAGTTGTAGTAAAAAAATTTAGGCGTTTGGAAAGGTAGACTTAAATTTTATCTTGCATTCTTGTTTAGTAGAAAATTGTAGTCAAATGAATGTTGGTTATCGAGGTGCGGGATATTGTTTTGTTAGTATCAGGTATAACTGAGTAATGACATCTACACATTTTTGTCTAGCAATTAGTTCATAGCGTTGACTCGAACTTGAATTGTTGTATCATTAAACCTATTAGGCGAGGAAGGCATACTTCGGTATGAGAAACATATGTAGATTGAAAAATTCATTATTTAGTTGAAGAAGAATGTTCATTGAAATATCAATCACTTCTATCCTATTTGATGGCTACAAACTTTAGGGAGGAAACTAGATAAAAGTTATATTGCTCAAAGTGAGCAATACCATATTTGTTAATCTTTAATACCATAAAAATATAGAGCATACGGAATTTACATTATCTGAGTGTTTACACACTTCAAATCTGAATTTTTTCATTCTTCAAGCGAGCACGATCACGATTTTTTCTCAAGTGGGCAATTTGAATCCTTTTCTCTATTCTCTACAATTTTCTTTGCTTATTTTTGAAGGAGTCCAGGTATCTGAATTGTCCTATCTTCTCATATAGTAGGATCCAATGTTGGATGATTTACTTAGGCAGCCTCGTAATTTGGATTGGGTGGATTCTCCCCGGGGAATGTAATGATCACTTCTATTTTTAGTTTTGAGCTCTTTCTTGCTTAGAAGTTTGTCTCAATTAAAAGGATGGTTGGATCGTGTTTTTTCTTATCTTTTTGAGATGAGAATGTAATATTGATATATGATACATTATTGTGACATTTTCTAGCAAGAAAAAAATATATATATATATATATATATATATAGAGCATCTCACTTGAAAGACACTTCCTATAAGAGCTAATATATGGATTTCAAGTAATTAGCGTTATCATAAAAAAATAAGAGTTGTGATGAAAGAGGACAAACTACTAACTAATGTATCAACACTTCAAACCTTGAGCATATAATTACATGATTATATGTATTCATTTATAACATTCTAAACATTTGGCCCCAGCAAAAGGTTAATTTGCACGAAACAAGGAGACGATGGTAATTTTTTTATTGACTCCTCCACAAAGTGTGTTGACGATTAGAATTCATTTGGTTGAAGAAGAAAGCTGATGGTAATTTGTTATTGGCCCCTTCCTGATATTTATTGATAACAAAATTCAAGAATAATTTACAAGTTATAATTGAAGCACAAAATTGAGATATCAAGAAGTGAAAGCTCGGTGATGCTTCCTTGCATCATTGTAAGCGTCATTCTGATAGAAATTAATGAAAGTCTTGTTTATCTACGAGTTTCACTCATTGTAAATCTATCAAAGCACTCACGAGGCTCTTGAATATAAATGTTTAGCAGTTGAAGTGAAATGTTTTTTCAATAATATATAACATGGTGATTACGGTGGGTTCTTATTTCCAAATTTTATAGTGTTTTCATTACCCTCTTTTCATTAGTAGTTCCAAATTTAGTAAAAGAACGTCTAGTTATACCTCCGGTCTCGGCATTTTTGAAGAACAAATGCATAATATTCCACGAAAGAAAATCGTGAGAAATATTTCATTGTCTATCTACAACCTATGAATGTCTGCCATTTCTCATTCTATGTGTTTGTTTGCATCTAATGTAATCATACCACTTCAATTCCATGTGTTAGTTAATATGCCTCCATGTCGTAAGGTTCACTTAAAGAGGTGTCATAAGGGTTTCATACGGAGGTTTCTTTGGGATGTTCTTCTTATCTCTTGGATGCTTGTTGTGTCTAGTCATTTGTTACGCGATTATTTAAGACTTTCCTCTTTGCATCATTGTCAAGCACACCATTTTTATTTCATTAGTTAATTAATTTGTACTCCATCTCATAAGTGTTTCATAGTGAAGTTACTTTGGTTTATTCTTATCTCTAAGTATTTGCATGTTGTCCATCAAACCATCGCTCGATTCTTTGCCAAATTACCGAGAAGGATAATACTTTCCATGATCAAAGAAAAACATACTTTCTCAATATCCCTTAAGCACCAGAGTGGTACCCATGTAGCAATGTTATGTTGCCTGCGGTATCTTTGATATAGGGAATGGTTTACGAGTGAGGATACGGAGTATACGTGAAAGTGTTCTATTTTTCTTACGGAGGCTGGAACTAAAGTGAGCGGTTGGTTGTTCTTTGTTGGGTGGTTATTGTCGATTTTGTTTACGCTGGAACCCACTGCTGACAGTTACATGTTGCCATTGGTGGCTATGATGAAAGCCAATAGCTGGTACCCTGGCAGGACAATGAGCTGCTGCCTTTGGTGGTTTCTGTAGGACTAGTGGGCTGCTGGTTTACGGATGCATAGTGAAGTCACGTCAGAGCATGCTGCAGTGGAAATAGTTGGTACTCTACAGGATTAATACCATTGAAAATTTTCTCATTGATTTGTTTCTGGAGCTTGGTATGAAGAACATAATTAAATTGTTACTAAGCGGTAATCATAGGGAGGAATCATTGGGACCAATACAATCTTTGGAACTACCGCAGGAGTCTGGATCCCTTAATAATTGGTGGAACAAAATTTGGCAGTGTTGGATAGAATCATTCTATATAACACAGCCGTGTAAGAGCTGTGGATTTCGCCTTTGCAGGAGATGGTGGGCAATCCCTGGTTTTCATTGTTGTTGCTGTTGCCATTTCTGAAAGTGGATTGATCTTTCCGACTAGCGGTTATCACAAAATCCGGCTCCATTTCAAAACTTTTCAACGGAGAGTTTTCTCAGGGGATGTACATACAAAAGTACTCTGTTTTTTCTAAGGAATTGACAGTAGTCCCTGAGAACACATTTAAGGTCGACATCGTTCAAGGTGATCCTATGTACGCTCAAAGACGAGAGGTTTTTTAATCAATAGAATTTCGAATGTAGTGTCTCCATAAATGAGAATACAGAAGAGTAGATAGCATAAGATAGCAGGGCGTTGTCCTCTTGATTTTTTGTGTATAAGGATCAGGGTTCTGGCTGTGCAAATTGAAATGGATTGGATGGTCCCATTGATGACCTTCAGCTACTATTCGTTGATTGTCCTTCTATAGACGATCTTCCAGATCTTTTCATAAAATTCTATCACGGCTATCAGAGGCAGGTGTCGGGTGTAAGGTGAGAATTTACAAAAATAGCAGTTTTATAAGAATCATAGGAGGACCCTAATAAAGTAAGCTGAGATACGTTGTAAGGAAAAATCTTTTCTCTAGTAAAGGTCTTTATCATTACTGTACTCACAGTAAGCAGAAGTCCGGACCCTTCTGCACTCCGCCACCCACTAGTGTCAGATAAAAGGGGGTTCCTATTCCTACGATGGACTCCGGGATTCCTGTGTTGTCAAACCAGCAAGATTTGTACAAAAGCCAAGACCAGGAGGTTGACGAACTCATAATTAAACAGGCATTCTCATCTATGCCCGAATCTGTATCAAAAGGAATAGCTCGACAACGCAGGAAAAACAGGGGTGGTCGTCGTAAAAGAGTGAACGAGGTGTTTAAACACAATATGGACATCAAGGAAGTCTATCTGGACGTAGAGGACCTCAGCACTCGGGTGGTGAGCTTACAGAGGAGAGCGGTCATTGGACGTTGGATCTTCCCAGATGGTAATGATTTCGATTCAGCGTCTTGGATTGGCAAAATGTGGAAGCCGATCATTGGATATAGCCCAAAGTTCAGTAATCTGATAAATGGATGGTTCTGCGTCCATTTTATGGACGAAAATGATGTTTTTAAGATCACCAGTCGAACCTGGGTTCGGGGTAGGAGCTTCATGCAGCTCGTCCCTTGGTTCCTCGGTTTCAACCCAGTATTAGAGGCTCCACGTAATAAGGTGGTGTGGGTTAAATTGCCGGGTCTGCCTCTGGAATTCTGGACCTTGAAGGCTCTTAGGGCTATTGGAGACACTATAGGCAGTACAAAGTATATTGACCCCAGTATTCTTGGGGCGGGGGATAAGAGAATAGCTTGGATTCTCGTGGAAGTCGACTTTACAGGGAGCCTGCCTGGGGACATTGACCTGGTTTGGGATCTCAGAAGACACCGTCAGTGTGTGGACTTCTGGGGCATACCATTTCGTTGTCTTATCTGCCATAGAACTGGACATCTAAGGGAGAACTGTCCTTTTCGATCGCGTATGGAACGAGCTGGTGGAGGGAATGTGGGTGTGACTGTGGGTCGTTTCAACCGTATTGCTGCCTCTCAACTCACGGACTCCCATCCAGGTAATCCAATATCCCCTACATCAATAGAGGAAGGAATTTTTACAGAGACTATGGATCCTTATTTCAATAGGAATTCCATCCATAATAGTAGGGTCCTGGAGCCAGAGTCGCATATGATCCCACCCGATAACCCCAACACACTGTTTTCTGAAGGGTATGACAATGTTAGATCAGGCCAGACTTCCCCAAATCTGTCAAGTGAAATACCCGTGGATAATATCCCTAGTGTTCATAGTCCAGATGGAACACCCATTCATAATCAACTCACGCATAGGGACAAGGGTAAGGGTGCTCTCGTCGCAGGACTGTCTACTGGGATACACAGTACTGAATCAAATATGGGTCACTTATCCTTAGATTTCCAATATGCTCAGAGCGACACTATGGAACAGGAGTCCACTCCAAGAAATACTATAGGCAGCGATCTTGACTCTATTCTAGCTAATCCAAACATAGATTTAGCCGCCCTAACATTTTTTGACAAACCGCCTGAATCATCTGTAAAAGCCTCTACAAAAGATAACAGCCACAGAGGGAGAAGTAAACTGTCGAAGGATAAGTTTAGGTCAATATCACTGCTGGATGGAAATGAGGACAACTTAGCAGACATTCCTATTTCTATCAGTGATGGAAACTGGACATCATCCAGGGCGCTTAGAGCACGCTCCCCTGCAGCGGACTTGCAATGACTCACATCCTCTCTTTGAATATAAGAGGTTTGGGCAAAGCCTCTAAAATACTTTGCCTACGGGACTTAATTCTGTCAGAGAACCCATCAATTTTTCTGGGCCAAGAGACAATGTGTTGTAGAGGGAAAGCAATCAAGGAACTATTAAACATTAAGAAAGGCTGGAAGGCGGTTGCAAAGGAATCGGAGGGTCAATCCGGCGGGTTGATAGCCATTTGGGATCCCTATCGGGCGTCTTTTAAGGCCTATAGCTTTTTTGGGGGTATCCTGCTGGAAGGTTTTATCAAGGGTAAGTCTGAGCAGCTATATATAATTAATTTGTATACGCCATACGTTTATCGACAGGATTTTTGGCACATAATGCAGGCATCTAACATATTAACGCTGCCAAATCTCATCCTCATGGGGGACCTTAACATCACACTAAAGGCAGATGAAATCTGGGGTCGCAAGGCTCGTATGGATCCAGTCTCACAGAGTCTGTCGGATATGTTTCATGATTCAGAGCTTGTGGATATTAGACCGATGCCAATGTTGCCCACATGGACAAATAACAGGATGGCGGAGGCCTTCATCGACAACCGTTTGGACAGAGCACTAGTCAAGGAAAATCTCGTGGACGTGTGGGGAGAGCCTCGATCGAGTGTCATTGTATCCGATATTTCAGACCACATGCCGATCAAGTTGATATGGAAGGAGATGCTGAAAGAGAAGGGCAGACCATTTAAGTTCAACCGAATTTGGTTGGAAGATTTTGCATACACTAATTTGGTCAGATCAGAGTGGGTAAGTGTACAGGCCGAGGACATACCATGTAACTGGACACGCTTCCATTATAAATTACAGCACATCAAGAGAAAGACTAAGACCTGGGAGATTGAAAAGAAAGAGTCACTTAAAAAAGAACTTGAAGAGATCAACAGGCAGATGGAGAGTCTATACACATCTTACTCACTGGCAGGTCCAGGGAAACACTCATTGGAACTCATGGCCAATCTTAGCAGGCGCAAAAGAGAAATTATGAAAATAGAAGAGGTCACATGGAAACTGAAAAGTCGAATTTCCTGGCTAAAAGAAGGGGACCTCAATACACAGTTTTTTCATAAGACTGCTAATGATCGACGATGCAGGAACGCCATCTGGAGGATTAATAGACAAGATAACAGCGTCGCCCTATCTACAGAGGAGATACAGCAGGAGGCCTTCTCCTATTTTTCTGAATTCTACAAAAAAGACCCATCCATCGATGCACATAACCAAGCATGGGTTTTGGAACATGTGGAGCGGTTCTTTGAAGAAGAAGACATTGCAGGGATGGAAAAGAGTATCGACAGAGAGGAGGTTCTTGAAGTGCTTAAAACCATTCCACAGGACAAGTGCCCTGGTCCGGACGGGTGGCCGGCTGAATTTTTCATCCACTTTTTTGATCTATTGGGCAATGACCTTACTGACCTCGCGGAGGGCTTCAGAACTCAGGGCCACATCCCTCCAAATCTCAATTCCACTTTCATAGCCCTCATTCCTAAAATTTCAGAACCAAAAAATTTCTCAGATTTCAGACCCATTTCACTATGCACCCTGATCTACAAGGTGACATCTAAGATTATTGCTAATCGGATGAAGGGTTGCCTGTCTAGGAATATCTCTCCAGAGCAATATGTATTTCTAGAAGGACGTTCTATACACGATGCCATTGCAATAGCACAGGAGGTGCTCCACTATATGCACTCGATGAAGGAGGAGGCGCTGATGATGAAAGTGGATCTTCACAAGGCATACGACTCGGTGGATTGGTCTTTCATTCGAATAATTCTGCTCAAAATAGGGCTGCCTATCAGGATTATTCGTTGGATTATGTCCTGCATCACTTCTGTCCGGTTCGCAATAATAGTAAATGGCTTGCCCACTAAATTCTTTGAAGCAGGACGTGGACTTCGACAGGGATGTGCCTTATCGTCGCTGATCTTCATCCTGGTGATGGATGGTTTCAGCAAGATTATCCACAGGGCAGTACTGAGGGGAACCCTAAAGGGTTTTGTTTTCTCTCGTACGGTATCAACTACACACTCCCTGTTTGTTGATGATTTACTGATTTTTGGGTACCTCATTAGGAATTATTGGTTCTATTTTCACATCATCTTCACACGTTTTGAATCTGCTACTGGACTACACATTAATAAGGGTAAGTCTTTTCTCATATATGATCATGGTGACTTAATGGAGATTCAGTTTATAGCAGAGTTCCTAGGGGTGGAATATAGACAGGCAGATGCAGGTTTCAAATATCTGGGATATACCCTCAAGCCATGTGGTTATAGGAACAGAGACTGGTACTGGCTGGTGGACAACATCAGATCACACATTGAGAGATGGACACACATATGGCTCACTATGGGGGGGAGACTCATAATGATCCAAGCAGTTCTGTCTCAGATGGTAGTATACTGGGGACACCTCTTATATTTTCCAGAGGCCATCATTAAGATAATCAACCAAATCATCTCTAAATTTCTGTGGGGAGGTGTCAAAATGGAGAAGAAAATTCATCTTTGCAGTCTTCAGACCCTCTGTCGTCCAAAAGATTTGAATGGGTGGGGCATCCTGAACGCCCGGGTGTTTAACATGGCCCTTCTCATGAAAGCGTTTTGGAGAGCCGTCACGGGAGATAACATATGGTCGGCGATTATTAGGGCTAAATATGTTCATGGAGACATACTATTCAAACTCAGTTGTCACGCGATCCAGCTCCCCAATAAATTATTTGTTATATGGTCAAGCTTCAAGAGAATTATGCCGCAGATTGAACAGCGACTGGTATGGCTCTTCAGAGATGGGAATAGCATTCCAGTGGGCTGTCGGGGCTTGATAAATTTTCATTGTGGACAGGGGCCATCGATACAATTGATTCATTCACTGGCACACAAAGGAATTCACTTCTTAGCACAGGTAATCCGGGAATGGTATTTCTCGGCCCCCATATTTAAAACTGCTGGTCATATAGGTTTACATGGAGCGGCGGCAGAAGAATGGGAATCTGTCCGGGATGTTCTCAGAGGTGCAGGTCTATGCTACGCTACAGGTGGAGATTGTATAGTATGGAACGGCCCTATGAAAAATAATTCGATCATTGTAAAAGAGGTGTATAGAGACATCATAGGCAGACAAGTTGGCGCAATTTCAACGGATTTCCAACCATTCTGGGGGTGGAAAATTCCCACTAAAATTACCATATTTGGATGGCTCATATGGATGGGAAAAGTCCTCACCTGGGAGAACTTGATTAAGAGAGGCCACCAGGGCCCTGGTAGATGTGCTTTATGCTGCAGTGAGGAGGAAAATAGCATTCATCTGTTCTTCTTATGCCCTGTCACTAGAAGACTGTGGCATTTTTTCAGTGATTTTCATATGGATCCCCAATGGATTCCCCAAGACTTTATATCAGCGGCCATAGAATGGGGTAAGCTGAATTCTAATTATTATGTTCTCCCTTTCTTTCTTATCTGGGAGGTATGGGTGGCTAGGAACCGATTGATTTTTGAAGGGGTTCCTTTCAGACTAGACAAGATATACACTAACATTAAAAGATTGATAGATGAACGCCCTCAGAAGTTGGAGATGGAGACTAACTGTTCTATTCGTCTCAGACCTCATGTCATTTCCATTCCGAAAATCTTTTTTGATGGGGCATCTGTGGATAACTCTACTGGGTGCGAGGTATGGATAAAACTATCCGCAAATGAACGCATCCACTTTTATTGGAATGGAGGGCCCGGTTCAAATAATAAAGCAGAGTTAATGGCACTTTGGGGGGGTCTATGGGTAGCCTCGGACCTATCCCTACAGTATTTTCACATATACGGGGACTCGAAGCTCGTTATTGGATGGGTTTCCAATAGTTTTCTTCTTCTATCTCCACATCTTCGTGGATGGCTGGATCGCACACAGAGTTTATGGAAAAGGATGCAATGCCCTAAGATCAATCATATATACAGAGAGAACAACACACGAGCAGACGGATTATCTAAGAGAGGGCTCCAGGCAGATTATGGGGTCATACAGTTCTCTTGGTACAGGGATGGAAGGGTGATACAGGAACTAAAAATACCAATACCCTGAATTGGCTGGAACTGTTCTTTTTTGTAAGCGGAATGTTGTTTTTATGTTTTTTAGGATTTCTTTGTGGCATCATAGATATATAGCCATAGTATTATCTGTTTCATCCATTTTTGAAGATGCAGAGGTAAGAGAAGGATCACTTGGTAGATTGGTTTCAACTGTCATATTCTCCCAACACACCCTGCTACAAGCGAGCCTGAAATCATTAGGACTATTTAGTACAGAGGAAAGGTCATCTCACAGGTCTCCACAATATATTCACAGTGGCAACAACTGTCTCGTGCAAGAAATACTACCAGTAAGCAGCGCAGAAATTACACAAGCGAGGCAGTGTAATCTTTCCCTTTAGCATAACATACAAGACAACATTTCCAATATACACAAGGGGTTTCGGGTATATACTGTCTTATCTACTGTGATGCATAATATATTTGGAGCAAAAACCTCTTTCTAAAGGAACAGGACTGTACGTGCATAAGAGCGCAAAGGATATTCAAGCGAGCCAGTGATAATTAACAAGCGAGGCTGTTTCATCTCAAGCGAGCCGAATATAATTATAAACGAGATTGTTTGTATACAAATACCAGTCTAGTCCTGTATCTCCAAAATCTTTCTTTTTTACATTTCTGCATTTATGGTTTTCACTGTCCAATAGGAATGTTTTAAAACATAGGTTAAGGCATGATAGGATATCAGAGGATCATGATGATTAAAAGCCTTTGCCTGTTTTGCATAAGATCTCAGTAGATTTGTAATGAATATGCCGCAAGGGGTTGATATTATCCCCCTGAAATGATGTGCCAGTCAGCTTTTCGACTGCTTATTCACCAATTAGCAGTTAACAGGCTGACGATGCAATGAAGTTTACTCATAGAACTAGTTTCTATTTGAGAATGTATAGATCATGAACTGATATATATTAATATATGCAGCGTTTTTTTTCTTCGAAAAAAATCCTTCTACCTACATCAATGTTTAGCAATTTTTTGGGTTATGCTTCTTGTGTAAATTGATGAAGGGATGCCTAAAATGAACTAAGATTTAATAGAGAAATGAGCCTAAAATAAAGGAAGGATGTTCATTAGTGAAAGATGAGCCTAAACATTTACATAAGTCGTTAAAACAGGAATAAACGACAACAAATTGTAAAGGTAGGTGAGATATGTTATCTGAGCTTCAATATTAGCTTCTTATTATGAGATCACGATTAATTTAGTTATTGTTTGCTAGAATTGGTGATAACAACAATATTATTAATGGAGGCATTGATCGGACAAAATATTGCATCCAGATCAATATCTGGATTGCCTTTCAAGTTGCTCCATTTTATTTGCAATCTAATGAGGATTTTATTCATAATTTTCCCTACAGCTAATGTGACTTGCTGTTCGTAATATTTTCCCTACAACTAATGTAATGAAATATTCATAATGTTTTACCACATCTAATTAACTCCCGTAAGGTGGCTTTCACTGTAATGTGTGCTATGTCAGTGTTGTGTTTTTTATACTTTGTTTCTTGGGTTTGTGAACAGGAATGAGCAGTGCAGGCTTTCATTGCTTGCTAAACACACCATATGGGGAAATCAAAGTCTCAGCTGGTTGCTCCTCACGATTATGAATGTATACAACACTTACAGGCTCAATCCAGGTCATTTCCCTTGTAATTTTTAACCATTGGAGTTAAGGTTTTTGGTTCTTACACCTTTTAATAAAATGTGGTATGCAGGTCCAATATGGAAAGGATAATAAGATATATGGCAGAATGTTGGATGCTTTTTTTCGAGTCATCTACCATAAAAGAGAAGAGACATAAGAGGTGTGGAAATACTTTTATATAGAGGAGCCATATGAGCTTGATTTTAGTCATTGTGTTTTCAAGGAAGTTTGGTAGAATTGTTTTTAGACGTATGCCTGAGATCCAGTATGATCTTATGGAAGCAGTCCAGAGGCAAAGCTATTTCTTTCACCAGGGATTTAAATTATGTTTTGTTTCCTCCTCTCTTTCAGTAATTTTATGTATATTTTGTGCTTTATTTTTCCTGTATCATCAACATATTATGAACTAGATGATGGGGCCTTTGCAACGTCCTTGTCCATGTTCGATGATCGGTTCCTTAAGGAGTTGAAGAAAGATACAAGAGGGGTTTTTGTACCTTATCAAGAAAAATAGGAACAATTCTTTCAAATGATTTTGTGTTCCAACATTAACATTGAACTGATGTGGCATTCTCTTAACTGCAGCCGATTTCCGACACTAAAGACATGTTGAATTTGCTCAGCAAAGTGTTGGACCACGATGACATGGATTCTAACATAAGAAAGGGTAAGAAACTGGACATTGGATTTACAGAAACCAAAAGATAATGGGAAAAAACTTACAACAAGTGCTACTGGAAAGTTGGGTCTATACATAGAGGAGACGTACCTTCACCCGTGCCCCTTTATCCTCTTTTGTCAGAGAACTATGATCATGAGGACTACGATGGTGAGGACTGACTGTTTATGAGAACCTCTGTTTTACAGTGATAAACACGGTATCAAACTTATCACACACGAGTAAAGAATGTGGAAGTCGATTTTGCAACAAACTAAATCTTATTTTCCTCTCAGCTGTTTCAAAATTTCATTCCTGCGTGTAACTTCTGTGAAATGCATAATTTTCTTGAAACAATATTTGAAACTCCTAATTGTACTTGTGGTTGATCGTCTTGCAGTTGCAGGTGCTTTGGAGGTATTCGGTATCAAAAACATACCTAAAGACCAGAAGGGTACGATGTTTGTTATATTTTACAGGGATAATTGGTCATGGAATGGAGGCCAAAAAAGGTAGAAATAAACTTTGAATCTCGACACAAAGCCAATAACTTCCTGCCAGCCTACAACCACTGGAAATTTCATCTTTGAGCTCAGATGATATCGATCTTCTCACACTGCAAAAAAGAATAGCAAAAATCTGGGCCAAACATCCATTCCAATGCAGACATTGTTGGATTCACCAACCTTATCAATAGATAACTGGTTTCCATTATCAAGAAATGGGCAATGGCCAGTTGATTCCCCACATATCAAATTGCGCATTTCTATAACTCACTCCACATAGCTTTGAAAGGGAAATTCCAATTTCCAGAATGCTTGAAATCTTACTGACGGAGCATGTCACGAAACTGGTTAAGGGCGTTTGAGATGGTAGCACTCGGTGGGATCCGCGGAAGAGTGGGATCCTACGGCGATTGTCAAAATTTATTGAGTTCGTTTGTTAAGCTACGTAAATGAAGGAGTACAGTTACAAGCGGTGGATCCAATGGTGAAAATACTTTGAATCATATAAACATCAAATCAAACGGACAATAGAGAAACAACAAAGATGGGAGGGAGTTATTCCCCGAAAAACTTCTACCGCATCGTAAATAAATTGATTTATTATATCTAATTAAAACATTAGTCCAAAATTAATTATTTTAATCATATGAATATATGCATATTTTTAACTTTGGAATTAATTTAGAGTGTTGAAGCTTGAATATTTTTTTTAAGGAAGAAAAAACCTACTGATATTAATATATAATAGCAGTTACATGATCATCATTAGAGAGGACTATATGTGGAGTGCATAGATCGAAAAAGGTTAGATGGTGAGACTCGTGCACCACCCATCAATATAATAACATAGAATACTATATCTAAAAAACTAAATTAACCACCTAACAAAAACATGTTTGTGGCACATAGCCAAAATATAGTGTCAAAATATTAAACGACAAATGACATATTAAAAAGCAGTATCTGAGCATGTTGTAATTCGGTGCCCATGGACCATGCTATGAAGTCTTCTGACCGACCATATGATGTGCATCGAAGCATTCCCGATTGCAAAAGGAAGCTGCCCATAAACACGACCAATGCGAAAAAACGTGAGATAATCAATGAGAGCTCAAGGGATTAAGAAGTCTTGTTGAAGGATGGTACGTACGTTAGGAAGAAAGTCGCAAAAATGTGCCCGAGAGAGCCTCCAATCCTTTTTTAGAAAGACGATTAGCTATGGAATTGTGCTCTCTTGTATATGTGAGACATAGCATGTAGTGTGAAGCGGGTAAGGAGCTCCTTGAACTTGGAGTCTACCCCTTTTGTAATCCAATAGGGAGTTTGAAAGGATTGACGTCAACCAATCCATCTATAACAATTTTGGAATCCCCATAAATATGGATCATCTGTAGACCCAATTCTTTTGCCATCCAAAGTCCGGACCACATTGCCAAGATTCTTGCCTTGTTGGTTGTGCCACTACCCCCATTCAGGTACATTTTCACGACGCATCACCATCGAGCGACTTGATCCAAGCACCACAACCTCATATGCCCCCAATGCAGCTCCATCGAACTAGACGGCGGAGAAATACAGTGTGGGCGGATGTGTTGTGAAGTCCACGGTGGAAGGAGAAATCACCACATGACCATCCATCTCATAATTTCCCCATGCAAAAAGGATAGATTGAATGGTACATTCTCAAAAATTAGTCTATTGCGAAATGACAGATCTGAGAATAAGTAAAAGGAGTGATTTTATAAGCCCCATTGAAAGCCTCCCATCATTGGATGGCCTCATTCATGTCCATCGGTTCCTCCATACCCCATGAAATGTACGGAAAGCAATTTTCAGCCTTCTTCGTTGTTGGACAATCTAGGAATAAGTGGACAACGAGATTCTTTAAAATACTACTCACATAATGGACGGCGACCCGGCCCCATGAAGCCAATTCGGATGAGCCGATCCCATGTGAGAATTTCAGCACCTAAACTAACCATATAAACAATAAAATCTTCTTTGGGATCTTCCCGGCTCCGGTATTTGGTGAAGGAGGAATTCACGGTGCCTCAAATATTCTTTTCATGATGTCACAATATAGCATTTTACCACAAGATTTCCATCATTTGAATGCCCCACCCATTCCGGCCTATCTCCATGCGGGTGAAGACTTAGACCACTCAAATGGAGAGAATCAAATAATCATTCCATGCGGGAGCATCCCCATCAACAAGACCAACAGGCATGTGTCTTCCAAATCGGATACCCCCACCAATGGAAATAAGTTACAGTCGAAGAGCGTTTGTGCATCGGGCGATGGATTAAAGCTGCATCCATATGATGTCCATTATCGGTCAATTATGTGGTCAATCCCGGGGAAATTTCAAGTCATTTCCAAAGTGCCATGCTATATTCGCTCCCACAATAGGCATGATTTTTTTTTAAATTTTCCATATAGGCAGTCCTTCTAGCCTAGCTTGCATGTGCCACCCCTATAGATAAGGAGTAAAAAAATCATTGTATTGTATTTAAACATCATTATGTTAGACCATGTGTATACGTAGACAATAGCTCGCAGGAATGACTTCTTGGGAGGGAATATGAAAGGATGCGGCATCCATTAAAGCCCCAACCATCATATTCAATAGGCTTTGAAACAACATTGATCTTACACAAATGAATCTTTCTATTGTTTGAGACTCACGACCGGAAGAAAATTTCTGTGCGGCATTTGTACGCCCAACAACAACTTGTGGAGAAATAGAATAGGTGACCCCAATATACCATGAATTGTACCGGCACCGCTTGGATTAAGACAAACGGCCTCCAAATGATAGCCATCTGGCTCCATCTATGTATTCTTGATTTCGGCTTATCAACTAACCATCTCCGTCGAGTGATGCGTATCCACATGAATTTAAGTTGAACCCCCGGATATGTGAATCCCGCTCCCATATGCAGTCGGTACACCCAAGAAATCCCTGGCCAAGTTGATCTCGGCAAGGTTCCCTTTACCAAAGATCGAAATGATGATTTCCCTCTATTACATTGCGGGCCGATTCTTGCTGACAAATCGAATCGAGAATAAAATGAGTGTAGAACCATTGGTTCCTCGAAATCCTTCCCAATATTAGTAATTCAACAACAAAAAGGGAATGAGAAATGAAAATTGAAGGTGAAAGAGTAAAACCGGACAAAAATATAGCTCTAATGACCCTGCGAAATGATTCTTGAGTACATCCATAATAAGAATGAAGATGAGCGGAGAAAGCGCACATCCTTGAAGAAGACTATACAAATGTGAAGAACTTTGTTGGTTTCCATTTATAATCATAGCATAGAAAACCCCGGTGACACATGCCATTACCCACCAAATGTTATTCAATGTGAACTCAAGCTTGAGAAGAAGCATTCGGATGAAAGACAGGTCAACAAGTCATAGGATTTATAAAGGACCGCCTTCATAATCATAGCCTCCATATTATTTGTGTGTATAGAGTGAATCACCTCTTGTGTTGTGGCGACGGCATCATGGATGGATCTACCCTTCAAGAACCCATGTTGTTCAATAGATATATGCGTATGATAGTACCCCTTTCAATTTGTTTGCTATGATCTTAGAGGTGATCTTATAAATAGTGTTGCATAATGCAATAGGTATATATTCGAGAGGAAGTCTGTGGAGCGAGTGATTTTGGGATGAGTGCTATGAATGTTGAGTTTAAATCCCCGGGTACATATCCATTGTCCCTACTCCATTGAGTCATAGAGAGAAGGTCCTCGACCAATATCTCGAGAAATGCACATAAAATTCGGTCGGCCACCCATCGGGCCCCGGGAATCTTGTCCTACGCGAATGACTTTAAAACGAGTAGTTATTTCATTAGTGTTTATTTATTTTCCAAGTATTTCATTAGCACCTACGCAACAAATTTGGAATTTTATCCGAGAATCACGTTTGATTTGTACTTTCAATCTCCCCACTAGCCTTGTAGAAAGATGCATAATGTCCTGAGGCTTTATATGTCCTCCAGGAGAATGGACCATAGATCCATCTCCGGCTGCTTTAATCTACCAAATAGAGTTTTGATTCCTTCTTACATACATTTGCGGCATTGTGAAAGAATTTAGGTAATACGCATCTCCTTATTTTATCTTGTACTCGGCTTTTCAATTTCCATGTCACCTCCTAAATTTCCAAGATCTTTGCTCTTTTGTCCTCGAGATGTTTCAATTGATCATAAACCAGCGTGACAGGGGGTGACTTGGAACCCGGTGTAAATCACCTCAATCTCGGTAAATGTTGCTTCCAACTCTTCTCTCATATGACACCTTCTTATTTCTTTCCCATTGTTTCATGCACTTCTTTAATTCCCAATGCATCACGAAAGTGGTACTAAGCCCTTACCCCTTTGATTTTCCCCCTCTTCCATAATTCTATCACCATTCGATTGAAATCTAGGTCTTGAAGCCACATACGGTTGAATTTCTAAATAGAATCCCGGATTTAGAATGCCTCCTTGTGCCATGGCCAGTATGAGCTTGTGATCAAATAAATATCCTTCAACAATTTGTGATCGGAAGTTACCCCAAACTGTCATAAGATAGTCACTTACCATTATACTGTCCAAATGTTTGGCAATATATTCCTCCCCTTCCACAACGATTTGACCAAGTCGGGTACAGGATCTAGCCTTATATCGACCAAATGATTACCATAGAACATGTGACCAATGCGATCGACCAAAGGGTGAACCTCGCTATAGTCCCCACGACTCATCCATTGAAAGTGTTGCATTAAAATCCCCAATGACAATTAAATTCTGGATTTCAAGAATAGTGGCTTCAATGCTGCTCTAGAAGAAAATCGGTGTGACGAATGCATATAAATTGATTATGTGGATCATCGTTTTGCTACCCGAACCTGGCCGATAATATTCCCCCAAAGAATTTAAAAGCTTGAAACTTTACAAAGTGTGGATCCCAAATCACTAGTGTGCAATCTACCCACACAATACGACCTGACCTCCAGTCCGAGTCGTGTTAGCAGCATATGATCAATTTCCTTCATTCGAGGGCACATAGTTTCTGAAGGACGTAGAAGGTTCCAGATTTGATTGAGCGGGTCTATTAATCGGCGTAACCCAGAGGGGTCATCAAATCCCCTAATGTTTAAGTAAGGATATGGTAGTCATTTAGCACCATGTGATGGGCGCCACACTCTAAGTGCCGGGGCTCCTCAATTTCAACGATAGGAACCTTTATAAAAATCATAGAGTCCATCTTGAAATAGTGACTTGGATTTGGGTCTCCTCGAAAATGACGAGAACCCAATTTTGATTTCTTGCGGACGGTAATGTTAGAAGTTGATTTAGGAGAGATAGTGACAAGTGGGTTGGTAGATCTTTTTGTCAAACACGATTAAAGGCCTTGAGTCAATGTTTGGAGTTCCCTAATAGACCTTCAATGTTGCTATCAATGGTGTTGTGAGGAGATTGAATACATCCCTATCCCGGGGTCAAGTGATGGGAGGAGATGTCAATTCAAGTGGTGGCATCGATGGAGAGACATCCAAATTCCCCATCGGACTCGGGGTTCTTTGGGGGGTTATCGGATGGAAGAATGCAGGTTTTAGGCGGGTGGGATTTGGGCCACAACTTCATGTAATACCGGATTATCGGATTGTGATGGAATTCATTAAGATTCGATACGAGATGATTACTGATTTTTTCCCATGATCATTCCTATGACTAATCTCTTCTTCAAATTACGATGAAATTGATGACTTACCAAGACCATCTTTATTTCGCGACTAGGGGCTGCGTATTGTACATTATGTATGGTATTATAACGACCACTGAAATAGTGTGCATATCGATATGGGCGGCGCTCCATTAGGTGTCCAATCGATGGCCGGCAAGCGCAACGGAAAGGGGCTGGGAATTCAATCCTTTGTCGGTGTTTATGTTGTCCTCATACCGAGGTCGACGTACGCAGAATACCCCCGGAAAAATTTACTTCCACTAAGAGCCAGCGATCCTTTTGTCACAAGTCCCCGAAATCCGTGGGTTGACATGCTTCGTTTTCCCAATAGAATCCACGATAACGGAGTCAATGCCTTTAGCGTCCGGTACTCCAACGGTAGACCCGGTAATTTAACCCACACCATTATATTTTTGGGAACATCATGTATCGGATTGAATCCAAGGTACCAAAGTAACAATTACTGTGAAAGCTTGCATCCCCTCACCCATGCCCTCTTCATAATTTTCACGCGAGTCCTCTTTGTGCATGAAGTGGATACTAAACTAGAAATTCATCACAAGTTGACCTTAGGGTTGTAGCCTAAAATTGGGGTACCATTTTTCTCTCCCGACTAATCCACCATCCTTGTGCATATCAGAATATCCCTCCCAATTAGAACCCACTTCTGCAAACTAACCACCGACCCCATAAATCCTCGTATTCCAAATTTACTTGTTTCACCACGGTGTAGACTTATGACAAGTATGTGATTTCCTATGTCTCCAGTCTATACAAGACCCAATTGTGTGTGAGGATTGGTGGTTCTAATCCATCGGCGTCGTTTTTTTCTAGCACAGCATCTAGTCACCCGATGGTCCCACATCCCACCGTTCAGAGTTCCCACAACCATACCTACTCTCGCATTTAATACATCCCTTCTTGCATTCTCATTGCTTGATATTTTTCAGCTAGGGCTTCATGTCTCGATAGTTAGATGATAGAATATCGTGCACTCCCTCCATCTGCCGGATACGGGAATGATCTACGACATCTAGAATAAGATCCTCGACAACCCAAATTGGGAAATAAATGTGATAACAAAACCCAAATTGAAAGTGTCGGGGAATTAGGAACACATCCTATCCCGGCGGATGACGGCTTCGATGTAATCAATGATGCATCATCTTCAATGGTACCCAGCTCGATCACCAGATGTGGAATTAACGCTCTACTTGTGCTAGGTTATTTAAACACACCATAAAGAGTAGCCGACGTCCTTTACAAAACCAATGTGGTGAACAATATGTAGACCCATTATCCCATGTATCCCCCTCGATTCAATGTGATCACGATCACCACCCAACGTTAGTAATGTTCGGGCATCCGGCCGAGTCGGAAAGCCGTCGGAGATCAAAATAATGAATCCCTCTCGAAAAAACCGAGAGATGGAGACGATTGTTGATTGAATAAACGAAGCTTGTCACTATGCAGCCAGTGAAACCACCCCTTTACCCGGTCACTACCAATGTGACAACAACAACAATAGCACCCCTTACGGTTCCATACCTCCGACAAAATTGGAATTTGAAGTCCTTGCATATTTGAAAATGACAAAGGAATCAATCCACTTGTTCCATATTATAATCCATTTTGACCAATATTTAAAGTATGGAGGTTTAAAACACTTTGCATTCTCCTGGTACCCCAGAGACTTATTTCTGAATTTTGCATTAATCGTGACAGAGTGGCTCACCTATGAGTTTTGATAATGGCATTTAGAATGACAACAAGCGCTACTACTAATACATATATGGTCGTTAACTCATACTGGGTACGATTGCATGGTATAACTATCCTAATATTATCACCACCCCACTGATACAGTACACTACCGGGCTCTTGTCCCTCATTTTGGTAAAACCATATAGTTGTACGGCTAAATATCATATTTCACGAAAACATCCGCTCCTCAAGTCTATTACATCACGGTGCAAACAATGCAACTTTGAAATTGGAACCCCAGAGAGAACGGATTCTCTGAGTAACTTAAGGAATGTTTTTAGCATATTGGACTAGCATGTATACACATTACAACATCTTTCTTCCATTCCACCACTCCATATAATCCCAGATAACAAACCCCCGATGAAAACGGATCCATGAGAACTTACGGGGTTAGTTTTACCAAATGGGAACGGAGACATGCATGAATGCTCATTGTAACATCTTCCCACCATCTTCATCTAATAAAAACAACATTCAATGGGCGATTAAACTTACACAGCCCACGGTGATCCAGTAGAGTCTCGGTATGAACCATTTACCGGCCTCTCCTCGAAGCCACTCCATGTCTGCGGCTTGTGGTAGCCGAAGTGTTGGGATATTGTGCTCGGTCATATCTTTGTCCCACTCTCCACTCGGAGACTTTCGATCATTAAGAAAATATCACCCACAGTGGATTAGAACTTATCCTCATGTGATATTGAAGCGAATACAACTTGGCATGTGTAATTGAAAATAAGAATGAATTTCACTGGTAATTATTTTTATTATAAAATGGAGTTTAGAGGTAATCGAGATATTGGCTAAGATGTTAAATTAAACAAAAATATTTACTAAAGGTCATAATTAAAGTAGGGTTGGCACATTTTATTTAATAAACGTATCGCTCTTAAAATAATAAATAGGGATTACACATCTCCCTCATATTGTATTGTAAAATATACAATTCAACAGGATTTCCTTTTAAATTTTGAACGAGTTTCATTCCCTTAGGTAACTTTTGATTGATGAACTAGTCCTCATAAGTTGTCTTTCCATTTTTCTTGTTTTAATAAAAAAATTTAATGGTATGTTAAGATGCATAAAATCAATATTTTATGTTTCTTAAATTTACTCATATAATTCCCAATATTCTCAAAACATTATCCTTAAGTTGGGCGAGTCTAGTTCAAAATAACTTTCGCGACAACCTCAATGATGTCTATGACCCTAAACTAAATCATGAAAAGGTAAAAAAAAACCTTAGATATGTTACCTAGGGTAGGTTCTTGAATAATAAATCCTAGAATATTGGGAATAAGGCAAACACAAATGTCCCTTCTATAGACTTCTTTTATTTATTTATTTTTTTGTAAATTTCTTCGTAGATTTCTACTTATATCAAAATATTTTGCAATTGAAAATTGTTCAACATACATCCAAAGAGTGTCCACGGGAGATCATGTATACCACCAACGATAAGCATAGCCACCTCTTTATCAACAATAGACAAAATTGATAAGTTGAGATTATCGTACTCTAATACTAGAGAGCGAATATTATAAGATATAACATATACCATTTCGTTCCTCCGGTATCATGGGGGTCTAGTATTGAGCCAAAAGCGAAAGCCAAAAATGAGATACAATAATACATATATTCGCCCAAAATAAAAACTAAAAAAACATCATAATATTGTTTGTAAAATAAACAAGTTGTCACCCACGAGGACATTGAAACAAAGTGCATGGTGGAATTTTTAGTCAAGAATAATAATTAGCGAAATAGAACAAGAGTTATCTGAGGAGAGATTTGATCTAGAGCATTAATATTTGCGGGAACCTCTTGTTTCTCATTGGATTCATTTTATGAATCAAAGACCACATGGCACTCTACCCGATTCAATATGACCCGTATCATCCCAATTTATACCTAATATCCCTTAGTATTATCTTGATCTCCTCGACCCCGACGAACAACTTGTGATGAGTCTGCCTTACTTATCTCGATTTACCATGCTTAATAGAGTTTCCAATTGTCGATGGAGGCTAATAGAATGAAGGAAGTGAAGCCTTATCTTGTGAAACTTCCCGAGGTTTGGAACCCACTTGAGGTTGCCTCCTCGATCTCCAAATCGAGAAAATTAAACATGATCACGAACTCCTTGGCCTCTAGTTGAAGAATTTCCTTGGGTCCTCTGAGGGATTTGCATCGAAAAAATTGGTGACAAATTCCCATCCAAACATACGTCGATATCGCACATGGGATGACCCCGAGTGTCCCACCCTACAACTAGGAAGTATTTTCCAAGGAGCCATATAGGTGGGCGGCACGCAAGGATAGCAAACGAGAGATAGTAGAATTTTTACCGACCTAGATGGGCCGAGAAGAGGAGGAAGGCGCCACGAAAAATAGGGTAAGTGAACCCTAAAGTGACACAAGAGATAAACTTATGTGAATGGAAGATGAAAATTAGAAACTGCGATATTGTCGGATCGAAACTGTCCTATTTTCCCATAACCCCAAAATTTATGAGCACCTTCTTACGAAAGAGCTAGAGAGAAAATACTTGCAAGACTAATATTTTACAAAATCCATATTCCTGTCAAGAAATAAATGGAGAAGGTGCACGGGTACCACACCGATAGACCAACAAGGCGATTTGAATGAAATCCTGGGGCCAAAGTTCTAAGGATTTTTTGAGGGTAATACTACCACCAATTCCAAGAAACGATATGCAGTGTGAATTGTGAAGAAGAGCACAAAGAAAATTGACACCTATGGAGAAGAAACAAGCGATCCCGAAATAAGCTAACTAACTTAAATTGAAATACCATATGACCAAATAATGACTAGACCTTTGAGAGCTAAGACAAAACCATACGGTGGTAACTAAGTAAGATGCAATAAAAGAAAAACACTACTTTTAATTATAAACTTATCTTATCCACTTAGAATAAATTAGTGATTGTTGATATGCACGAATCCAACAAAATTAACACGGTATTCACCACCTAGGTCCATGCCCATGCGGAATAACAAGTTGAGGACGTGTGAGGCCAAGCATATTGGTTGAGTGAGCAGCGGGAGTGCTCACCATGGTGAGCAAGTGTACAATACTTCAGCTAGTACTCTACCTTCCTAATTCCCTTGAGCATGATAAGCTCATAAATTGGCTTACCTCATTTGTCGAGGTATTTCTCAATACCTGACCAATCGGCCATGAGAGGGGAAACCCATCTAAGAGTGGATAGAATGCATTTTTTTCTTCAAAGGAAACTAATGTACATAAAACCACATCCTCATACACTCACCTTTAATTCGATCGGACTTGAGCGAGGTGTGAAAAAGCTAAGGAACCGTGATTTCACCATGTTGGGGTCATGTGCGCCGATTTTAGAGTAGGGGTATAATGTTTAGGGCCACCACCTATTAACCAAACATTAATTTCTCATGTTAATAATTACTTCCAACCATGGAAAATTGACAGGAAAAACCACCTTTCCATTTTACCACTTGCAGAGCCTGAATTTCTGTATACCTCGGGATCGGGAGGTACTGGCTATGAAAGCACCCCCATAGGGGAATTATATACACACTAATATTTTATCATATTCAAGTTATTGCTTTAATTTGATATATCTTCCCTCTAATTCATACGACTAAGACTCATCGAACGCTACGTGTCTCTGCGAGGGGCGCGATTCGCCAATGCATCGGCCACCTTATTTCCTTCACTTCGCGTATGAATAGGAATAACATAATTTAAATTGGACAAAAAATCTATAATGTTGTTGACCACCTCACGAAGGTTAACGATTGTGAATCAATTTATCGTCGTGTGCCCAAGTATAAATTTTCGTGCACATTAGATGACTAGTTGGGACTCCCCATGAACACGTATCAAACAAAACCCTTCTCTTTGGCTATTTGCGGGCCTTTCTCAAGTGCCCGAAAATTGTATGCAATATTATTATTTGTTTTCCTTTTGCATGAAAAATAAAATACATGTAATGGGTTTAATTCTAGTCCATGAAAAATACCTCCATAACCCGTCATTCTTGGGTCGCCCTTAGAAGCTCCATCAATCTCAATTGGATGAAATCTTTTAGAGGTGACAAAAATGAATTCTAGTAGTTATAATTTTTTCCATTAATTGTAAATGGAGGAGTAACAAACATATTGCGATGAATATCAATGCCTTTTAACATGAGGGCCTCATACTTGTCAACTTTCCAATCCTCCCAATCGGGGGGGATGCTGACATCATTTCTCTAATTTTTTGATAATAAATTCTTGTAAAATTGATAGGGGTTTGTCTTTCAATTTGAATATTCTCAAATTTCACTCCTTCCACAAGGTCCTAGAGTAAAGCCTAGGGATAGATGTCGAACTCGTAAGACCACCGGATTTTTTTCTTGTGATCAAACCATTGATCTTTCCATGTTTTAATATTTGTGGAACTAGGAAAAATACACCTAAGAATTTGTTGAAAAAACCCCCTGAGCTCTAGTGAAAAGGGAAAGTAGTGTCAAAGATTCCCTTATGATTCTTATGCTTAGAAACATAACATACAAAGTGATGGGCCCTGAAAATATTTCCTTCTTACTATGATCTCAAGTTAATGAAACCGCCCCCGAGAAATCGACGAAGAAAATTTGATATCTTAGGCCATCCAAATCCTCTCCACAATCTCATCACAAGGTATTCTTCTAATGAAATTGAAATCTGACTATCAAAGAATAAGATTCTTTTAGAGAGGATGTTCTTGTTAGATTTCAACCCCCGATAGAAGTATGCCTTGCTTTTGGTAAACTTGTATCAATATATTTTCGAGTACTCATTGATATTCCTCCCATAAGGTAGAGTATTTCTTGCAAGATCCCAATCCCCATTAATATCTTTCCACTACCTCCAATAATGGTCTTTTAGTATAGGCTTCCAAAATTCGGGGGACCCTAAAGCCCCTTATTTTCATTAGAGTTTTTATCGCTTGTAACTTCTCATTCCCCCTAAAAAGGTGGATATTGTTGCCAAGATTCCTCCCGGAAAAGGATGTTATCATTCCTATTATAACCTCCAAAAAAAAACATACTTTTACGACAATATCCTTACCCTCCTGTGCCCAATTCTATACAAATCCTTTGATTTTTCCTTCAAAGCATAATTGCTCCTCTTGTGTCATCGAGAGGCATATATTTGTATAACCAAATTTTCTTCAATCTTGCGGTCCCTTTGAACCCAAATCCTCCAACTTCACCATAAGCATAATTAATGAGGCGAGGGCAAGCTGACCCTGCGAGTTGCTTTGGTGTGACTTGATTTGTTCCGACCAACCAAAGCCCACTTTAGAACTTTGTTAGATCCTCTCATAAAAATTTTACTCCAAATAGACCTTAGTTGTTGACACAATTTAGTTGGAATGGGCATTACGATAATTGATAGTTAGACGTACTTGTAAGGCTTGCTTTGAATTAATACTATACGACTAGGAACATTAAGTGTCTTGAAAGTCCAATTTTTGACTTTGCGTCTAGTTCTTTCTATGAGATATTCCCATGTGGTAACCTTATTGTGGTGTAGATTTAGAGGTACACCCAAATACTTAGAAATAAAGTAGGTCTCTATTGAAACCCATAGTTCAAGTTAACCAAATTTGGACGATCTCCAAGAAGTTGAAGAAAAAAATGTTTCATCTTATTATTATCAATCATTGTACCTAAGGCTTCCATAAATATTTGCGAGAGCCTCCCCTTTCTTTTGCCCCTCTCCAAACAAGTAACACGAATAATACGACATCATCAAAAAATTGATGGGAGATAGGCGAGATTTTCCCCATACATGTGGAGACCATATATATGTCACAATTCTCAAACTTTCTTTGAACATACAACCAAGACCTTACATAACTAGTATAAAGAAAAGGAGTGATAAAAAGGATCTCCCTGCCTCAACCCTTTGAAGGTTGAAAAGTATAAGAAGGAAAACCATTAATCAATATGGAAAAGAACACTCATGAAATGAGATATGCTACCCATGATATCCATTAGTCGGAAAATCCATAAAAGCTTGTAGAACCTAAGTATAATTATGTCTGGCTTAAATGATCATGCACTTTTGATAAGTCAATATTTATGATCATGCCTAGATGTTTTGATACTGCGTAGTGAATGGATAATTTCTTGCACCTCGATAATACCATCCCCAATGCGACACCCCTCATTATAAATCTCATTTGAGTAGGGGATACTAGGAGAGGAAAAAGTGGTTTTCAATCTATTAACTATTATTTTGAGATAAAAATTTTTTAACACATTTCATGAAATAGGTCCAAAAATGCTTAGGGTTCTTGAATGTCAACTAATAACTTTTGGAATAGGTGAGAATAAAGTGGCATTTAGCGTTTCATGAATAGATCCGGTCTGTCTTGACTCCTCCACTAACTTGTGGATTTCCTTACCTATGAACCCCCAACACGCCTGGAAGAAGTCGACATGGATACATTAGGCCCTGGTGCCATATTCTTGAATATTCATAACCACCATTTATCTCTGCGGAAAGAGATTGGTCTCATCGACATGTATTCTTCTCATTATTAATGATACTTGGTACTATGTGTTGTAGAACTGTTTGTCTATCACATGTTGTCTCACAGTGTTCTCGGTGAAGAGATCATTCACATCTTTACAATTCCCTTGCAATTTCCTAATGTTGAAGTTTTCTTTCCCCATATTGGCCAATAAGAAAATATCATGTTATTATGACGTCATTAAATCATAGCATTGTGGAATAAGTTGAATTTAGTTCTCCTTCCTTGAGCCATTGTATCTGGACTTTTGTTTCCGGGGGGTCTCTTCTTGTTTCCTTATGTGCTCTAAATTTTCAAGTATAATCTCCCTTGCTTCCTCGACTCTGTGAATCTACCTTCAAGGATGATACATTGTTGTATACTTATTCCTTTCCCAAATCTATATTATCTTCGAAAATGTTGCCAAAACATGTCGATTCCAATGTTTAATCTAAATTGAACGCCTTTAGTTTAAGTTGGAATGTGTGCATTTTTATTCCTACTTTGTACATATAATTCCAACCACCATTTATTTAACAATTCAATAAAACACATGGATCGTAGCCAAAAAATTCAAATCTAAACGGTAGATTGAGTGGAAGTTCCTTCAAGTCTATTTCCAAATGAATGGACCGGTGATATGATCCCATGCAAGGTAGGATTGATGATTCAACAAATATATATTTTGTAAAACTTCCTCGGATATCATAAATAAGTCCAAGCTATAGGCTATTTGGTTTTCACCCACCTCGGCGATTATTCCAAGTGTATACCATTATTGGTCGGGATGTATACAAGGTGTAGGTCCTGATGTACCCATCAAAGGAAATTGAGAAACTTCATCTAACCTATGTACTCATCCTTTTTTTCTCTTCTAGCGATCGAATCGAATTAAAATATCTACCGGTAACCCATAAGGAGTTCCCTATCATTTGTTTTATATTCTGCAATTCTTTGCCAAAATATCATATTATCCTTGCACAATAACGGCCATATTATGATAAGAAAATTATGCCTTTCATTACGAGATATCTAAAACGCGAGGATTTGAGCAATGACCATCCAATCTTGAAAAATAACCTCGTTTGGATTCACTAGATTCCACTAGACATCTGAACCTCCTGCATTACCTGGTGTCCAATGACATTGACTTGCATCCTTTCCAACAACTTTTAACTGTTGGGTCATTTTTTCCCCTACAATTTTATCTCTTACGGTATAACGATATTCGGTTTTTTCCTTTTAATTTTCTCTTAGATGTCGTTGTTTCCTTCTATTGTTAAGTCCCCAATTTTCCATGAGATCAACCTCATGATGACGTATTAATTGGAGGCGGTGGGATCTTTATCAAAGATATATCTTGACCCGGAGCTAGCTAATTTTTCTCCTACATTTTGTGTCGCTTCCTTCTTCAATTTGTTCCCCTTATTTTTTGGTTCTTTAGAAAGATCCTCGATGAGGATTTATTTCCCTTTCTCCTTGAAATCTTGAAAATAGCGATCTACTAAATCTCCTACTAAGTTATTTTGCTTCATTTTTAACTAAGATAAGCCTTTGTGTAGTCTCTCGATTTTCCTTTGTTAAGTCACGAGATCTGTTGAGCTCGATCACTCACACGAAACTAAAAACATTTCCTCTTCGAAAGTGTTTTTGGGTCACGATTGAAAAGAAGAGGCAACTTCCTCAAGACATGAAGAGCGTAAAAATTAAACCCCCCTTTTATATTATCCTCTTCCTCTAATTTTCATTTTAAGCACATTTTTTATCAGTTATCTCTATAGGTGGTTCATCCATTTGTGTGTCTACCATTTTTTTAGAATATTCCTTCATAGCCTCCAATCCCGAAAGGAGTTCTTATCCGCCATATCCTTTTGTTGAAATTTGCAACAAGAAACGGTGAAATTGGGATCCGAAACAAAACACCTTTGGTTTGGGATCACGAGTCACACGGTGATGGATCCTAGCGACACATTAGTGTGCGAACAATTTTAAATAAATTAGAAGATTAATTGTAATCGTATCTCATAACAACTTGTAATAGTTAACTAAGTGTGATAGACTTAGTTAACTCAAGAATGCCGAGTTGAGGGTCTAAGGATAGGCATGTGGATTGATTCTATTATTAACGAAGTCCGGTTGTAGTTTTAGCACTAATGTAGTGTGGGTGGGTTCAATTAAGTCACAATAATTGAGTTAAAATCGGTTTAACTAGTTCTAGCGTTTTTGATGATCTAGTGGAAGACCAAGTGAATTAAAATAGATTTAATTCACCGGTAGTGATCTACCAAGTAAGCGGTAGTTCACTATTTATATTTGCATGCATGTCAATTCTAGTGGAGACCCGAGTTGAGACAAAGGTTCAAGGCAGTAAACTATCGGTTGTATTTTTTGGAAAAATGCCCGGATGCGGTTATATAACCACGGGGAATCCCATGATGGGTATGCGATCAAGGAAGGCTAAATTTCCTATTTAATAGGGGTTTAATTATTTATGGATTTCATAGCGGGGGTAGGTTGAGGGTAGGATTACTATTGGCTATGTGTTTGTCCAATTTTTTTCTGGATCGGTGTGAAGCAATTGGTAGAGTGTATGAGTTTGTGGTGATCACAAATACATTAGAATATTGCTTCATGATTCCTTAGTTGATTATATAATAAATATGGAAGGGTTTTGAGCAATTTCTTTCCTCGGGAATATATGGTGTTGTGTATTGATTTAATTATTTCTCTTACTTGCATGTGATTGAGTGTTTGTGCTTTATATTATGGAAATATTATAGAAGGATTTAGTATCTTTCTTTAGTGCAATGCATGATCGGATTGAGTCCATTGATATAATTCCTACATGGTATTATAGTTGTGTTAGATATTTTCTACATGGTATCGAGGCACTAGGATACGATGAGTGGAGAAGAAATTGAGTTTGTGTTGAACGAGTATTCAAATTTGTAGGTACCTTTCTTTGTTCTCAGCGGATCAAGATGTCTTTCGATGGCTTGAGACTCGAATATGCACTCGGAGTAGTTCAAATTATATTGCATGGAAGGACAAGATGGAGAGAGTGTTGGAGGACAATGAGTTGAAGAATTCATAGATAATGATATTCCCAAGCCCGCGACGACGGTGCCCAACTTCTCGATGCATGGCGAAGAAGGTAGCAGAGCGAAGAGAGGATCTTGTTAGAGGGTCGATATCACAATTTCTTGAGTCTCCATGGAAAGGCAACTCCATATGCTATGTGGAAGGCCTTGACGAATCGTTGTTTCAAAGCGACGGTAATAGCGAGAAAATTGGCACTCAGGGCAAGCTCGGGGAAAATCAAAATAGAGAAGGCTTCGAGAAATTTGTATGGGGTAGATATTTCGCCTCACGAGTTTGGGATTTGACTTCTCTCATCACATGCATGGCGTCAAGCTTGTGATGGGATCTATGTGGTACTTGGATAGTGGAGCATATTTCCACATGACGGGAAACAAAGAACTCTTTAGTAGCTTGGAGGAGAAGGATCTTCGGATGCACATCGATATGGGTGATGACAGAGGTATAATGCTACGAAAGTTGGTACGGTTACTTTCCGGAGACATTCGGAGTAAACCTTTCATATTAAAATATGCCATGCATGTATCGAGCTTGAAAAAAATTATTTCGGTTGCTATGTTGGAGGATCTTGGATTTGATGTGGTTTTTAAGTGAAAGGCATTCCTTCGTCACGAAGCCCACGGCACGGGTAAATAAAATTGGCGTTCGTGTGAAGAACCTATACAGCTTGATGTAGATGGATGCACGGCATTGACTAGTAAAGAAGGGGAAGGTGGTAGTGGGATACGGGTGAGTTATGGCACGGGAGATTGGGCCATCTACACCATAGTGCTTTGAGGATCATGCATCATATTTATATAGGTCTTCCAAAGGTTCTCTTGCGGAGATAGACACATGCGAGGATGTATCATGGGGAAGTATACTAAGGCCACCTTTCATGAGAAGGAGAAGCCAGAAGCGAGCGGAAATACTTGAGAGAGTTCACTCGGATGCGTGGGATGAACATATCGCCTTCCACAACAAAGCACATGTATTATGTGATTTTTGTTGATGATTTGTTGGATCTTATTTACGCAAAGGAAATATTAGGTGTTCTCGAGGATTTTGTGGCGAGTTCAAATCTTGGTAGAGAAAGATACGAGGGAATAAGGTGAAGGCTCTAAGGAGCAACAATGGTGGTGAGTATATATATTTAATGAATTCAAGAACTTTTGTGGCAAAGAAAGAATTCGGAGAGAATTGATTGCACCTCATAACCCACAACGAGAATGGGGTTACGAAGAAAGAAATAACATATCAATTGTGGGAGAAACACGAGCTATGTTACATGATCATGGCCTATCATTGCATCTATGGGCGAGGAGGCATGCAACACGATGGTATTTGTGCGGAACCAAAGCCCTCATTAGATAATTGGCATAAGTACACCGAAGAAGGGAAAAAGTTTTTCGGGTAAGAAACCGAATGTTTCATATTTTAAAATTTTTGGCTCATATTTCTATTTCCATGTGACCAAAGATTCCGGGGAAGAAGCTAAGACCAACGGCAAGGTTGGGATATTTGTAGGTACATTGATACTCCCCACAACTATCGGGTGTATTTGCTAGCTAATAGGATGACAATTGTCGGGAGAGATGTTAGATTTGATGAGGAGAAAGCGATGCGATTGTCCCTTCGGAAAAGACTTCACTTGCATGGAGATGGGAACTCTTAGTTCCAAAAGGATGAACCTCGGGATGTGGAGCGACCACGACGGTCCGTAGATGTGAGAAACCACTCATGCGAGAAGATCCACCGAAGTAATTGGGAAGCGCACGAGAGAGGAGCTGAAAGATTGATGCTAGATGCGACGAATCATGTAGGATCACCTATATCATAGTGCGGTAGAGAAGAGTCCCCATACGAATTTTACTGGACACATGACTCTTATGAGCGAGTGTATTGTGACGGAGAACCATCCTCTTTTGAGGGGCCGTGTAGAATCCAACATGGGTCGATGCCATGGTTGAGGAGTATGACTCCATTATCGAAAACGGGGCATGGGAAGTGGTCCCATGACCGGTGGGGAAATCAGTGGTTGGATCCGGGTGGATGCATAAGGTGAAAAGCAGAGAACTCCGGGGAGGGAAATTTCGAGCCATATGGGAAGAGGGAGTACATGCATCTATACCTCCATGTGTGAGGTGGGGCGATGTGCGAGTTATGATACCAAGAAGAAATTTTGCGAGTCCTTTGAGATGGTGTGTCTCATGGATCGAACACGGCTACAAGGATCCCATAGTATAGCGATTGCGGGAAGGATTAGTTAGATTGATGTAGTCCTTTATGTGAAAATACCTTCCAATTAGATAATTTTGAGAGGGGTGTCCCCCTCTTGTCTTTGTATTCATTTTGAGTACCTCCTTGTCGAATGTTCTTTAGCTAGTGGTATCCCGTGAACTAGAAATGCTTGAAAATAAAACCTTAGCCACACTACCCAGGACTCTCGGAAACCCAGAATCGAATTCACTCTCCAGCCATTCCGTCGCCCTTCATAGCTTAGGTACTATCACTCACTTAACCACTTAAAGGTTCAAGTTTAGACTCCTTTTCGAGTTGATTACATTATTTAGACAACATTATGATAGTTCAACAAAGAGAAATGCCATTAATAGATAAGGCCAAACTTATTATCTTTCTTGCGAGAAGCGTGGAAGTATTGTATTGGGTTTTGATAAAACCATATTAGTTTGGTTTTGACCAAAAATCTAATACAATATTTCTATAGTTTAACTTTAGAAATTGAACTTTATTTTTAAAAAATAATTTAATTTTTTTGTTCAATTTGATTGGCTCTGCAATTAAACATGTTATTGCTCATTATTTGGGGATTTTTGTTATGCATTTAAGGTTTATGTTATCAACTTTGCTCAACACGCATTTCTTCGTAGGGTTCATTAAAAGCTATGATGGTGGTCAAAAACTTCGACTAAAATTGTCGAAAACCTCCTCCTCAACTTTGTGCTAGAACAACACTTCTTTGTCATCTCGAAGCTTTTCTACGAAGGCTCTGCGTATGAAAATACGTAGAATATTATATTAGGACTACAGGAAACCGAATTTTAAGTTACATTTAAGAAAAATTAATTTAATTCGAATTAAAATACATGTGTGTGTGTGTGTGTGTGTGTGTGTGTGTGTGTGTCACATTTAAAATCGTTAACCAACTTTGATTAAGTTAATATGAAAACCAAATGAAGGGTTTGTCTTTTTCGGGCAAGGACGCATGCCATAATTACATTGATCGATTTTGATGGAGGTGTTCGACCCACACGACAAAGAGCGCATTGTTTGTGATGTGACTTTGAATACACTCATGTACATGATCTTGATTGTTGTTTTCTTGGGTAGTGGCTTGAGGATATTTTTGTTTTTTTGTGTTTAATTCTATATTATGTTTGTCTTCTGATATTTAATATTATTCATTTTATAAAAGAATTTCACAACAAAATCAATCATTTTTATAGTATCTTTAATTTTATTGTTGATTAAACTTAATTTTATTCAAAATTTTAAATGGGAAAATCAATGGTATTATTATTTTACTCCAAAATGCATTTTTAAATATAACAATAATAAATATCAATCTCATGACTTTAAAAAATCACTAAAATACTTCATAAGTACTAATATTTTAAATTTTAAAAATCCCAATTAACAAAGAGCAAAAACAGAAACAAAATCAATGGAATCTTTTAAAATCAAAGTCATTGAACCAGTACCAACACTTTCAGTGTAAATATATGAAATGTGGATGGAAAGTGTAAGTTTCAAATATGTTAAATATATGGAAACTTTCACAGGACCACATTCCCAAATTATAAATGTCAAATGTAAACTATAGATAATTATTTCCATATTACAATACAGAAAATATTAATTTATAGAATTTAATAATACATTTAATTATAATATTTTTAAAAACTTAATTCTTCATATGTTTATTGTTTTCTATTTTAATTTACCTATGTTAAATAAAATGATAAAAACTTATCAATGTACTTGTATTTGTTTATCTCATCACCTCAATGTATTTGTATTTGTTTATCTCATCACCTCAAAAAAAAAAGGTCGATAAAATACGAGTCTTCCTCTCAATTCATACTATTAAAATCATAAAATTTCATAATATAAGTCATCATTATTTAAAGATTGTTTTTTTTCACATTATCTAGGGAAAAATCAAAAGATTCCAAAGAATCCGATTCCGATTGGTCAACCCTACCAAGTTGTGGTTTTTTTCTAAGTGGTCTAGCAATTTAATTATCATGAGACTTTCATGTTCATTGTGGATGGCATTTATCATAATAGAAGGCTATGGGTGCACCCTACCAAATTATGGTTATCTAAGTGGTGTAGCGATATAATTACCACGAACATATGTTCATTATGATGGATGACATTTATCATAAAGGGTCCATGAGTATCATACATATCTGTTGGATTCATAATCGATTCCATTCATGATTAGTTTTTCTCAATTCTCCTCTGTTGGGATACTTGGTTTATTTAATTTTTTTTTCATCGACTTCCTCATTTGATTATTTCTAATTGATTAAAAAGAGCGATCAATTAAGCTAGTTCATGTGATAAGAGGACAATAATTATCAACTTCAGGCTCACCTGGTTGGTTTAAAGATTATTGGAATATATTTGCGTAAAATGGTTTTTTTTTAATTATTTGTTTATAGTGTGTTGTTTTTGGAATGTAAAAAATTAAAACAATGGAGTAGATAATTGAAATATATTTGGAACACATAATTTATTATTTTAATAGTAATTGAGGATATTTGTTTTCAATTTTGTAAAAAATATAGTTAATGTGATCACATTTTAATCGTAAGAACTAAAAAATCTTATTTTCTTTTCTTTTTTTAGTTTTTGCAATTGTCATTTTCTAAACCTAACCTAAAAGTATATGTAAAAAAAAACAATCATTTATTAATTTACAATCGATGATATTTGGATTTATAGCTTCATTTTTTTAAGAAATAGGAATTTGTTTATAAATGTTGAAAAAAGTAAAAAAATAAAGAAAGTATTGGTCTAGACATTACTATTATACTTGAAAAATCAATTGAAACTTATTAATTTGCAATCGATGATATTTGGATTTATAGTGTCATTTTTTTAAGAAATAAGAATTTGTTTATAAATGTTGAAAAAGTAAAAGAAATAAAGAAAGTATTGACATTACCATTACATGCGAAAAATCAATACCTAAATATTTAATTTTTTACAAGAGCTTAGAAAACCCTCTACGAGAGCCTACAACAAATTTCCAAATTTTACCTTTATTAATAAGAGAAAACAATTGATTGATAAAGTTGAAATGATCATCAGAGAGATAGTTGTTAGCTTATGAGATATTTTTTAATGAAAAGTCACTAAACATGGATATCTTCCCACCAAAGAGAAAGTTTCAAAAATGTATAATAAGATTCATGGTGAAGTTCAATATGATGTTTTATTTTATTATATACATAATGAGGGGGTCCAATAGAAATCACAAGCTAAGCTTCAATCTAAGCCTAAAGAAACACAACACAGGAAAAAGAAGTAACTCATGTTCCATAGTATGGCCTAGTTGTTAAAGTAAATTATACTAGCAATTGCACCAGAAGTTGCAAAGGAAACGTTGTAATGCATAAATTCGAGATGCATTGTGACATATAAATTCGAGAAACATTGTGAAATTGGTGGGTCCTATTTTATTTAATTTGAGGATATTTTACCTTTCTTTCTTTCTTTCTTTCTTTTTTTTTTTCTTTCTTTCTTTCTTTTTTTTTTTTTTATTAAATGTATTTATAAATATCTTATTTATTTAATGTTATGCATCATTTATAATTCATTGAGTAAGTAATTAATTTTAGAAGTTGTAATATATATATATTTTTGGTGCCATTTTTGTCTACCTAAAAATATATATAATTTATAAATTAGGTGGTTTGTGTAGGTTATAATTTTTTATAGCGTTTTTTTTTTTTTTTGACAACTCAATTGTTAAATTCGAGATGCATTGTGACATAAATTCGAGAAACATTGTGAAATTGTTGGGTCCTATTTTATTTAATTTGAGGATATTTTATTTAATGTTATACATCATATATAATTCATTGAGTAAGCAATTAATTTTATAAGTTGTAATATATATATTTTTTGGTGTCATTTTTGTCTACCTAAAAAATATATATAATTTATAAATTAGGTGGTTTGTGTAGGTTATGATTTTTTATAGTGTTTTATTATTTGGACAACTCAATTGTTAATCACTCGATTATGAAGTATTATCTAAATTATGAGATTCAAAATTTAAATTTTCACAAGTCAAAACATCAAAAAAAACAATTTTATACTCAACCTAGAGTTCTGCATGACACTAACTTACAAAATTAAACATAAAAAAATAATATGCTATACTTACTAGATTAAGATCTCAAATCCTAAAATTTTATTTAAAAGAATTGTCAATATTTTTCTTATCAGTGTGTCACGAATTTAATAGCTTTTTGAAAGAGCTTGGTTGTGGCTAGGAAAATGTGTAAAAAATTGTACTCAATTTGAAGTTAACACAAAAGTTAAAGAAATCTAATATTGAATAAAATATTTCAATATTTACTTTAAATAAAATAATTATATATTAATTTTATTTTTAGTGAGTCTAATGGTTAAGAGCATGGATTTTCTCTTAAAAAAATTATAAATTTAAATTTACAATAAAATAAAATATGCACACTTCACTAATTTGTAATAATCAAATCTTTGCAAAATTAAAATAAATGTACATTTATTCTTAAAAATTTCAACTTAAATCCTAAATTGAACATAAATTTTAAACTTAAATCCTAAATTAAAACATAAAAATAAAGACATGTAATACATCTTCTATTTATTATTTCTATTTGGCATGAGTTATTCATATATAAACTTTATTTTTTACTTGTTTTTAACCATGTAGATTTTATAAATAAAACCTTCTCATATTACTTTTAAATGGTACAATCCAACTGTTATACTTATAAAAATTCTAATCCAGAATCTTTTTCCACAAATCATCATATTAGTGATGACAATAAGCTTTAAAAAAATTCCAAACATCTCCCATTGACATTAACATTCGAAAGTAAAAGATAATATAAATCCAATACAATTATAAACATTTAGCCATTATATAACACCCTATATGATATTAATTAATTTATTAATTAAGTGCATATTAATAAAGCGCTATTCAAACAATGCAAAAACGGAAACTCAACGCTGTTCTTCTTTGTCTCCCATACGTGGTCATTTCATGGAGATTTACATTCACAATTAGGACATTGTCGAATCAACTGACTTGTATTATGTTGTTGAAACAAAGCCAAACTTAAACCAAGTTCCTGAGTAAACGGAAATAAAATATTTAAATTCCGCGTGGATATGTTTTCCAGGAGCGAGTCAGATATTTAAATCTGTTTTTCCACGTATATATCGTTTTCCCAAGTTGATTCATAATCTAAAATTTAGATTTAATTTAAGTATAAATCAAACTTTTGCTCAATAATTTTTGTTTAATTTTAAATTTAAATTATATCAGAGGAGGTGAGTATCTAATTCTAATTACACAGACTATGCTACAGTTGAATGCACTGGTGTCCAGGGCTTACCTCTCACGTTGTTACTGCGATATTTCTGGTAGTACTTAGTAATTGCAGGTGACCAATTAAACTATTTTTTTTTTTCTTCCCAACCTATTAGAATTGGGTTGTATGGCAATATTCAAACATGTATTGATTTAAAGAGATTAGAATTGAGTTACAGGGGAATATTAAAACAAACACTGATTTAAATAGATGGCTGTTAGAATTGGGCTGTACGGAAATATTTAAACGACTATTGATTTAAATAGATTAGAATTGGATTGTAAGAGATTATTCAAACAAATATTGATTAGAAAATTAAAATTAAAATTTATAAATTAAAATCTTACTCATTCTAATAAGTTTTGCTTTATCACTGCATTTTCTTCTACTACATCAGCTTTCACTGATAATCGCCCCCGCTTTCACTGATCATACTCTGGCACCATATAACCGTTGCATACTCCAATGACAAATTCTTCAATTAACTGTAGTGTTTGTGGCTAAATCACATTATTGCATAAATGCTTTAAGTGCTAATAAATTGCAAATTGGGTATGCCTATTTACATAAAATAACTACGATCGGAGATTTTAAAAATACAGTACTCTTGTGTGATGGCAAAGCCATGTTCAAAAAAGCATTAAAAAGAGATAGTGCATGCTTTTCAAAAGTAGCAATTCAAGCAAGAGGCGTGGCCTATTCAAAGACGACTCCTTGAGTCGACGCACTTTCTCCCACTCACCATCTGCTTGCTAGAAATATGCGTTTGGCTTTCTGGGATAAATATAGGTCAAGATTATTATTTGACATGAATTCGTAAACCAGCAGGCATTTTTGCCCTCGCTTGAAACATCCGAGTAAAAAAACCAGATTACAGCAATTATAAATCTAAATGAGCTTCACTTCCATCAGAAATTCCGCAGAAGCTTGAGTAGTCTGCTTTCCATTCAGTTTCTTAATGGCGACGTCCCTACCATCAGGAAGTCTTCCCTGCAAATCACTGGATTCAATACAATTAACATATGAACAAACCATATAATGGACAAAACCATCAAAATCACCTTTGATATTATACCTTATAAACTTCACCGAATCCTCCTTTGCCAAGCATGTCCTTCCGATCGAAGTTTCCAGTGCTTCCGATCAAAGTTATATTCTGAGAACGATTATAACGTGGACAGACTGTTGTTACCTCTGTGGCGGACAGTATGCTATTAAGTTTAAAATTTACTGATATCTCTCCAATTTAAAATTTAAATTTTGCACAGCCGAGCTTCCGCGTATCTCCCCAATGTTTCTCTGCAATTGAACCAATAAACACCTGAAATTGAAATTGTCAGTGAAACCCTCTCAAGTTCCTTTCCATTTGAATGAAGCTGGTCTAAATGGTGGTTGGTTCTTTTCTCAATCCATGGCATGCATCTACCAGAGTCGAGCCCAGTGCTGCAGGACGCACGGAAGCCATGCCATGTCTATGCTAGTTTCAAATCTTCTAGAGCAGAGTATTTAGTAACTGTCGTAACTGTCGCTGTTACAGTTATATTTCAATCAACAATTCATATTGTCTCAATCGTCTAACAAGAGATCGGATGGAAAATATTAAGACAGAAAGGAATTTAGGAAAGTTGTTTTCAAATAAATACGCCTTATGGCGTAATTAGATTTGGTGGAATTGTGAAGCATGAGAAAGGTCTCTAGAGATCTTATGATATTCAAAATGTTCCTAAAGAATAGGGGCTTGGTATTGATAAGTCATAGGGATCATCTAGTAAGACATATTAAAAGCATACTTTCCATAAATTAAGATATTTTGAGGAGCAAATAATTAATAAGGTTAGTATTTTTTATTACACACAAGAATGAGAAAAGTGAGTTAGATCATAAACATTGAGTAGAGTTTATTAAGAAAAAAGATCACATTGATGCAGGAGCATTCTACACAACAACAATACCTAGGGGGTCTTTCCATCTTTACAAAAGGGAGTGGGGTCCCTTAATTTAATTTAAGCCAAAATTATGTAAATAAAAGATAGAGCTTAGTTTTATTAATAAAATAGATATTTATTTAAGAAATGAGGAGAGAATTTCCTTATCGACATGTAATATAATATTTGAGGAAATTTGTTGAGGAGTTAGAGTTTTTAGTCTTAGATTTGATGAGTAGATCCATCTTTAGTGGATCTCAACCAAATTATCTAATTGTTATAGATCTTAGGAGGATTTTAGGAGCTAGTTTGGGATCTAAAACCAATTTTGGTTTAGATCTATTTGTATAAATAAATGTAAGCCTATGAGGCATGTTAGAGAGTGGTCAGGGAAGAAAATGTGGGTGCTTGATTTTTGTGTTGAGTTAATTTGAGTGTGTTGAAAGTTTCCAAAACACGAGTTGATAGAGAGGATTGGAGCCACCATAAGGGATTTCCGACATTGTTGGCATCACACATCCCCCTTTCAATATACTTACTAATGTTGTTGTACATAATGAACTATTTCTAGTGGGAGGTGGAGGGAAACCTCCTTCAGGAGAGGGAGATGATGAAGATGAAGACAAAAATAATAATTTTAATGAGAATGAGAATAGAAAGAATGAAGAGAGTGAAGAGCAACCTAATGTAAAGAAAATAAAAAATGTTGAGGGTAACAAACAAGATGAAATAACAAATCCTCTTATTTCTATTGTTCTCATGTTTGATGTCATCAATCATCTAGCCATTGACCTTATTAGTTTGGTTGGTTATGGTATTGCCATTGCAATGACTGTATCTCAATCTTATTTGTCTTATTCTACTCATGCTTCTCTTTTCATAGCACTAGTAAGAATGCATATATGAGTTAATCTCTCAATCACTATAGATTATGTTTATTTATTTTCTTTACATTTTGCACCTCTTTTAGTTATCGTTCTTTCACATATAAACCCTACAAGTAGTCTTTTCCAACTTTCTATTGATAATGTAATTACTCTGAATGTGGATTAAATGCAATTCTTAGTACCGAATCCTAATTAACCTTTCTAAACTTCAGATCATTGTATCAACATCGTAAATGTTACAGAAATAAGAAAGCAAAGGAAGAAAAATAATGCCCCTCTTTTAAGTCCAAGTGACCTTACTACCACTAGTATCATAAATCCAATTAATTATGAAAGCAAAACACTTACTATAGTTACTTTGGTATGAGAAGTTATAAAATTTAAAGATTATAATATTATTAAATTGGATGTCAACTTGATAATGTGTAGTCAAAGGATAAAATCTTACTAAAAATTGAAAAAAAATATATAAATATTATTTTATGTTTTAAAATGGACAAATTAAATGAAAATATTGAAATTGTCAAAATAAATACATTTTAAAAAATTATAATGATAACAATCAAAACTTATTAATTTGTTTAATGAAATAATGATATCATGAATCATGTTTTAAAACCTACCAATTAAATAAGACTATTGAAATTGTTAAAAGAAATACATTTTAAAAAAATTACAATGATAGAAATTAAAAAATAGCCATCAAAGTTTATTAATTTGTTTAATGAAATAATGGTATCATGAATCATGTTTTAAAACCTACCAATTAAATAAGAGTATTGAAATTGTTAAAACAAATACATTTAAAAAATTACAATGATAGAAATTAAAAAGTAGCCATCAAAGTTTATTATTTTGTTTAATGGTTAAATTACAATAATAGAAATTAAAAAGTAGCAATGGAAGTTTATTAATTTGTTTAATGGAATAAGGTTAAAATGGTTGAAACATAATGAGACAAATTAAAAATTGAGAATCAAAGTTTGTTAATATATCTAACCGGGGTAGTTTATTTAACTGTCTAATGTTAAAGATGAAGAAAATTAATAATTTTAAAATTTTAAAAATAAATAAATTTTAAATATGTAAAAAGTTACGAAGATAAAGTTATAGTTACAACTCAGGGTTCTTTGGTGTAAGAGAACGGATTCTTAATGAATGTCCATATTCAAATGAAGTCCCATTTTGAAACATTGCAACAAGAATCCAAGATTTAAAATATTATATAGGGGGGTGTCTTTTCTTTTTTATATAAATATTAAGGGTGGCGTTGGAGCAATGACCGCTGACATAATTGAATACCAACATACCAATTTAAAAAATGTAATGCAGAAATATTGGAATTAGATATATAAATTTTAATAAATAAATAATAAAATAAATCAAACACTATGTAAGAGTCTTAGGATACATTTGTGGATAAAAAATTTAAGCAATAAAATATCGGGTTATATATTTATTTAGAAGATAAAAATAATGGAATGTAAAGAGAAAAACTTATTTAAACTTGAGTTATAATATAAACTATTAAAAATGATAAGTAAATACTGTTACATACGGACGAATAATTATAGTAACCATAATGTCTTTTGTGAGGCAAGGGATGTGGTATGATATGGTGTTTATTTTTTATTTGTTTATGTTTAAATTTCGTGGGAAGTGATTATGGTGGTATGATATGTACTTCAGAGAAAATGAAAAAAGAAAATTTAAATTAAATTAATTTTTTTTATTTAATTAGATTTAATTTTAATGGTTGGGAAGAATGATTGTTTTTTTCATCTAGGTTCAATTTCTACTAGTGACATTTTGATCTTTTAGTGTGTATATCATTATAATGGTTTCAATCATTATTGTTAATTGACATTGCGTCTTATATAATTTAAGATGTTTTTCCAAATCACACTAGCGGAATTAGCTTCAAAGGGCATTGTTCTATATGTTAACCTATGTTCAAAAATCCGCAAGCATTGGGAGGAGACACCTACAATCTAACCATGTTAAGGGTTAGTACAACCCAAGCCCACTGTGATCCTTAAGTAATTTTATTGGCTTAAATATCCGTTGGTCAAAGGTTCTTAGATCATAGATTAATCCCACAAGTGACAAGCACATAAACAAATGAACTAAAAAATTATAATAAACACGACTAAAAAAATTTAAATTTAAAGATATTATAGTGAATTATGGTTATAATTGTACAAAGAGACTTTCAAAAGGAAAGTAATTTCCAAAAGATTATGGTATGTCATACCAATATATATTTGTTAAAAAGTGTGGTTAACTTAAAACAAGAAATTTTTAGGCAAGAGAGGCCATATTTTATCTCTTCTTGATCCAGAGAAAATAAATTACATAAACGATTTAATAATGGTAATAAAGTACAATCAAAGTGAGTTTCCCAATAACCCATTCCTAAATTAAATCAATAATTCAAAATGATAAAAGAGGAATTTGGTAGTTGATGTCACCTACAGAACAAAACTTTTCTTTTTTTAATGAAGTTTCGAAGGATAATGCAAGGGTCACAAGTCTAGAGGAAACATTTTTTTATCCTAATGGCAAAGCTATCTTTGAATGGGGATTTGGTTTAGCTACTAATAATTAGGCTAAATCCCTTGCATTATTGTAAGGATTAAAACAATTAAATTTCAGGAAAGCATAAACATCATAATCATTAGAGACTTTGCTATAAAAATTGGACGTGTGCATTGGTTATCCACTCCGCCTAATGGAAAGCTTTCTTAGCTTATCAATAGAGTTTAAAAGGGGCTTCACTATTTTAAGACATCATAGCTCTACCATGTTTTACATGAGCATAACAAGTTGGCAAATCAAATAGCTAACTTAGCATCTTGTTTGGATGAATGAACTCTGAAGAGAAAAAAAGGAGGTATCCAATGAACCTACTCCTTAAGGTTAATTGCGCCAATAAGCATATCCATATTGAACGTTCATAAATGAATCTCCCTTGTAATTACAAATCTCAATCTAATAGTCCAAAATTAAAGATGTTTACATATTCTCATCAACTTCTCTACATCAATGGATGGAGTTTTCAATAAGAACTTTGTTGTATCTCTAAATCTGTGTTTATATTTTTACATTTACTAATATGATTATAAATTTAATGTACAATTTGTTAATAGCCAAATATTAGAGTTAATGAAAAATGGAATCAAAGCATAACTATACAACATTCTAAATGCATTCAAACTTTTGAGGCCAGGTTCAAACTATGAAAAATTCATGGTCCTATTCTTACAGTGATTAGTGGAAGCATTTTCATGGTTTAAACTATGCTCCTCATAACATGTCATTGCATTTCTACATAAAATCAAAATGACAAAATTATTTAGAGAAATAATTATAGTATATATTTGGATACATTCTAAAATGGACATTTTAAATTTTACTGTGTTGCAGTTTAATAATTGCAGTGTTACAAAAAAAAATCAGGATATAATATTTCTTTTTTTCTAGTCATATTGAATCAAAAAAATCACATATAAGCCTAGCTATGCACCATTTAGCATAACAATTTACATATAACTATACAAAAACATATGACAGTTGTTACAAAAATAAACACCAATACAGCCTCTTATGACATAAAGTATGCCCTTGAAAATTGAGTATGCACATAAAATAATTCAATATGCATAATTGACTACTAAGAAAAAAAACTACAGATTAAGTTGTTGACATATATGTATTTCCATAAACATGAAAAAAATGTTGCATGTGTACAAGGACATGTTGCTCCAAAAATGGACAAAAAGAAAACCATTGTATAATTAACTTATGACCATAGTATACCATCATAATGACATGTAACCTGTGTCTAATAGAGACCAATAGTATAAGTACTTTGCAAAATATTTCCAATGTATTCTTCATAAATTATAAAACATGTGTCCAAGTATAGTGCTCTTTTGGATAGAGCATCAGTTGTAGAGCTTAATTCTCTATGAATATGTTGGAAGGTGATTTTCTAAAGTTCTCCTTGACCTCTAGGATTGTGTTTTCCCATAGTATAATTTTGAGACTTCAAGTTGTGTTGTACATTCCAACCAATCTATCACACATTTGGAGTCACCAAGAATTTGTAAGCATCTTATTCTTTTAATATTAGCAAAAAACAAAAATGCCCAATATGCAACAATTTTCTCTTTTGTATCTGGTTTTTAGTTGATACCAATTCTAAACTTATAGGATTTGTTTCTTGATAATATAATCGGACCTCCACCCCCACATCTTTCCCCTTGGGTTGCACCATCAAAGAAGCCCACTAGAAAGCATTGTAATAGAGTCGGAATTCTAATCCTTCTAAGACTTTTTTCTTTTTTCTTAGGATGGTATTCCCTATTAAAACCCACAATCTTAGGAGATTTTATTTATGCATTAATAGAATATTTCTTGAAGATAAACATGTTCCTTACATTGGACCATATTCCTCAGGCCGCAAAGATTGGAAGGGTATATTGTTTCTTGATCTTAATACTCCAATATTGCAAACCATCCATAAAGGGGGTCTGTCTTTTCTTTTATTTTATGCCTAAAACTTGTGGTATTAATTTCCATGATTCTTGTGCAATTTTACAAAATAAAAATAGATGATCCAAGGTTTTTTCTTTAGCCTTATAGAGACTACATAGGTTTGGTCCAAAAAATCTTCTTTCTAGATATTTTCCCAGGTTAAGATTTTATTTTGTAGAACCAACCATATGAAACATATTAACTTGTTTGGAATGTTCCATTTCCAAATTAAATTGGTCCATAATTTGACATTATGGTCTAGAATTAAGTGTGAGATGGCTTCATAAGCAAGCCTCACTTTCACCTTTCTAAAATTATTACCCTAGCTCTAAACCAGGGAATCATTTGAATCATTTATGAATATTCCATTATTATATAGTCCCTTTACAAAGTAATTTCATTCTTCAGCTAGATCACCTACAAACCCAATGTCTACAGAACCCATCCAGCAATAATTAGAAAATTGATTGGACTCAACCTTCTTGACATTTTTCAAAAAGTAGTAACCCTTAGAGTTTAGGATACTTACTAGATCTTGTGATAATTTATAACAGGTTTCTCCTCCTACAAAAGGGTATTTTCCAAGTATCACCTATTTTCCATCCCCAATATTCCAAGCCAACCATCTAAATAAAAATGGAAAGACGTCCATTAAATCCTTCCAGACAATTGAACCCTCAGGCATCAGCTTAATAGTTGTTTTTACAATCCAATCTACAATTGTCAAATTTCTAAGATACTTATCCCGAATAACTTGACTCCACAGTCCTCCTACAAAAATTCCTTGCCACATGTTCTTCATTACGTGTTCCTTGTAAAACCAAACCATATTCTTAGATCCCCATCCTCTTATGTTTTAGCCTAGGCATATTTTCCCAATTAACATGATGAACCCCTTGCCTATTTTTCTTGCTTGCCCACACAAAAAAAAAACATATTTTGTCTTATTTTTCTCAGAATATATTTTGGAATCTTTGACAAAGAGAACAAAAATACTGTAATATTTTCTAGTAAGATTTCATTAGAACCATTATTCCTCCTAGAGAGAGCATTTATAGCACCATAGGCCAATATGTTTCTCAACTTTCCTAAGAAGCCATATCCAATCATCCTTTTGATAGTAGTTGGGTTTGAGATAAAAACTCAAGTATTTGAATCCTTTTTCCACTTCTTCCACTTGAAATGGTAGGAAATACATTATGTGGGATAGGGTATTTGTATTAACCCCATTTTATAGAAAAATATATTTTTCCCACTTACCTCCATACCAAAGGCCTAATATAATAATTGTATCACTCTAAAGAACACCTTCCCATTGAGATATTGTTTTAGCCCCCATCAATAGTACATCGTCTACAAAATATAAATGAGTAATGTACCATGAGAGTGAGACTTCAGCCCATTTTATGTTTCCTCCTTTTTCTAACTTCATTTATTTGAGGCCCAATCCTTCCACAAATAGAAGGAAAAGTAGAGGGGATAATGCAGACCCCATTTTAATATCTCTTATGTTGGTGAAATTGTTAGACGGAGACTCGTTGATTAAAAATGAAAAGTTGTCTTTAAGTCACACAATCCATTATGAAATTTGTGACATCTAGATCCAGACCTAGCTAAAGTAAAATCAATCTTAATAGTGTGCAGTTCACTTTTTCATAATCTTTAATAACATCTATATTCAAGACCATGGATTCCATATTTTTTATTTTAATGGAGTGAAGTTCCTCTCGAGCTACACCAATAGCATCGTGGATCTTCCTATTTTTTTAGCAAGCCAAATTGTTCTTGGGACATCTTCTCTACCAACTATTTTTATCATGTTGGAAATAACTTTAGAGATGATCTTATAAACCAAGTTGGATAGTGAAATAGGCATGTAGTCATTAAATTTCATAGCTTTAGAGAATTTTGGAATCAGTTCCACATTTAAGTTTCTTTAGTTTCCAAACAAGGGATTCCATAGCAGAGGAGAAATTAATAGCAAAGAAATTCTACCAGAAATATTTGATCATTGACCTCCAAGAGTTCAATTCAAGCTATTATGGTTAAATTTAAAATGGTATTTAATCTTATGGTCTTCAAAATTCAATTAAAGGGAAATGGAAAGGTGATAGGAAATTATTTCCTGACTAATCCATTATTTACACCTTCCCAATTTTTTAGCAAGATGGTATGCTATCATAAACATGTCCAATCTCTTAGTCATTACTTCATCCACAACCCTTCCATTTCTCCAAGTTGGAGCCAAAGGATTAGGGATAAAATTGAGGAGACGTTTTTCTTGCAACACTCTGAAAACTAAGTTATCATGGGATAAAAATGGGCTCTAATCCCCCAATTTTCCCCAGCAAATATAGTGAAGTTTAGATTCCTTTCCAGAATAATGGATTGATCCCTGAGTAAACCACTCGCTTGGACATGGTCCTTATAATCATGTCTCTCCCCATTAGGCCCATAATAGTTGACTAACTTTATAGGATGTGAAAAAGCCTTAGAAAAATTTCTAGTATGATTCTTGTTGAGGATGAAGAGGTCTTTAAATTTGAAACCCTGGGATCCCAAATGGAGAGTAGGCCTCTTGATATAACCTCAAAGTCTATTGAATACACATACCATTCAGGGAAAATATTTCTAAAGGACACCCTTGCTTTCTCTCCAAAAACCATTATTTCTTGCATCATAATTATAGATGTTATGTGTAGATCAACCAATCTCTTAAGGGAGTTAAATTTAGGGGCTCCTCCTTCCCCCTTTCCATTTATGGAAATAAAAATCATTTGAGACGTTCCTTAGAGGGATTTTGAGCTCTAAGTTCCCTAGGGACGTTATCTTTCTCCTTTTGGACCTCTACATTTAAACCTCCTTGAATGGCTCATTCTCTCACCAAGAATTTTTTATTTTGTTTCTTTTTCCAGACAGTAACATTTGGGAATGGAATAAAAAGTTTATTTTGATATTTCTCTTTGTAATGGATTTAGAGAATACAGTTATAGGAGTCAATTTTAACACATCCTTGTAAAAGGAACCAATGACTGAAAAAAAATTCTAAAATATCCAAAGGAGTATAGGGTTGAGGACCAAGAGAATATGTGACTAGGGAAGAAAATAAGTTAGCAGGAATAGATTTTCCAAAAGGATCAATCTCCTTGTTACCATCTTAAGAATCCGAAATAATTATTACATTAGTGGGTGATATTTTAGCTAACCCATAAATGAAAATCGATGATTGAGGGGAACCATTCTTTTCCAAGATAGGATTGAGATAGGTCACATATCTCCCACATCAATCCCTTGGTAAACTAGCCCCATTACCCAAGAAATTTAAGATAACAAGATCAACATCAAGTTTATTAATATAAAATCTATTCAATTTTTCTCCTATAGGGAGATTCAAAATAGAATAAATAATGGCATTCTTCTCAATTTTATTTAACATCTAATATTCTTTTGGTGACAAGGGATGGGTTAAAGAGCTAGAAATGGTAAAAAAATTACATTTTAAATTTTTGTAACCAATAGAGGGCTTCCCTACTTGTGAAGGTTCCACTCAAAATAAGTCATGGATCACAAAATCCTCTTTTTCATTCTCCAATACATCTTCTTCAAAACTATTAATATCCCCCTTATTATCTACAATATGAGATAATTGCATCCCTTTTTCAATAGAATATGGCACCCCTTTTTCTAACAACTAAACATCTCCAAAATTTCCAGGAGATACAATAGGTGGAATTTTTTGCACCCCTTTCTCACCAAACAGAAGAAATCCTTTGGATGTCAAACGAACATCCCCAACACCACCAAGAGTATCAATAGTCAAAACCCTAAAGCATAAACCATTGTGTGTGGATGACATCCCCATCAGAGAGAACATATCACCAACATTTTCTCCATTTGTAGACATATAATAATATTTAGAAGATTTAGCACCCTTTAGCAACATGTCTATGTTCCCTGTTGTCAGTTCCTTATTACTCCAATCAGATAGTTCTGCATCCAAATAGAGTACATGAGTAGATTTAAATGGATGAAAAAAAAATTCAAAGAATAAATCCTTACTAGTGGTCATCCAATTGACCTTCAATAGGCTAGGGTTTTGAAATGAAACCCTTAGTTTTGTCTTCTTCTTGTTCATCATACCTGCATATTTCTTACGATGACCTTACAACTTCTTAATCCTAGAACTATAAGAGAAAATATGCTCCTTCGACTAGGAGGGACCCTGAAGGTTTCCTCATTACCACAACCCAAAACATGGGTTCTTTAGGAAAGTACTCACCAGATGACCTAGTTTTTTAAAGTTCAAACAACAAAAAGGAGTTTTCCAAAAATCTAGAGTCTAGAAATAAATTTTCTCTCCCAAAAAAAAAAATAGCTACTCTAAGATTCCATTGGGCACATCCATCTCCACGAGTAACCATGCAACCTTCTTGTCAACAACAACCAATGAATCATTGTCAGAGAACAAAAATATTCTAATGGAATTTCCTACTTTCTCAAACACAAGCCTAGACCATAGTTCCAACGAGAAACCTAGCATTAACACCCATAGTGTCACACACCCCCCTATCTGACCAGAGGTGGTTACTATGCGAAATCGGCCCTCATTGTGCAGTTATGGGAATGGGGTAATTTAATTTTTTTTATAAATTCATAGATCTTGTATTCACCATAATTGTATACATTCCATTGAAGCGAAGTCATTAGAGATCATGTATCAATGTGCAACTCTTTTATGACATAAAAGTGGTTATATGTTTGAAATGATGAGACAAAGAAGTATCACGTGTATAATGTTAGGACAAAAAATTTATCCATGGTCAATTTTCAATGCATCATTTTGAATGATAACCATACTCAAATAATGTTAACCAACAATGCATAATCCCAAAAAGTATTCGAAGTAGAGGATAAGTAATACACATTGAGAACCATAGGGTGTATTACCAAATTTATGTTTCTTATGAAAAATCTCACACTAGTGATTCCACAAACAATAAATTGAGAGAAACCATCCAGCAACCAACAATGGGTATCTAGTTGTTGGTTTACTACATAATGTAATGGGTAGTAGGGCAGATGTTAATCAAATTTAGCATGCCTTAGAGCATACTTGCAGTGTCTGAGACTCACCGGAAAGTAATGATGTTGCTTTTTGCCATGGAATACCTCACCCATTGATGGAACAAGTAAGATATTAATTCCCTTAGCACTTTAACAAACAAATTTAGTACATGGAACATGTGCAACTAGACCAGTCACGGTCCTATGGCTCATCTCAAAAGTGAGATGATTATTAAAAATCAATATCACTCTTCACCACATATCATTACATATGATATAAAATACATGCAAAGCATAAGTTCCAATTCAACATCACATGACATGTATCAAAAACACATTAGGCATCATAACTTTTGCATAGTGCTAACCATACATCATAGGAAATGAACCAAATACATTGTTCCAAGCATACAGAAACCAACATGACCTATCATTTGTACCTATGAATTCAGTATTCACGTCGTACTCATACAAGTTGGATCATGATACACACACAACATGGTTAGATCTAGTAGAGACTTAATCTACACATGATTTTTATTCTTTAAATGCACTTGGACAATTGAGCTTGGCACAGTACTCACCTCCCAATATTAGACAAACTTCCATTAGAATCCTTATGTAGTTTTCACCCCCGATCTAACTTCTGGGACTTAAGAATATTGCTTCATTCCGATCAATTTACCAGTATTCCAGGGAATCCAGAGGTCAAATCCTTTACCCTCAATAAGTACCGGGATCTCCATAGGTTTAACCTCCACCCCAAATGTGTTGTGACAATAACACCACCAAAATAGAAGGATTCCATGGTCTATGTTGGCAGGTAAAATTCTCGATTTAGTTATGTGTTCATTCTTTGTGCAATGATAGTGTCACCTCCTTCTTTGAATTGGTGTCTCTATAGACTTACGATGTTTCCTCCACCTTTGCATTGGGGTCTCTATTGACCTACAATGTTGTATGCACCTATGTGCTCTTCCTGTATCCAATTTTCTCTATTTTCCTCCTTCACTATTGTGTCCTTCCCTAGCTCAATCCCCTTCCTACTACTGTTATGTGAACCTTGCTTAAGGCTAGTTATAGCCCAGACTAGCCCAACCCCTTTGTTCCAACCAGAAGTGTCCCACCTATCCCTTGTACTCAAATTTTTGTGATGGTTGGCCCTATCATCATTGGTCAGTCTTGTAGGCTAATCAACCTCATGCCATTTTGATTTTTTCCCCTTTGCCTACCATTTTTCAGCCTCCAAGGCTTGTTCTAAATAACAAAATATGTTTATGTAAAAATATCCTCTCAAGCCATGGAATCATTGTCCCTTTTCCCTTAGCCCATGTGCCTATAAAAATATTTGCAACATTTATAAAGGTGAAAAGTGACCGAGGTGTTACAAACCCCTCCCCCTTAGGGGAGCACCCTCCTCGGTGTTCAATGACCATACACAATATATAAATAAATGCTTAAAATACACAACACAGTTGAGATGGGGCTTTATATATACAGCTCATTTCAGCTTTTACATCACATGTTATACGAATTATGGTTTACTCATCCACTCAGTAAATATCATCCATTTTCCAATAGGCCCTTTTGCATTATTTTGGTGCATTTTATGTGCAATTTTTCATATATTCAAGTTATTTCTTGTTGCTTTTCATCCAACTCCATGCATCCAGACTAGGAAATTCTCGTGTTTTCCTATAGCGTGTCATAAAATATCTTATGAGATTCACTATAAGGAAATTGTAATGATTTTAATTATACCTCTTGTCTTGTCCATTAGTCTATCAATGGAGTCCATAGGTGTCCCACCTCCACCCTTTTTCCAAAACAATAGAATTTGAAGGCTTTCACCTCTACTCACAAATCATCAATAAGGGAATACATGATCAGGTGCTCAGATTTAAGCTCAAAAATGGAAGTGTTCATAATCGTTCGAAGCCTGAATGACCGCGAAGTGCTTGTCGCAAGAAATCTGGCGCACTTAGCTTCATCAAAAACCGACTTTGTATGTGAAAGATAGAGCTTGTTGTTTGTTTTCACAAATAGCCAAAATTTGTGCAGAATTGACATAATGATGATTGGGTAGTGTAGTCATCAAAAAAAAAATATTCCCAAAATATTCCTTCAATTTGTCCATTGAAACTATGACAAGTGTCACTTCGTGATTGGTTACTGAGTTGGGTGATTTGTTGCATTTTTATTGGCTGATCGAATGAGCCAATGGGAATAGGACACGTGGTGCATCCAGGGGCCACCACATGCCCCCTCCCAAATTCCTAAATATGGCTATGTTATGGTTGGATTTCATATAGTATGGTTTGGAAAACTTTTATTCGAAGGTTAGGTGGAGGTCGGGGTGGACCCCGCGACCTCCCCCACACAAAAACAACATCTTACCGCTACACCCGCACACAAGTCCTTACCATACATTGGAATTTGGCTATATTTGTTTTAATGTAATTTTGTATGCGGGGGTAAGGCGGGGTCCATCCTCGAAGGACCAGCCCCCAGCCCATGTGACTTCGAGGAAGAGACCACCGACGGAGCGCTCAACTAAAATGCACCATTAGCGCGCTAAACCCTCATTAATTACCACTAAACCGTGCTTATCTATTAATTATATTGAGCTTATCCTGGGGGCGGAGTTGGTGGAGTCTGCCATTTTCGGTGGAACTCCAAATTTTTCGGAGTTAACTAGAGTTCTCTCCAGTTTTGGAGGGGTTTCCTAGGCCAAAATTGAATGAACCATATTTTTTTCAAAATTCAACCATTTTCTGCTCAGAAAGAGTCTATCCTTGTATATTTGGACATTATAATCATGTTGGAGCAGGTTTCATGAGCGTTAGAGTAGTGTAAACATCACTTTTTTTTCATTTTGAGCTAATGCATAGGCCCAATCCATGGAATTTGGACCAAGGATATGTAGCCCAGGAGGGGTGAACTCCTTCATCAAAACATTGTGTTAATGGATCATTTGATGGCTTGTTGTACATTTTATTGTTGGTGTTCAGTACTTTGTTTTAATGTTAAAATTCTCATGAATTTAACATAAAACTTGACACACCACAAGGAAACCTATGCACAAGAAGCAAATGATCAGCAATTTTTTATAATTCTGAAGATTAAATTAGCACAGAAAAACTAACATTCAGATTCGGATCAAGGTGATATCAGAGCAAAGGTTATTTGCTTGATATTTTCTTGATTTTTGTGCAAGAAGGTTTTTAATGGTTGAAAAATTGTGATGCTTACAAGGTTAAAGTTGTAGAGAGGAGAAGGGAAATTGTTGGTTGCTAGTCCTAAAGTTAGGACCAGAAGAGGGAGAGCCACAATGCCACCATCTCTACCCAAAGTTTCACTCCCAGCTACACTTGAAGTACCTCAAGTTTTATCTCTAGTTGATATTGAGGAGGTACAAGTAGTACAAGAAGCCGAGCTTGAATCCACAGCCATCATGTCCGGTGCAGGAGAGACTGGGGGTCTTTGAGAAGAAGAAGCATTCAAGAAGGCTTTCTATGACCTAACTAAAATGCTTATGGTCCTCTATGAAGAGAGGAACACCAGGATGGTTGGAGGTAATTCTAAGCCTCCACATGGAGAGGTAACCTCAAAAGACAAAAAGGATGAAGAGAAGGATTCAAAGGGTAGTGGAGGAAATCCTCCTCCATATCCACCATATTCATCATCACCATCAACATCATCTTCTACTTCCACAAAAAAAAAACACCCATACTCACTCAAAAACCCCAAAAGCAAAAACTCCCTTACTCAAATTGGACATTAAGTTTGAACTTCCCATGTACAATGGCGAGGTAAATGCAGAGAAGTTGGACAATTGGATTCGTTAATTGGAGGTTTATTGCAGCATTTAGAACCTTCAATAATATGACATAAAGGTCTAGTTGGCTTCATTGAGGCTAGAAGGAGCAGCACTAGTCTGGTGGGAAGCAAAGAATCAAGAGGAAATGTGAATCCATAGTAAGATATCCATTTCTTAGGTTGAGTTTATTTCTTCAATTAAGAGACAGTTTTATCCTTTAGCTTAAATGAAAAAATGTCATTATGAGTTGGCAAAACTTTAGGCAACTCAAGGGTCAAACTTTTCAAGATTATAGCCAGGATTTTAGGAAAAGGGCTTTATTGTTAGGTGTAAACTTGAATTCCCAAGACACTCTATTTAAATAAATTGGGTGTTTACATTCCTATTTAAAACACACTATCCTTATGTTCAATCAAAGCAAATTAGATGAGGTTTGTGTGCAAGCCACACACCTTGAAGCAAGGGGAAATAACATTTAGGAAGAGGGTAGTAAGAAGAATTCATTCAAGGGTAAGGAGAAAGAGGGGAGGAAAATGGATGGGAAAGAAGAATTCAAGTGTTAAGAAATAAGGGGATAAAACTACATGCAAACATTGTTCCAAAGAGGGGCATGATGAAGCCCACAGTTGGAAACTATATCCTGAACTAAGGCCTAAGAAACCAAATAATAAGGGGAAACAAAAGACGACTGCTACCACACAACATGATCTTGGATCTGATTCCAGTGATGAGACCAAGATTACATCCATGGTCACAAATGGAAATTAATCCATAGCAATTACTAGTTCATCAAATTGTCACAACAACACTCCAAATGAAGAAACAAGGATAGAGTTGTTCCATGTAAGGGTGATCTCAAACCATACAAAGATTGATGCATTATTTGAAAGTTTGTCACAAGCAAACTTAATCTCAGAAGACTTGGTCAAAAATATTAATCTTGAAACTGTACCTCATCATAAGCCATATCCTTTGGGTTGGATAGTCAAAAATCCAAATTTACAGGTTACAAGGAAATGTATATTTAGGTTTGCCATTACTGCAAATTTTATTGATGAAGTTGAGTTAGATGTGGTTATGCTTGACATTTCAGGAATTATCTTGGGAAGCCCATATTTGTATGACAGGAAAGCGGTATTTTATCACCATGAGAACAAATATCATTTTCTCAAGGGTGGGGTGGAATACATTGTGAGAGCTCATCGCAAAAAGCTAAACATTTTTTTGGTTAATGCAGGGCAAATAAAGAGACTAGTAAATGCAAGTAAAAATTTTGTGCTTCTCATGATCAAGAAAAAGAATGATATGGATTATGACTATTTTGAATTTTGTGATGAAAATTTTGTTAGGTAAACTTGACTCGGGATAGAGTCAATGTTGACTAGGGTAAATAGTAGTGGTTCTGGGACACATGGTATTGTGCACCCACAATTTTCAGCCAATGGTATTGCATGTAATGGAGCCTATAAAAGGCTGGGAAGACTTCATTGTAATGTAGGACTGGAGGTGAGCGGTGAAGGCTCACTTGGCCGGATTGGCTAGGGTTTTGGCCAATGCTTAATGAAATTTCATTGGTTCGGTTTTGCCCAGGATTTGGGGGTTTTCCCAAATAAACATCTTTGTTTATGTTTATGATTTGTTACTAGCTATTTTATGCTTTTTGTTCCTCTCGGTAAATTTATTATTTCTCTGGTAAATTCTAACAAATGGTATCGGAGCCATATTTGGCTTCAGAGGGACGCTTTTGTAGCCAAGGTTTTTATTGGCCTATGAATGGGGATATGAGTTGTTGGGGGAGCTATATCTGGTGTGGATCTACAATCCAGAGCAACCAACAAGGTTGCATGTGAATGACCAAGAATATTGGATGTGTCTGGCAATCGAAATATCATCCCAGGTCGGATCTCCGAAGGTGCACGCAATTCTCTGTCTCAACCAAGGCCATGGCTGGAAATGGATGGATCGGTGGTTATGCATAGATTAGACTATGGATAGCTCTATGTAGCAGTAAAAAAAATTAAAAAAATAAAATAAAATGCCAAAATCAATGGCTTCTGGTGTGGCAAGTGGAGATGCAAGTGAGCGATGGGATTATTAAAAGGGAATCTCTCGTGAACGTTAATGCAATATGGGCGCAAGATTGTTGGAATTGATCCACAGAAATAATTTTTTCAAATGATGGTGACTAGGAAGCCACAACAACATGTGGGATGTTATGTTTGAGGGCCGAGCCAGATTTTGTGACTCGATTGATAGCGTTTTCGAGCCCGGAAAACCCCAGGAGGTCTAGCCGCTAGAAACTCAACCCGGTGGGAGAGATCATTGTGATTATTTGGTTTCTGGGATCATGGATCTATATCGTAGCCCAGGTCTTATCATAGTGGGAAGATTCGATGAAGTCGAAATTCGTCTCAAGACTTCCGTCAAGAACGGCGATACCACTACACTCTCATGAAGGTGATGAGATTAATGGTGTAGCACTCGAGAGGCATCTGATAAGTAGCAGGAGTGATGCTAAATAACGGTTGTGAAGTTACGCGGCACTGTATGTTGTGGATAAAAGACAATTGGTCGTGAAGAGGACACTAGTGGTCAAAGATGGAGTCAAATAAATGGTAAAGAGGACAATGTTGCAGCACACGGAGGTTAGAGTTGCGGCAGAGGACGTCGATGGGGCAAGGGTCAAGGTTTTGGTGATCGTGGTGGTGGATGCTTTGATGGAGGTGGTGACAGCTATGGCTACAATGGATAGTACCACCCTCTCCATCAACAGTTTGAAGACACCAATACAGGTATCCCTAACGTGTCACTCGTTGAGGAAGCAGTCATGACGCTCATCCAAGGATCAGATTGGTTGAGTCGATCCAGGTTCTCTCGCTACTAGAAGGTAGATCTCCAAGTTCGAAGTGGCATAGCTTATGCTATTCCTAAAAAAAATTCTCCATTTGATCGTTCCACCAATAATTGGACGAGAGTAAGATGGAGTACGAGAACGTTCAGATCTGCGCCACAAAAAAAAAAATTTGATGTCAGGACAGATATGCGAAAGGCATATGAGTGGTGGAGTGTGGTTTCAATAGCAGGGAGGAATAAAATGCTCACATACGTTTCTAAAGGAATGGACCATGATGAATGTGGTATTCAGTGCCATATCATGTTTTTAAATTGTGCCAAGAATGGCTTGTGGAAGGTTCATTGTAAGTGATGAGAAGCATGGAAAATGGGTTGTGAGAGGTCCATGAGAGATGAGAGGATGGTTACATTAAGAGAGCAACAAGGTTTAATATATATATATTGTAATGGAGTCAAATTTTATTACATGTAAATGGGAATTTTGTTGTAATACCTGGTAAGGCATGTTTACTCCTGGGTAATCATTGGTAAAGTCTAGGTTAGACCTAGGTGATAGGGGGGATGTCAAGTTAACAATTACCCTGGGTAAAAGAAATTTGAGGGGGGAAAGGCTAAAGTGAGCGGGGTTGTCTCACTTAGCAGTTTTGGCTGGATTTAGTCAATAAACACCAAGTCAAGTTTAAGGGGGGAATTGTTAGGTAAACTTGACTTGGGATAGAGTCAATGTTGACTAGGGTAAATAGTAGTGGTTTTGGGACACATGGTATTATGCACCCACGGTTTTCGGCCGATGGTATTGCATGTAATGGAGCTTATAAAAGGCTAGGAAGACTTCATTGTAATGTAGGCCTGGAGGTGAGCGGTGAAGGCTCACTTGGCCGGATTGGCCAGGGTTTTGGCCAATGCTTAATGAAATTTCATTGGTTGGCTTTTGCCCAGGATTTGGTGGTTTTCCCGGATAAACATATTTGTTTATGTTTATGATTTTTTTTTGGCTATTTAATGGTTTTTGTTCCTCTCGGTAAATTTATTATTTCTCTGGTAAATTCTAAAAAAATTAAAATTTGATTTGTTTGATGTGGTAAGTCAGCATGGTGATATGTTTCAGGAGCCAAATGGGTTACCTCCCAAGAGGGGAATTCAGCATGAGATACAGATGCAACAAGATGTTCCACTTCAAAACATTGGCATGTATCGCAAGTCGATAATGGAGAGCATGGAAATCAAGAAAAAAATTCAATAATTGTTGAACAAAGGTATCATATGCCCATCTACTTCACCATGTGGTTCACCAATTGTCTTGGTGCCAAATAAGGACGGGACTTGCCGCATGTGTGGGGATTTCCGTGCACTGAACAAAATCATGGTAAAGAATTGTTATCCACTTCCAAGAATTAATGATTTGCTTGATAAGTTGAGGTATGAAAAGTATTTCAATAAGTTAGACTTACGAAGTGGTTATCATCAAGTTAGAATAGTTGAAAAGGACATTTGGAAAAACGCATTTAAAACTAGATAAGGATTTTTTGAGTGGCTTATTATGCCTTTCGGTCTTACCAATGCTCCAGCTAGTTTCATGAGAGTTATGAATGATGTATTGAGGCCATTTCTAGATGATTTTTTCATTGTCTAATTAGATTATATTTTGATATTCAGCAAATCAAGAGAGGAACATGTCATGCATGTGTACAAAATACTTGATGTCCTGAGGAAAGAAAAGTTGTTTTTAAATATTTCGAAGTGTGAATTTGGCAAGACTTCTTTAGTGTATTTGGGACACATTGTTGGAGGAGGTGAGTTGAAGATAGACCCCTCTAAGGTTGAGGTCATTTTTATTTGGCCCAAGCTCAATACAGTTACGAAGGTAAGAAGCTTTCTTGGGGAAGCACAATGTTAGAGGAAATTCATTGCTAATTTTTCCTCTATTGCAGCTATGTTACATTCATTGACTAGTGTCAAGAAAGTCTTCCATTTGGGAGATATGTAGCAAAAATCATTTGATGCTTTGAAACAAAAGATCATTTCAGCACTGGTATTGGCTCTTTCGTATCTTAGACAGCCATTTGATATCCAAACAGATGCCAGTGATTATGCCATGGGAGCAGTTCTCATGCAGCATGGTAAGCCCTTTTCATTTCATTCTAAAATTGTAATGGTCTTGTGACTAAGTATCACACTTATGACAAAGAGTTATATTCATTGGTACAAATTGTAAAGAAATGGAAACACTACTTGATGGGGAAAGAGACCATTATCCATACTGGCCATCAACCATTGTAGTACTTACAGTCACAATCAAAGTTGCAAGAATCCGGACACTTTAGATGTATTGGATTTCTACAACAATTTCATTTGGTTATCAGGTATAAAAATTGAATATACAATAAGGTAGTTGATATTCTTTCTAGGCCTATTGTAAATTCATCTATTATACTCAAGCACAATTCTTTTTTGCATGAAAGTTACATTGAGCAATATTGTAATGTTCCTACTTAGCCTTAGCTAAGAGGAAACATTCGATTTTGATTTAGTTTATGTTTTATGAATAAATGAATAAAGGAGGACATGTAAAACTCCTAAAAATTCTGAATAAATCAATGCCCATGTGAACAAAGACAAATCAGGGCTATGTAAATAATCACTTGCAGGTGTGAAAGAGGTTTGAGCTAAAGGCTGGGTCAACCTTGACCAAATCAACAGCGCTGTCTAGGTTCATTGCATCTCCAAAAGGGACTGTGCAGTTCTAGAAGGGAGCCTCTAATGTGAAAAGGGCTAACTCATCAACGTGGTTTAGGGTTTGCAAGATATTTCTCATCTTATAAAAGGAGAAGGAGGGCAGCAAAAGAAGGTTGTTGATAGATTGTATTTCTGAAGTATTTGTCTGCTTAGACAAATACCATTCTCTGCTATTTAGTGGAGGATTGTGATTGGAATTCTTGTTTAGGGGTTTCATCTCTTCCTTTGAGGATCATTGGAGGAGTTATTTGCTGAAGTGAGCCACTATCTAGTTGGAGACCAAGCTTCATTTTCATGAGCAGCGTTGTACCATTGAGGGTTTTGCAGCTGTTGTCATTTGCAGCAAGTGGTGTTCTAGATCTACTTAGATCTAGCTTGTTTTGAGAGGCTTTTTCTGTTGGAATGTGTTTTTCAGCCTCCAAAGAAAGAGTGTATCCCTATTTTTTATCTGATCTGCAATTTCATTTAGTTTATTCAGTCTCCTTCACCCTCAGTGCAGTTTCTGCTCAATATTGCGTTATTTTGTAAGAGGGTTTTCTTGTTTCAGTTTGCTATCAGATTGGAGGAAGACTCTTGGTGTTAGGCTTGCCTTCCCTTGGTGATCTGTGGATTGGGTTGCTGATCCATGTCTCCATAGATCTGATATTTTCAGTAATAAATTTATCTTCAAAAATTTTTGGGTTTTTTGTAGCACTGCAATTTGTAATTCAGATCTACAGCTTATTATGCAATATTTTGATGTAATTCCAAATGGATCTTGTTCTTAAAGTCATATAGTTTCCATATCTGTATTAGATCTGATGTTTTATCCATACATATGTCAGAGATCTGAAATTTAATGTGCAGTAGCTGAACCATCTGAAAAATAACGCTGTCTATGTATTTCTACAGTTTATTTCTAGTGGCAGCTCTAATATCTGAAGGGATTTTTCCCTAGTTCTTTTTGTAATCTACTGTAGAGGCAATAAGCTCAAATATAAATCTGATTTACTGTTATAAATCTGAAATATCAGACCCTTGGCTGTCCTCCTCTGAGTTTCAGTGAAAACTATGCAAATCTAATGGGAGAGTTTTCATGTTGCAACAGCCCTTCTCTTTGGCTGATATCTAGCTAGTCTTGATTGTGGGAGATCTGTTTAATGTGCTTAAACTGATTTTTTTATGATTAAATTCCATATATAATTCACATACATCATAAATGAGGGGATCCCAACCCTGATATGCGTTATTCTTGTTCATATTTACTTATACAGTTTTTTCCTTGAAGACCTTGTTGAGATTCCTAAAAAGGGGTCATTCCAAGTTCTATAGACAGAGTCTACAGTTGGCCAGGTAGCCTCTGGATCTCACCCTTTCTTTGAAGGGTGACATATCCAGTAAATGCCTCTATATTCCATCTATGAAATAGAATCTTGAGAATCTCGAAAAAGGATCATTACAGTGGTATCAGAGCTCCACTCTTGGCACAACCTGTGCTAGCATTGGAGCACCAGTCATGCTGAATTTCGAAGATGAAGATCCTCTTTTTGAGAGGGAGAAGAGATACCAGAATATAATTCATAGAAAGTATGAATATACTAATGTTGACCTTGACAAGGGTCAAGACAAGAGGAAAGCCCCTGAATTGGTGAATGATAAAGATAAGGAGGCAGAGGAGTTTGCAAAAATTCTCTTGGAAGCTATGAAAGATCTGTCCAAGGAGATAAAGGAGATGAGGGTAGATAGAATGAGGGAGTCCCTTGGGAGATTCCATCAAGGAGAAAGTTCTGATATGTCTCAGTTTGGGACTGGTCAACCTGTGAGCTTGCCACAAGTTCCACAGACCTCACAACTCTCTACAATGCCTACCTTCTTGGTTGTAGAGAATGAATGGCTGCAAGAGCCAACCTCTTTGGAAGGGTACTTTGTAGAATATGAGTCACAAAGTCAAAGGTTCAAGGATAACTTGAGCTTTCAAGACTTATGTCATCTCAAGGACCAGAGGAGGCCATGGCCGCAGTACAGATATGGAGGTTTCCTTCATGGGAGACACCACACTATGGGCAGGTTCTTCTTGCCTAAGTTCGATGGATCACCCTCATGTTCTGCCAAAGCATGGGTGGAGAATTTGGACATCTATTTCCAGTTGAATAAAGTTCATGAAGCAGAAGCCATCAAGATTGTTGTGCTGCATTTTGAGGGAGAAGCCCACAACTGGTGGTTTCATGGACTTTATACATTGGGGCACAGCAATGTGTCCACTTATGCTGAGTTCACTAGGAGACCAGTGGAGATATTTGATCGAAAAGATCCGGAGGCCCCTTTCATAAGCTTGGCAAAGCTTAAACAGACAGGAGATGTTGAGGCCTATATCTTTTAATTCCTGAGGTTGTCTGTAATGGTCCCTGATCTATCAGTAGCAAGGAGAGTCTACATGTTCATTGATGGCCTAGAATAACCTTTGCATGGGTTGGTTAAGTCTACCAAGCCCATCACTCTGCCTGATGCCATTGAGAGAACTAGAGATCTCCAAGATGCCTTGCCAAGGGCAAAGGCAACCTTCCCAAGCAAAGCCACTCACTCTTCTAAGCAGAAGGAGGGGAAAGTTGCTCCACCCAAGGAGAGCTCACTGAAGAAACCTCTTGACATTGATCTCTGGAGGGAGTTGAGGAAAAAAAAATTATGTTTCACTTGTCAAGAGCCATGGGTACCGGGACATCGATGTGCTACTGGAAGAGCACACTATATTGAAGTTTATTTAATTGTGAGGAGGTAGAGGGAAATTATGGACCTAGGAGAGGTCACAGCGCTGGTGATGATGAGGAGGAGGATCAATCATCATCCAGAGAAGAAGAAGGAGCCTTTGCTCCAACCAATGGGACTCTTGCTTCTTTGAGAGGAGTGCCCAAGTATTTGACCCTTAGAGTGCAAGGTTTAGTTATGAACCAAAGAGTGTCTATTCTGATTGACAGTGGGGCAACCCACAACTTTATTGATGCTCACCTTGTGTAGAGGAGAGGGATCCCTACTGATACTTTTGATGGGTTCTCTATTTTGGTTCCGGGAGATAGAACCATGCAGTGCATGCAGTATGTTCCATCACTTTCTGTGACTATGGGAACCTACACCTTGGAGGATCATTTCTTTGTAGTGGACATACCAGACACCAACATCATCTTGGGTGTCCAGTGGTTGATTACTTTGGGAAAATTCACCACTGATTGGAAGGCCTTGCAGATGGAATGGGTGGATTTGAAGAGTGGGAAACAACAAATCATTCAAGGCATGCACACCTACCCTTCACTTGATGTTTTCACCCACACAACAAAGATGGAATTGTGTAGTGGGGGCAGGGACCTCACAGCTCCTTCTCTAATGTTTATGAGAATGATGCAAGGAACATTCCTACATCATGGCAAGCCACTTGGGGTGCCATTATATTCTGTGGGGGAAGCCTCACCAAGTGCTAAAACAATGGAAGAGAGAGTCACAGCATTGTGGGAGGAAGCAAGGGGGAAGATCAGCCTTCCCACAAACAATTTGAGCATGCATAATGCCAAAGAAACAAGCAGCAACAAGGAAAGCACCACCATAGATGCATCATCAGCACTTTCTTTGTTGAGAAGTGTAGATCCATATTGGAGGTCTCAATTCCTTGTGAAGTACTCCAAAGATCTGCACACCGGGATGATATTATATGGCATGAAGCAAGGAGGAGGCTATTTGGTCCATGAAGGGGTCATCTATCATCTTGGTAAAGTATTCTTGTCTCAAGCCTCCAAGCTTAAGCAAGAGATACTACAAACAGCACACAAAGAGTTCCTTTCCAGCTATATCCAGTCAGAAAAAATCTACTCCCTAATCTTGAAGAGTTTTGATTGGGAGGGTATGGAGAAAGAAATACATCAGCACTATGATTGGGAGGAACTATATCAGCACTTACAATAGTGCAATATTTATGAGGAGATGGGGCAGCCAAGGGATCCTATGCAGGAGATATTTCATCCATCTCTTTCTTCTCTTAAAATAGGAGAAAATCCCATGCCTAACTCCATGTGTGTGGGAGATTTGAATGGTAAAGAATCTGATCTTATGGAGTATGTTTATTTTTCTGATTTGACACATTCTCTTACCATATGTAGGCAGGCCATGGCTCCTACAAGGAGTGATATTACATGTAGATCTCATGGCATTGATGAGGCCAATAAAAATTTCAAAGTTGGCCACTCCCTTGAGGTGCAAAGGGAGATTATCTATCATGATGGGTGCTCCCAAAGGCTCCTAATGAGGGCTTCACTTTCAGCCATGTCAAAGTGACCCATGTAGAAAATATGTGGTGGGGGTACCACCTATCACACTCATATCTACTCAAAACAAGGAGTGCACTGCACTGGTACCTTATGTGGGATTGTGACCCACCTCCTCAAGTGCAAATTTCAGTTTTCCTATATGTGATTTTGCTTCCATACATAGATGACATATTGGTAATGTTTATGGGTTTGTATGGACAAAAAGTAGGCAATGTATATGTACCACATGGGATGGAACTTTATCCTGTACTCCATGATACATGTTTTAGATGTGACATTGCTTCACCCATGTTTATTTTTGTTGAGTTTTACACTCCTGAAGGGGTAGACTATGCCCCTATCATGTTAGCATTGGAGGAGTAGTTTCTGATGTATTGGCTTGGTGAGCACTTAACCCATGATGAAAGCTTGATTCTTGATGGTGCCATCAATGGAGGAGGAGAAGAACTACAACTCTTACCATGTCAGTTTCTTGAGGACAAGCAACATTTTGGAGGGGAGGACTGTAATGTTCCGACTTAGCCTTAGCTAAGAGGAAACATTCAATTTTGATTTAGTTTATTTTATGAATAAATGAATAAAGGAGGACATGTAAAACTCCTAAAAAGTCTGAATAAATCAATGCCCATGTGAACAAGGACAAATCAGGGCTATGTAAATAATCACTTGCAGGTGTGAAAGAGGTTTGAGCTAAAGGTTGGGTCAACCTTGACCAAATCAACAGCGTTGTCTAGGTTCATTGCATCTCCAAAAGGGACTGCGCAATTCTAGAAGGGAGCCTCTAATGTGAAAAGGGCTAACTCATCAAAGTGGTTTAGGGTTTGCAAGAGCTTTCTCATCTTATAAAAGGAGGAGGAGGGTAGCAAAAGAAGGTTGTTGATATATTGTGTTTCTGAAGTATTTGTCTGCTTAGACAAATACCATTCTCTGTTGTTTAGTGGAGGATTGTGATTGTGATTCCTGTTTAGGGGTTTCATCTCTTCCCTTGAGGATCATTGGAGGAGTTCTTTGCTGAAGTGAGCCACTATCTGGTTGGAGACCAAGCTTCATTTTCATGAGCAGCGTTGTCCCATTGAGGTTTTTGCAACTGTTGTCATTTGCAGCAAGTGGTGTTCTAGATCTGCTTAAATCTAGCTTGTTTTGAGAGGCTTTTTCTGTTGGAATGTGTTTTTCAGCCTCCAAAGAGAGATTCTATCCCTATTTTGTATCTGATCTGAAATTTAATTTATTTTATTCAGTCTCCTTCACCCTCAGCGCAGTTTCTACTCAATACTGTGTTATTTTGTAAGAGGGTTTTCTTGTTTCAGTTTGCTATCAGATTGGAGGAATATCTCTTAGTGTTAGGCTTGCCTTCCCTTGGTGATCCATGGATTGGGTTGCTGATCCATGTCTCCATAGATCTAATCTTTTCAGTAATAAATTTATCTTCAGAAATTTCTGGGTTTTCTACAGCACTGCAATTTCTAATTCAGATCTACAACTTATTATGCAATATTTTGATGTAATTCCAAATGGATCTTATTCTTAAAGTCATATAGTTTCCAGATCTGTATTAAATATGATGTTTTATCCATACATATGTCAAAGATCTAAAATGTAATGTACAGAAGCTGAACCATCTGAAAAATCATGTTGTCTATGTATTTCTACAGTTTATTTCTATTGGCAGCTCTAATATCTGAAGGGATTTTTCCCTAGTTCCTTTTATAATCTGTTGTAGAGGCAATAAGCTCAAACATAAATCTGATTTACTGTTATAACTCTGAAATATCAGACCCTTGGTTGTCCTCCTTTGAGTTTCAATCAAAACTGTGCAAATCTGATGGGAGAGTTTTCATGTTGCAACAGCCCTTCTCTTTGGTTGATTTCTAGCTAGTCTTGACTGTGGGAGATCTATTTAATGTTCTTAAACTGATTTTTTTCTAATTAAATTCCATATATAAGTCACATACATCATAAATGAGATGATCCCATCCCTGATATACATTATTCTTGCTCAGATTTACTTATACAGCGTTTTCCTTGAAGACTTTATTGAGATTCCTGAAAAGGGGTTATTCCAAGTTCTATAGACAGAGTCTACAGTTGGCCAGGTAGCCTTTGGATATCACCCTTTATTTGAAGGGTGACATATCCGGTAAATTCCTCTGTAGTCCATCTCTGAAATATAATCTTGAGAATCCCGAAAAGGATCATTACAAATATGCATATGATAATGACTTTCGAGATGTGAATGCAAGCTTGAGTCAAGGAAACGAAATTGAAGTGTTAGATTACCATATACATAACAGTTTTTTGCATCACTTGGGCAATTTATGTATTCCACAGGGAGAAAGAAACAGTATCATAAGGGAGGTGCACACTTCATTGATTGTTGGAGATTTTGATGTAGGAAAGACAATAGCGAATCTCCAAAGGTATTGTTATTGGCCACGCATGTTTGATAGTGTATCTCGTTTCATTATAATATTTTCTTTATGTGCAATAAGCAAGCCTAGCAATAGGAAACTAGGATTGTACACTCCACTTCTGGTACCTTCACGTCAATGGAAGAGTATCTCAATGGATTTTGTAGGAGGTCTTCCATTGTCAAGGAAAGGTCATGATTACTTGTATGTAGTTGTAGATAGTGTCAGCAAGATGTGTATATTGATGCCATGTAAAAATAAAATTACAGTTAAACAAAAATCTCATATTTTCTTTCAAAATGTTTGGGTTCATTTTGGTCTTCCTACTTCTATTTTAAGTGATCAAGATTCTCAATTTGTTGGGAATTTTTGGTCAAATTTGTGGGACATGATGGACACTAAGTTGAAGAATAGTACAACCTTTCATCTGCAAATAGATGGTCAATCCGAGGTGGTCAACAAGACAATCATTCATCTTATTAGAGGATATTGCAGCAAACATCCCAAGTTGTGGGATGAACAGTTTCATTACATTCAGCATGCATACAACAGGGCAAAGCATTCTTCCTCAAACACATCGTCATTTGAGGCATGTCTTGGGTACTTGCCAAGATTTCCATTGCACTTCATCTTCGGGAAAGATGTTTCTATTGATGGACATAGCGACATAGATAAAGAAAAGAAGTTCATTGAGAAAATTCAGTTGATACATCACACAGTGTAGGAACAGCTTGAAAAGAGTGAAAGCAACTACAAGGCAAGGCATGATAAACACTGTGTCGATCATAAATTCCAAGTTGGTGACGAATTTTGGTTATATATTAGCAAAGAGAGACTTCAAGGGGAAGGTAAAAATCTTAAGCCAATCTGTTATGGTCCTTTTAAAATTATGGAAAATATTGGTAACAAAGCATTTAATCTAGATTTTCCTCCTTATATGCAAATATAATATGTTGTTAATGTTGAGAATTTGAGATTTCTTGAACCTCCGTTGATTGATGATTAAGGAGAGCATGTTCAGCTTCCATTAATAGATGATTTCTCGCTAGAATATCTTGATGAACTTCAGCAAGATCTCATACTTGACAGAAGAACCAGAACTTCAAGGCAAGGGAATGTCGAATACCTTCGAGTGGGAATCAAGGGACAAAATCCTTCTAAGGCTAAATGGATGGACATTGAGAAGGTGAGGGAACTATATCCTCACCTGTTGAACAATTGATAGTATATTTTGGGGTCCAAAAGGCTTCTAGTGGGGAGAAATGATCAGGTGCTTAGTGTTAAGCTCAAAAATAGAAGCTCTCATAATAATTCAGAACCTGAATGAACGTGAAATTCTCATCGCTAGGAATCTGATGCACTTCGTTTCACAAAAAACCGACTCCGTATGTGAAAGTTAAAGCCTGTTGTTCGTTTTCGCAAATAGCTAAAATTTGTGCAGAATTGACAGAAATGACTGGGAAGCCTAGTCAAAATATATATATATATATATATATATATTAAAAATGCAAAAAATCACCCAACTCAGCTATCAATCATGAAGTGACACTTGTCATAGTGTCAATGGAAAAATTGAAGGAATATTCTGGGAATATATATATATATATATATATATATATATATATATATATATATATATATATTCCCATAATATTCCTTCAATTTTATCATTGACACTATGACAAGTGTCACTTCATGATTGATAGCTGATTTGGGTGATTTTTTGCATTTTTACTAGCTAATGGAATGAGCCAAAGGAAAGAGGACACGTGGTGCAGCCAGGGGCCGCCACATTCCCCCTCCCAAAGGCCGAAATATGGCTATGATATGTTCGAATTTCAAATAGTATGGTGTGGAAAAATTTTATTCGGAGTTCGGGTGGAGGTCAGGGTCGACCCCGCAACCTCCCCCACATAAACACGACATCTGACCACTACACCCACACACAAGTCCTTACCATACATTGGACTTTGGTTATATTTGTTTTAGTGTAATGTTGTACGTGGGGGAAAGGCAGGGGCTAGCCCCCGGCCCATGTGACTTCGAGTTGGAGACCATCGATGGAGTGCTCAACTAAACCACACCATTAGCACGCTAAATCTTCAGTGATTACCACTAAACCGCACTTATATATTAATTAAACTAAGCTTATCTTGGCGGCGAATTTGGCAAGGTTCGCCATTTTCGGCGGAACTCCAAATTTGTTAGAGTTGAATGGATTTCCCTCTAGTTTTGGAGGGGTTTCCTCGGCCAAAATTGAATGAACCATAAATTTTGCAAAATTCGACCATTTTTGTTTCAGAAAGAATCTATCCTATCAGATTTGGACATTATGAGCATGTTGGAACAAGTTTCGGGAGTAGTAGAGGATTTTAAACAACACTCTTTTCCATTTTTAGATAATATAGAGGCCCAAGCCATGGAAACTAGACCAAGGAGATGTAGCCCAGGACAGGTGAACTCCTTCATCAAAACATTGTGTTAATGGATCATTTAATGGTTTGTTATACATTTTATTGTTTTTGTTCAGTACTTTATTTTAATGTTAAAATGATCATGAATTTAACATAAAACTTGACACAATTACCTATTTAAAACAACACAAACACCACAAGAAAACCTATTCACATGAAGCAAATGATCAGCAATTGTTTATTATTCTGAAGATTAAATATACACAACACAACTAAAATTGAAATTCAGATCAATCCATAAGCTCATGCCTCCACCCTCAAATCAGCAACAAGAGAATCCAAAGGCTCATACCTCCACCCTAAATCAACAACAAGGGAAAACAAAGGTTAATACCTCCACCCTAAATCAACAAAAAGGAAATCCAAATGCTCATACCTCCACCATGAATCAGAAACAAGGGAATATATAGGCTCATACATCCACCTTGAATCAGTAACAAGGGAATCCAGAGGCTCATACCTCCTCCACCATGAATCATCAATAAGGGAATCCAGAGGCTCATACCTCCAACGTGAATCAATAACAAGGGAATATAGAGGCTCATACCACCACCCTAAATCATCATGGGAATCTATAGGTTTATACCTCCACCTAATGATTATTATATATTGGCCCATTCGCGACTATGGGCACTACCAAACTAGGTAGTCTTTTTTCAACATAAATATTGGGAATCCAGAGGCTATCCTACCTCCATCCATGAACGATACATAGAACATGGGCCCGGAAAAGTAATAGACACATATACATATACATGTAGCACCACACCACGTACACATGACATGATTCCACGTACACATAGCACAAATTCACATATGACATGGTACAACGTATACACAATTATGCATGTATGACACATGCACATGTACACAAGTAATAATGGAATCCATAACTTTGTTCGAGCTCTACCAAATATACAATAGGAGTCTAGAACACTTTCTCCACCTGCATTCCTTTCCTCATTGTACCGCGTGCATCCGTATTTGCATTAAATGACTACAGTCCATCATTCTTCCACAAGAATGACTCCTAACAAAACTTGTTAGTCAAAATGACATCATCATATGTACATGTGTTAATATAATCATGTATACAACCTATAAGCACATGTGAAAATAAATTTAGGGTTCGGAAGCTCCCTTTTACCATTTTTTTGTCCATCATTTCTATGGACTCAACCAACCTACTTGGTTGCCATGTCACATTCCACTTACACTTTTTCATTTGCATATTCCTTCTACCATGTCCATGTCAGCTTGCCTCATGGTGTTCCATGTTACCTTTTTCTTAGAATGTCCTTATCCATGCAAATCATATTGTTATAGACCATTTTTTCACATCTAGTCAATAGGCCTCCTAATGGGACCAATCAACATCCTATTCCCCCTTGTCATCATCATTGTACAAAGCCCTAAGAAATCCTCCTTCATTTCCTAGAATTTATGTCTGAAACTACATCACCTGAGCCAGGTTTAGGACCAATGCTCCCTAGCCTTCTTCTGGACATTGTTCACCTATAGGTTTCTCCATTGTGGCCTGCATTGATCACCTACAGGTTTCTCCCCTTTCAACCTACGTTGATTCTAGAAATTCAGGAAAAAGAGAGAAATTTTGGAAGCTTCCTCTTCCAATAGCTTCCAAAATTTGTTACAATGATTTACCTCAAATAAAGCATTCATATCCTATCCTATCCCTCTTTGGAGTTTCCATCCCTTATCCTTTGATCCCATCCTCCCATCAATGGTGGATCTAAAACCTTAGATTGATAATTTGATAAGAACACCCAACTTACCCCACTCCTCTATATATTTAAATCCTTCCATATGCAAGGGGTTGGATTTTGGAGATTGATTATACCCTTATGTTGTTGTGGTGAAGAGGTATTATTCCATGCATTTAGGGTGATTGGAGGTGCACTTTGTGACAACGAAAGGACAAGACAACTTGGAGGAGATCTTCTACAAGATCAACACCTATTTATGGTTGTAATATCCTTGAATTTATATTAATGCAAATAAGTCTCTATTTTCCTATATGTGATGTCATTATTTCATATATTTCAATACCATGTTGATCTATTGAATAGAGTACTTATATGATATTGCATAGATCTCATAGTTTCTTAGCTTGCATTATTTGACTATGTAGGTTCTAATTTTGGAAATCAAAGATGGAATTGGAGCGTTCAAGCTAAAAAAGGAGAGAAACATGCGACGGATTCCAAATAGTCTTCATTCTCTCATCTATTTACTTTAAGGAAAGCATTGGGTTCCTTGTCTCTCAGTGGTTCTAGGTTAACAACCAAACCTAGGGGAGATACTTTTGTCCGCAATCGTAAATCCTGCATAACACATACATTACCTCTTCCTCATAAATTTTTGGCTTTCCTGCCATCCAACCCTCTTGCCCCAAGGCCTCCAAGTATTTAAATCAAGGTACAATTGTAAAATCAACATGCAATGAAAGAGGTAAAATAAAAGGTAACATTGCAAAAGAAAATAAAATCCATAATCACAATCATCAAGGAAAACCACACACAAAAAACATGGCCATGCATATCCATAAATCCAATCACAATTAAAGTTCAAATCATAGCAAATCAATCATCAAGTAAAAGAGTCCCAAAATTTGACTTAGTGTCCTAATTTCGACATTCATGGAACTATGTGCCATCATATCATGCATACATATGTGTAACAAAATCAACTTCTTTTCCTTGTCTTTTTCATTGGATCTTCCCATTTGTTGCAGCAAGCATGTTTCCCCATAGTTGTTCACGCATCATTGGATTGCGGCCAACTACATAGTACAATCAAAATAACATTTACATAAATTTGCTTTCAATTTCAAGAACACATATACACAAATATGCATGCTAGTCATAGCTATCCTCCACTTAAAATCATTTTTTTTAGATATTTACGCTGTAAAGCGTTCTTATTTGAAAACAACTATCCTAAACTGCTACGTGGATTATTATGAACCATTAATTTTAGTGTTAGACGATTAAAAAAAAGTCTACCTTACGATTAAATATTGTTATTACAGTTACAAAAAACAGTTTTAAAAATAATCTATTTCATCCTCCCTCGTTTAATAACAACAGTTGAGTTCTTGCATCTGGTTTCAAATTGGCAAGATAACAATGATGATTATTGTCTGATACGATATCTCACTATATTGAAATCTGTTGTACACGATTCGAACTTTGTGCCACAGGTTCCGTTTTCTGATAGCCATCCACCTTTATTCGAGGCTCAATTGGAGGCCGTGATCTGTTTTAATTTTCTATGCAATAAGAGAATAAGAGAGACGAATTCAATCTTCCAGGGTTTTACCGTTTTAGAGCAGTGGTATTGTTACGCTCTCCTATTTACCATTACCATCTCGTCTATGGTTTTCAGAGCTTCCCTGCAAATAACTCTATGATTCTTGCTCTTTTTCCGTTTTCTTTAATTTCTTTTGGGTTCTTCAAAAAAAATAGTCGTCTTCAAGGTTCGTTCTGTCAAGGAGCCAGATCTCTACCCTTAAAATTCAGAGTAAAGTTTTTTTGCTCAACTTTCTTTGGTTTATTCTTTGTTAGTTTTTTTTTGGGGTTATGGTTGCTAATTTCTTTGTTGTTCTATGGTTGCAGACTTCTCTTCGTGCACGGAAAACTCTTACCGTCTAGGCTTGTTTTCAAGGCTTTCCACCTATTTCACTCCAGCATTTTCTCATCTTGAATTTCATTAGTGGTTTTGTCAGTGCAATTAAACTTTTATAAAGCGGAAAACTAATAAAGCAGAATTTGATTCTTTATAATATTTGAAAGAAGTAAACAAAGAACAAGAAGTTCAAACGATCTTTACATGCATTCAATCAAATTGAGCGTAATATAGTAGAAAGAAGTTGTGAAGTATGAATTACTAATTGCGTGAGTGGAAGGGAAGGAAGAGGCGCCAAAATGAACGTTGGTTGGTTGCAGAAACATTTATAATTTAAATGAAATGGATCATTCATTTTTTTATTTTATTATATAGATGAATTTTTTTGTTTTATGATATACATGAATTTGGAAGGCAGGAACCATTTATAATTTAGATGAAATCGATCATTCATTCTTTATTTTATCATATACATGAAATTTTTTTTTTATCATACACATGAATTTCGTAGCAGAAAATTTCAGATTTACCTGCTACCGGAAAACCGAGAGTAACCAGCACGAGATGCTATCTTGTGCAAGAGACCCAGCGTCTCAAAAATCAGTTTTCCCTTTTCTTAGCTGCTCCCAAATTCCATTTTCGCTATAATATCTGCTACCAAATGGGCGAAATGCGTTCTTATTTGTGCATTGACGTTGTAAAAGTTACAGGTAGTGCTAATAATTTGAATTCTTTCACGTTTAAAACAATGGAACAAACTGAATGTAGAAACATTAATTTATTAATATAATTTATTTTTATTTTTCACTAAATTTAAATAAATATTAAGTAAAAATACATGGTTATAAATTAAACAAAAACACCAGAAAAACCCACCATCTTCGAATTTAAAACTTCTATAGTGTATAATTAAAAATTATAATTTGAAAAATTTGTAAACTTGTGCAACAAGTTTACCGTTTCAAGCGAGAATTAAGTTACTTCGAAGAAAAATGGAGGAGTTTCTTATCAATTACTTTAATAACTATTTATTATAACAATTTTTATTTTTTTTAAATTCAAAATTAAGGGTTTTATTGAATGTTTTATATTATATATTAGAAAAAATAATATATTTATATATAAAAAAAATAAATTAATATTTTTTTATTAAATTTCTTTCTGAATTGAGACTTACACGATTTATAGGGATTAGAGAAAAATTTCTGGATTGAGATCATTAGGATATAGATAGAGTACCCCATCTAACGACGACGTGCAACTGCTTCAGAGAATACAAAGGATAACCATTTGAAACTCTTTAAACTCAAATATAACGAAAACAGAAAATAAAAATAAAAACAAATTAAAAAATAAATAAATAAATAAAATAAAATAAAATATACTCAAATATAACGAAAACAGAAAATAAAAATAAAAACAAATTAAAAAATACAATTAATTATTATAAAATTAAATCCCAAAATTTTGATCATATTTTTTTTTTCTTATTTCAATTTTTTTTTCTTTCAAGATTATCTCATCTTTCCTTGTTATCTGAGCTTTTTAAAACTTTTACAACCAACTAAAATAAAAAACCAGAAATTTTATCCACTTACAATTAATATTGTAATTTCCATTTGCTACTACAATCTCCTAACTTTCCATTTCTTACTTGTGATCTAACAGTGATCTACTTACAATTCCCAAAATCACTATATTTACTATACTATTCTAAAAATCACTAACAATTCTGAAAATCAATACAATTCTGAAAATCAGTAGCTCTAAACCCTAAATCCTGAAAATTATTTTATCCCAACGAAGCTGGGCTGAACCGAAACGAAGCTACGCTGAAGCGAATCGAATTTCCAACAAATTATTCGATGTATGGATCGAATTCCCAAATTTCCGTATTTTTTCCTCCGATAGACGAATTTGGCAGCTATGCTTTCTTGTACTAGGTGGCATTTCTCAATTTATCTTACTAAGGTAACCAATTATTGTCATAGTCAATCTACCCAACTCTGTTTAAATCTTTTATTGTCAACAAAATGGCAGATATTTGTCTTAGCTATCTTAGGAAATACATATTTTTGAACATGTATATTGGTGTGTTATGTTTTGAATAATATATTATACAATAATATTGCATGATGACGGGTATGTCTCCTTTCTTATTTGTGATTAATTAATTAATACGATCTTTTCATAAACATATGAGAAACTCTATGAGAATTGGACATTGGATGCATTGTTGGACGCTTTATTGGAATGTGGTTTATTGTGGTTTATGTCCATGTGGATTGTGGTTTATGTCCATGTAGAATGACGAAAAATGCACTTTGAGGATTTAAAAATTATTTTTAAAATTAAGTTAAAATTTAAAAGGAAAATGGATGTAACTTAATTTTAGTTTATTTTTCACATTTGTAAATTCATTATTAAAAGAAAAATTAACTTTTGTGTTAGAAGAGAAGGCTACTAACAAAAACGTTAGAATTTGAAAAGTGCTAGATTACTTCTTTACAGCATTTCCTTTGCGACATATGGTGCAATTGCTAGTTAAGAATATTTTGCCTTATTATTAAGGCCGACAATCATGGTACCTCCAACCTCATAGACTCAGTTAGGATGAAATTTCAAGTAAATGCAAAAAATTCCAAACTTCGAAGTAAATAAATAAAAAAATGACTACCAAAAAAAAATTAAAGTTAATAAACACTTCATAATCTATAAAAAGTCGTGAGTTCAAGGGTAAGGAGGCTTTATCAATCCAAAGTTCAAAACTTCCAGGTTTATTAAAAAAAAGGGAGGGATCCCCAACTTCCCTTTATCATTATGTAATAGAAGCATAGGTTGGGAGAGTTGTTGCTAGTTGAACAGGTGTGGCTTATAGTTATTGTGTCCTTCATTCCAAGATTAATGATTTATTTGATCGGGCCACTTGTCTATTCATAGGCAATATTTTGTTATATATTATTCCAAAATTCAATAAGAGGGGATAATAATTTAAGAAAACATCAAATAATAAATTCATGATTATACCCACCATGCATATCTAATAATAAATAAATAAAATCAAACTTGAAAATGCTCCAATATTGTTACACCGGAGGCGTTTCCCATTGCGGGCTTGGGGTGAGCAAACTCTATGCGCATGGAACCAATTCAAATTTGCCACGTGTGGTCTCCGTAATGGCTCGTAAACGGGTTTCGCCTTTGGAACAGCGGGTTGAAAGAATGGAAACGAAACGCTCCAGTCTACGAGCAACAGCCGCAGCAACCATTAACCAGTCGGCCATGGAGATTCTGAAAAGGCGCTGCGGCACATGAGCAACTGGAATTGCACAAGCTCCTGCATTTTTCGACTGTGGAGACGTTTGCTTCAGGCTTCAGGTAGTCGTTCGGATAGTAATCCACGCGGTCAAGGCTCATGAAATGCTGAGCTGCTGATGGCCGGCTGCACGTCGGCTCGCCCTGACTGCTATAACATCCCTACATCACATCCAAGATCTGGATTTGATTGAATTCGTCCTCTGTTCCGAAGCCCGGGCAGCTGCACTGGTCGTTGTCACAGATGTCGTAAGGCCCGCAGACTGTGGGCAGTATGCAATTCTTATTAGATGGGTCCAGTTCCCAGTCCGTGCTCCAGTCTTTGACATCATTCTGTCCAGGCTTCGGAGAGAGCCGGTAGACGCGAAGGCTGCCATCACGGTCAAGTCTCAGAAACCTGTACTCGTTTTCATTATGCCTTGGTAGTCCAGCCCTTGCAGCCCCATAGACCAATTAGGCTCCTGGATTGAGCTAAACAAAACCAACCCTCCTGGTTCCATAACGAGCTTATAAGATCCAGCGCTTGTATTCATCGCAGATGAATTCGAAACAAGTGTCTGCCCTCTTTTCAACGCCTGCCCGGGCAGGAGAGTGTGTGTGGGATGATCCCAGCTCTGCCACACCAGATTCGAACTATCGGACACAAGCGAAGAATTCGTGGTATTATAGATCTGAAAATTACCGTTATTCGCCATTAAAATGCCATTAGACTTACCAGTCCCAATACTCCAGACCACGGTTCCGTCGGAGTCTTCCAGCACGAGGTTCCCTTGACTCCCAAGCTTGATCAGCCCGCCCTCTGAGACCGTCCTCTTTCTGTTTGCCGTCCAAATCTCCATTGCAGGAGGAGATGTGAGACAGAACAAATTTTCCTGAAGAATTAACGCCAATGAATCCAAGCCCAAACCTGCGATTCTCGCTAAAAATGGCGTTCCCATTTCCATCTCTGACTGCTCTGAAAGGCCCCTGCTCGGTGCTGTACCTAGGGAAGCTAGAGTTCTTGATACCCACTTTCCAATTGGAACGCAGTGCAAAGAATTTCCCTTCGCCTACCCCGATCAAACACAGGAAAATCAAACTACACAGCGCGTTGCATGACTCCATGGTCTGTCAAGAACTATACCTTTTCCATTTGTATCGAATCCCTATTCTTCTTTACAACGTCCCCGACCCACAATGCTTTCACCATGTCACAGCACCTGATTAAATAATGAACTTGCTTGTGCAATCTAAAAGTATCCAGGAGGGCTGATTTAAAAATGTCCCGTGGAGGAGATCTCTACAATTTCTGCCTACAAATCTCTATAGATTCAGTCTAACCATGGGTGATTTTAATTTGTTTTTTTTTTAAATTGGATGATAGCCTTTGTCTCTATGTTTTTGTCTAATGGTGCTAATTTATTGTTAATTGAAATATATATCTAATATATTAAAATTATATAAATTTTATAACTCAAATTTGAAATCTATCTAATTTTAAATAAAATTAACATATTAAAAAATATTAAAAAATTAAAACACAGCTTGATTAACTCCAACTCTACCATGTAACATGTTTATGCCAGCAATATTAGTTGAGGGGATCATCACTTCCCCTATTATAACCATGTTGATGTCAGCCATTCAAGTTGGGGGAGTGATGAACAATTGTCACATTGTGTGTGACACGTTGATTTTAATAATATAAATTAGTTTATAAAGTGGATGTGACATGCTAATGATAATCCAACTAACACATTCACATTATAGTTCATATAATAACATATACATTTTGTTGGTATTTCAGGTTAGTTTATTGGTATGAAATCTTTATGTAATTTTTTTGGTATTGTAATTGTGATTTTTTTGGTGTCAAAAATTTATGGATAATTTTGAGATGAAATTTTGATTTGTATTATTTAAATTTATTTTTAATTGTATATGTGAATTTAATATCTTAAAAAATCTTAGCCCATTTCAATTTTGCAAAAATTACTCATTAAATTTATAATTTCAATAATTTTTTACCAAAAACTTTTAGAAAATCTCATTAAAAACAACTTAATATTTTCTTTTACAGTCCCTGAAAATAAGTTGATGACACTTTATTAAGTAAAGTACCTACAACTTCAATGTAAGTGACTCTATCAGTGCAAAAAAACATTTGACGAAGTGGCCTACCGACATCGAAGTTTGGGTGTATAGAGTATCAAACTGTCAAATATCATTTATGTACACTGCAACGCGTATCTGACTATTTTTACGCCAGATGCGTTTTCTTTGCAGGCTTGGGGTGGGCAAACACTGTTCACCCCAGCCAATGACAAGGTGTTTTCCTATCGCGCTTGGAACCAATTAGATTTTGCCACGTGTACGGCCCTTAATAATCGAGGCGGGCGTTGTTTTGCGAGATCTGCTGGACGCGGCCAGTAAGGCACGTTTAACATTCCCCACCTCCACTTCGTGGGATGGAGTGTTTGCAGCGGGGTCTGAGCACCGGTTCTGTGCGCGCTCGTTAACAATGATCTATTTCGGAAGGGTTCCGTTTCTTCTTGGCTAACACGGTATGTGTTTCAGGTTTTTGATAATTTCTTGGTTTCAGGCGATGACTCATGGGTTTCATAGTTATCCTTTTTCAGGGTTTTAAGCAGCTTACTAACTGTGTGCATACATTGACGTCAATTATTTGAACAAAAATGGCCTATGTAGCTTGTGCATACTTCCCTTACATATCTACCGCCCCGGCGTTCCTTTGCGCCTCTTGGTGCAATTTCTAGTTTTAAGGTTGTACTGGATAGGTACTATCATTGACAACTTTCTCCTGGGACATGATAGGACCGTCTCCATTTCTAATGACATGATTTTTATATTCTGAATCATAAAAATACGTCTATTGTTGTTTCATACTTAGTTTAGCGGTTTTTTCAAAGTCAAACCAAATGCTACCAGCAGCATACCTCTCTTAAAGGAGAGATAGGAGAGATATGCTACATCTACTAACAAGCAATCACCGAAATGGTGAAAAATATTTTACGTAATTACATAGTTAAATTCAACGAGTTGTGCAAACTAGACTAACCAAATTAACTCTCAAGATTTCAAAAAGTATCATATTTCTTTTGCACTTAGATAAAAGGTATATTGCAATAGTATATATGTATGATAGCATCGTAGTTTCAAATCATAGCAGCGAGGGGGGTGAAGGTCATTAACACTCGAAAAAGTATAAAACACACAAAAAGAAATGAATCATGTCTACTAGAAAAACAAGAAAGCGAGCATCGAACACAGAAAAGTAACCTGGAATTTTAGTGAACACATCCCCCCCTAACTCCAAAAAGAAAAGGATTTTTTTTACATTTGAACAAAACACATAGATGTCTCATACGTTTTACATCAACTAAAGAACGAATTGATGAACTTAGTTGTGAGAATATCCAGTCAACCAAGCATGTAAAATGCAACAACTTTTTAGTTGACTTTATTGCTTACTCATGTTACCTTTATTGCAACATAATTAAAGTATGTGTGATGGCTACATGTCATAAGTTATGCATCAAGTTATTATATGAACTGGCAACTTGAACCACGAGATTCTCCATGTCACTTAAGGCACATCTAGGTTATAGGCCCTAATATAATATAAAATCCATTGATGAATGAAACAATTGTGTGCTCTATTTGAAACAACAATAAGTGTGAAAGAATGCATTATTCTTATTGTTACAAACCATTGGCAAGTGTCTCCTCTATATTACACAATAACACTTTAACAAATATTACATTTACTCAAATTTAAGGCATTCTAAAATAAAGCCAGCAATCTTAAAGTAAAAAATGACCCAATTTTTATATTAGAAACTAGAAAATATATTTGAAATAAACCAATGACTACATTCTCAAAATATGTATGCTTATGCTATCTAGTGAAAAGAAAAAAGACAACATACAACTTTAGGTTCTCAAGAATCAAAAAAAACACATTGCATGTGAATTGTCAACATATCATAGCTAAAATGTCCCTTGGGGTCCCAACGCTTGAATTCAGGGTTGGGAATTGTATGGATATGGATAAGACTCTATAAAACACATCAACATTTAGGTGTAGAAGAATACAACCTTTTTGGATAGTAGACACAAGGTCAATTGACAAAGACATATGGGGAACCCAATGCAAGGTACAATATGGCATTCCATGGAGATATTCAGTCACCCTTGTAACTCTTTGAGAACATATGAGGAAATTTAGGAAAATATCTTGAGAAAGGGAACTCATGAGAAACAAATGCTTACAAGATATTTGTGCATTTATTTGTAGTTTTCTAAGCCATATCTCAACTAACTATGTCTTCAATGTGATATTAAAATCAAATAGGAACACCCAAGTACCATAATCAGATATAAATGATCAACCTGATGCAAGCATTAAGTTAGTACTCCATTTAAAATGCACGTTAGATAGGTATGTAGAGGCGTAAAGGAACAACCCTTTGTTCAAACAAATGAGCAGCCAAAATGTAGAGTTACATGTAGGATAGGTTCAGTCAGCTTCTCATGGGAAATAAAACCATACCAAACCTCCAATTTGACATAGCAGGTTTATGAAACTAAATCTTGTCCTGAATATCGTAGGTTGATAGTTTGTTAGACACTTAAAGGAAACCATTTTTTTTTTGCATGGTCCTTTGAGCTTCAGCTTGATTGTAGGCACTAAATCTTAATATCAAAATTCAAACTTTATTTCTTATTCAAGATACATAATCAGCGATTCTAGTTGAACCTATCATTGTCCAGTACACATACCAAGCTTTACTCATACAAATAGAAAATAGGTTATGCCCTTATGAACCTTGAAATTGTGCCAAAGGGGGTTACTGATCTCGATAACTATTTGTAAAATTTAATACCTGGTAAATAATCTCACAACACTTCCCATATTTCCATCAATTAAGTTATACCGACTTGGTAGAATCATATCCTTACCTATATTGAGTTCCCTTATTCATTGTCCATAGGGATCATTTATATATAGTAACTTACTTCATTAAGGACAACTAAGGAAAACAAAGGCTTCAATTTTAGATTCCATTTTTTCTACAATTTATATTATATGATGAATTATTTGGTCCAAAATATGTTCCCCTGCTAATAAATGGAATCATTAAGATGAATTCCATTTTCATCAAATTTAACCATTACAAACCAAGTTGTGAAGAAAGTTCTTATGATCATATCAGAAGTTATGATCAGAAGCATAATTGTTATTAGTTCATATCTGTGAATTTGAGTCTGCAAGTTGTTCAAGATTCATATGAAATTCTCAAAAATTGTGGGGGTGAATATAAACTTATGTTAGCAGCAACATCCTAATGTAGTGGAGAATAGTGGAAAAAATTAATCATCCAAATAAAATACGAGTATTCTACTAGATTGGTAGCTAATCTATCCACCTGCATTAGTTACGAGGGGAGTAAAACAAAAAATTCAAATATTATGCCACTTTAAAGCTACAAGCCACATTCCCAAACTTTTAGAAACATACTTCAATAATCTCAACTGTTATGATTACTTAAGCTACAAGGGTTTTCATCAGCAATGTACCAAAGGGGACAGTACCCAAACCTAAATGCAAGAATGGTACTATGGGTGCATAGAAGGGAAATGTAGATAAAGTAATGATTCCAACCCACATGCATGATCTAAAACCCCATCTTCTTACTTGTATAAGGTTGCACCTTTAATCCTTATTTATTTCGTGATAGATCCCATTAGGTCCAAGTATTGAACTTGGGAGCTATGATAACACTTTGTAACACACCCCCTTATATGACCAGAGGTTGTTACTATGCTAACCTGAAACTCAGTGTGCAGTTATGGGAATGAGGTAATTTAATTTTTTTTATTTTATTTTAGAAAGTCATAGATATTATAGTCACCATAATTATATGAATTTCGTTGAAGCCAAGTAATGAGAGATCATGTATCAATGTGCAACTCTTTTTAAGACAACAAAGTGGTTATATGTTTGACATGATGAGCCAAAAAAGAATCACATGTATTGTTGAAATTCGAAACAAGAAACATTGAAAATGGAATCCAAAAAATGGCACCCAGAAATGGCACCATATGAGGCCTCTGATTTAATTTTCCCTTAATTAAATTGGAAGGGAAATTGTAATTTCATCTCATTACAACTTGTATTAGTTAACTGAGTCAGGAAGACTTAGTTAGCTTAGGAAATTTGAGTTAGAGGTCAAAAAGGAGGCGTGTGGAGGAATTTCCATGATTTTAGGTCCAATTACATTTATTTGTGAGTTGTAATTAGTTAACTCAAGAAATTGAGTTAAAATCAGTTTAACTAGTTATAACTGACATATGAGCTAGTGATAGGTCAAGTGAATTAAATCTAATTTAATTCACAAGTAGTGGTGAATCAATTAACTAATAATTCACTATAATAGTTGTTGCATGCCAATTCTAAGGAAGACCCAGTTGAGACTGAGGTTAAAGGGAAGAGATCTATCAGTTGTAATATTAGAAAATTGTACAGGTCATGCATGAGGTCATCGGGAAGGCCTTGAAGGATTACGCAATAATTAATTAGTATTTTCCTAATTAATAAGGGGGAAATTAACCCAAGAATGTGTAAGTAAGGTAGGCCAGGAAGAGCCAAGCAACAGGTTAAATATTGGACCAAACTTTCTTTGATTACAAGCCAGATTCGAGCTAGATCAGAGTGAGACAGTCAGCAGAGTGCAAGAAGTTTCTAAGTGGAGAAAGAGCATTGTATTGTTTCATGATATTCACCATATGAAATATAAAGATAGAGGGTTTTTGAGAAGTTTATTTCACCAGATAAATCTTGTGTTGTGTGATTGATTGTTTCTTTCTCTTACTTGTTATGTGATTGTGCGGTCATGTTTTGTTTCCGCAAATTTTAGAAGGATTTAGTATCTTGTTGTTGTAAATTATAAGATCATATTGAGTCCCTTTGGATAATGTCTATATGTATAATTGTGAGGACAACAAATTTATCTGCAGTGAATTTTTAATGCACCATTCTGATCGATAACCATACTCAAATAACATTAACCAAGAATGCATTATTCCACAAAGTATTTAGACCAGAGGAGAAGTATTACAACAGTGAGCACCATAGAGTGTATTACCAGAGTTATTTTTCTTATGACAAAACATATGCCAATACCCAAAAGCATAAGTATTCGTAATAATTTTTGAGTTATATGCCTTTGTGAAAATAGTATGCTAAGAGTGGAATGTTTTCTTAAACACATATACGTTTGGGCTCATTATACTTCATAAGAGTTAACCATCACAATATTACAAGCGAGCAGTATAAGGACCAAATGGTGATATTCATGTTAGAAATCAAGCACTCTATAATGTGTGTGTGATAATGCCCCAACAATTCAATGTATCGGTTTCAAATCATGCACCAGAGTGTTTATCATTTTGATTAACATAGACCACATATTCAGAGTGGGAAAACCTTCAAATAACCCATACAATGATTGTGCAATAACCTATAAAAATAAGTCACTTCAGCAGTTATTGTAGTGATTCAATAAAGGAAATGTTTAATATGTTGAAAGAAATAAAATTTCACCCGAAGATCATGCATCAAGTCATATATTTAGATAATCATGTAGATCTATAAATATATGCATCAAGTCATATATTTAGATAATCATGTAGATCTATAAATAATTATTTTCCTAGATAATCATGTAGATCTAGGAAAGGGTTTAGATCTAAGAAATGAAATTTTGGAACCACATGTTAAGAAAATCATCACCTTACTTGTACCATCAATCAAGTATAGTAGTCATAATATGAACTTAGAGTTGGCCAAGATAACCAACGTGTGGATCATTTAGTTGAATTTCCATAGCATTAGGGTGTACATTATTTAAAACCATGTAAATACATAAACTATACATAAATCAAGGCATACATGTGACATTAGTACCATACCTTAAGTCATTAGGGAAAAATGTGCATCAGTTGATTTAAGGGAAATTTTTAAACTAAAAAAGTATCATAACACTACACAAATAATGTGTTTAAACCATAGATTTTGGTTATACTCACTGGATTAAACCCTTGTCACATACATTAACTAATCAGAGAGCATAGTAATCATAGGTGTTGACACGTAATCTTTGGGATTCGGAAAACCTATGTAAATATTGTAAATATTGTAAATAGAAAAATAAAGGAAGAAAGATGACAAAGAGACATTGGGAGATGAAACCCAATAATCTCCATCTCCTTGTATATATTCATATTCTCTCTTAATGAAAAAAAAATGCATTTGTGGAGTTACTCCTTGCCTGACATGGTATCAAAGCCAACTCCAAAATTAGTTTTTGTGTTGTAACTCTTGTCACTTTCCTGCCATTAAATTGTCCCTTTATTCTTCATTGTTTTAGTAGTCTTCCATCAATTCTTCGCATTGTTACAGCCTGCCAGATTTTAAGTGTCGACCTATGTATCCAGTTTTTTCTATTCATGGTGAGGTGTGAATCTCCTGTAGCAGTGTGCTTGGATCTAGTATCTGTGTTGAAATGGTGACTGGATATGTGTTAGTCTCTACATAAATGTGTTGAACAGAGTTGAGTGTTGCATTAACTTAGAAACCACGAACTATGGTGAATGTCTCTATGTTGAAGAATGAAATTGTCATACATTTGTGTTAATGGTATGACTGATATATGACACCACATATGCTATAATCGATGGCATGAAGTGATCAGACTTGTGTGTTAATGGCCACCATGAATTTTATGTGTTGTTCCATGTTATGCATTAGCCATTTTTTAAGGTTGTGGTATACGTCGAACAATTTTTTAAGGACTAAGTTGAATATTTTTTTAAAATTGTGTGTGTTGAATGACATATGTGTATTTTTGAGCCTCAAGATTGTCTCTATTTTTTACATCTATCTCACCACTTTTCCTTCCTTTTTGACAAAATCCAGAAGCTCAATCAATTTTAATTGATACATTTTCAGTCTAAGAAGGTATTTGAATGATCTCTCTTTTATATTTTAACGTTTCTTATTATTTAAATAAATTTTGTATTTAGCTACAGACCTCATGCAATTATGTAGCTAATCTTTGTTTTTGCAGCTACTGACATTGTTTGACAGGTTCCGAAGAAGAAATAGAGGAGCGAAGCACATGTGTAGTTTGGAAATGATCCACTCATGGATTTTATCCTACTTACATGTCCAATATTGAGGGGAATAGCGCCTAAAATCATGGTCAAAGGATCAATAAAGCAGGGGGCCAAGACAAGCGAGCGAGAAGTTGAAAGCTTCACGATTTTCTCTCCACGTAGCAAATCGTGAAAGCTATGAAGACTGCATTTTTTCTTAGAATTATATTCCTAGTTTAATTAATCATTTTTAGGCGAGATCACCTCAAACAGTAATTTAACTCTATTAAAAATATTGAGTTGTTTTAACCGGAGATAAGATTAATTTTTTATTGTAATATTGTTACACATTCAAACTCTGTTTTTATCAATTCATGGAGAAGGCATGTTCAGAATCACTGATGCGTAAGTAGTCACAAGTGAATTTAGAACTTTTCTGTTGCGGAGGGCCCCTGCATAGAAGAGGTTTAGTAGTTTAATCTTCTATTGTTTCTTAGTTTAATTTGTTCGCTTTCCGCATAGTAAATTGTTGAGTTTTCGCACAGTTGAATGCTTTATTTATTTTTCTTTCCTGAAATATATCGATATCATAAATCTATTAATATATATCTTTCATGGAATAAAACCTTTCTTGCATTCTCCTATACAGTGAATCTACATTTCATCCTTCGTTTCGTAGATCAAATAGGTATTTCAGTTTTGCACAGTAGGTAAACAATATGTTTTCCTTCCTCACTTAAATTAGTTTTTGAATTTACTTAGCATAATCATTTAGATTTAACATTGTTTGTTTTGATATTTATATTCGTAGAACTTAGATTAAAATAGATTCTTTGTTTCGTCATTGAACAAGATTAGAGTTAAATAGATACTCTATTTTTCATAGGATAATGTAAACAAGCATTACATTTGGTAGATAAAAGAAATTTTTGAGATATAAGTAGTTAAGACTTAGATATAGAAAATTGAATATTTTTATCATATTAAGAGATGATTTAATTATATGTTTTGTTCCTTAATAAAATAGGTTTAGAAGAAATTTAGATAGATGTTTTAGAAATAACCTCATCATAGTTGTCGGCATAGAATAGTCTAACATAGTTAAGATTTATCACTTAGATTGATTTCTTTTTATACAATATAGATTTATCATAGATCAATTTTCTTTCTTAGATAAACATTTACTTTTCTTCCTTCTTGTAAATTTCATCTTTCAGTCATTAGAATATTTTCTTTAGAGTAATTTATAGATCAACTTCCTTTCTTAGATTATTATTAAACATTTCCCTTTCTTCCTTCTTAAGTTTATTTTTCAAGCATTAAAATTCTTCTCTAGTTGTAGTTACTTTCTTGCTTTTAATTTTATTTATATAAAATCTCTAAAGCATATAAAAAGATTGAAGTTTCTTCTCATTTCTAGTTTTCTTAAAATCAATTGTTCATTTTTAAAAGCCAAAAGTAGGATTCTTATCATAAGTTTTGTTAGTTAAGTTTATATTTCATTTCATAGTTCAGTTATTAGTTTCTTAATTTCATTTAAACATTCAAGATAAATACAAAATCCAAACAAACATATAACATCAAACACAACAAATTAAGAGAGCAAAGTCTTCTAGCATATATAGTGCACCTGCACTTCATAAGATTACTAACTCTGGTTGATAATTTATGATATCAATTTAAGACATTAAATTGACTAAAAATTTTGGTGACGTTGTCGGGGAAGTGTAATTAGGATCCTTATCTCTTAACTCTAAAAAAAAATGGCATGCATAAAGAAAGAGATTCTAGGGGTAGAATTGTAGCTAGAGGTAGAAGTTTGATTCCAACAACACCACTCACTCCATCAAGACCTCGTAGTGCCACACCACCATCTTAAACTCGTATTCCATTCTAGCAGTAAGACATAGACTTCCTGAAGTCTTAAGATCAGAAATTCAGCCTAGAGACTCTCCAACTTCATCAAATGAATCAGTTCTCGAAGAAGAAGATCCTAGATCCCCAACAGAAGGAATAGTCTTTTTAACCTCTATAGGAGAACAAATCTTAGCTCAAGAACTAGAAATCCCTAGTGAGGAGGAGGAAGAAATTTCTTCAATATACCATTGATAGGGGAACTTGAAGAGGAAAAAATAACTCCAATAATCGAACCCTATATTAGTTCTAAGGAATATACAATTGCTGGAGAAGGAGAAGTGCACAATTTGAATGGAGAAACCTTAATATTAGGAGGAGGAATACCTAGGATTGGAGGAGGTATAAGAGGTGGAAGAAATAGAGGCGGACAAGATGGAGGGCGACGAAGAAGAAGAGGTGAAGAAAATAGAGAAGATCCTATTGGATTTCCTATATTAGATGAGGATACAATTGTCACAATGAAAAATATCTCACCCTCCATCATTCCCAATTTTCATGGATTGAGTGAATATTCTGAAACATTTCTATTTGAATTTGAGGTTTTATGTAGATCATATGACTACTTACAATATTCTCAAAAATTGAAATTGTTTCCTGCAATACTTAAGGATGCAGCATTAAAATGGTTCATCATTTCCAACAGATCTCCTGCAAAAAAAATCAAAATTCAAAATAAAATAAATTAATTTTGCACATTAAAATCAAAATAGCAAAAATTGGGAAAACAAGCTCTCAAACTAAAACGTAATTAAACCAGCGTAGATCCATCTTAACTCCGGATCTATCAAGCACCGAGAGGGATCAAATCTCTCGAGGTGAAAACCTTTCCTAAAGTTTTGCACTCAAAAAAGAGGTTTTCACCTCGAGAGATTTGATCCCTCTTGGCGCTTGATGGATCCGGAGTTAAGATGGATCTACGCTGGTTTCAGTCGTGTGCGACCAAGGAAAATCTATCAATAATATCAGGAACATATGCTTAATTTTATCAATAATATGTAAATACATATAATATTAACATAACCATTTTAAATATGTTAAATATGTATGAGATTTATTGAGTCATTTTAATTTTAAATTTGATTAGTTACCTCGATTTGTTGAGATGATAAATATTGTAAAATAACTTTAATGATGAAATAAAATTTTGAATGCAAAGTGACAATGTAATAATATTGAATGATAGAAACTGTGAATAATAATAATGTAGTCAATTACGAATAGTCTTCATTGTGATAGATTTCAAACTATTTTCTTCTACTTTTCTTATTTTCACCCATGTTAGTTTTGTCATATTTTCATATTGGTTTTTTGAAAAGGACAGTTGGAATCGTAAACCATTTAAATATTTAGCTCGAGCTGTTGCAGTAAACATCATACCTTGTCTCTCTTTCTCTCCAATATTAATAGGTTGAATTACTATAACACAAAAATCAATGTACATTGTCAATAATTTTTTGTTTTTACACTGAAATCATTGCACACACACTATTAATTCAATGACTTTAAAATTAATGTACCATCATAGATCCAATTACATCAAATTAGAAATCAACACATACACTAAAATCAATGCAACTAATGCAAGAAATCAAATAATAATAGAAAACAACATCTACACTAAAATCAATGCATCTAATGCAAGTAATCAGATATGATTAGAAATCAACATCTACACTCAAATAAATGAGTCTAGTGCAAGTAGGAAAATAGGATTTAAAACCAACATCTACGCTGAAATCAATGCATCTAGTGAAAGCAATCAAATAGGATTAAAAATCACCATCTACACTTAAATAAATGCATTTAGTGCAAGAAATCAAATAGGATTATAAATCATCTACATTTAAATCAATGCATTTAGTTAAATAATCTACATTTAAATCAATGCATTTAGTGCAAGCAATCAAATATAATTAGAAATCAACAACTACATTGAAATTATTGCATCTAGTGCAAGCAATCAAATAAGATTAGAAATCACCATCTACACTGAAATCAAAGCATTTAGTGAAAGAAATCAAATAGGATTAGAAATCATCATCTACACTGAAATCAATGCATTCAATGCAAGAAATCAAATAGGATTAAAAATAATCTACATTGAAATCAATTCATCTAGTGCAAGAAATCAAATATAACCAATACTCAAAATCTACATTAAAATTAATGCATCTAATGAAATCAATCAAATAGGATTAGAAATCATCATCTACACTAAAATTAATGCATTTAGTGCAAGAAATCAAATAGGATTAGAAATCATGTACATTAAAATCAATCCATCTAGTGTAAGTAATCAAATATCATTAGAAATCAACATCTACACCAAAATCTATTCATCTAGTGCAAGAAATCAAATAGGATTAGAAATCACCATCTACACTAAAATCAATGCATCTACGGCAATAAATCTTCTACCCTCTCTCCCCCATATATATCTATATATCCCTCCATCTCTCCTTTTTCTCTTTATCTCACCCCACCAAACACACACTCCCTCTCACTCCATATCTATCAATTTCCTTGTCCCTACCTCCTTCTCTCCATCTATCTTTTTTTCTCTTCACCTTACATCTATATCTATATCTCACTCTATCTCTCTATATCAACTCCAAAACATAAACTCTCTTTCCCCAATATATCTATCTATCTATCACTCCCTCCTCCTCCTATCTCTCTCTCTCTCTCTCTCTCTCTTTTCCCCTTCCCTCCCTTTCTCTCGCTTCTACCTCTCCTCCTTCCTACCATCTTCTTTCTCACTCCCTCTTTCTCTCTCTCCATATTTCACCCTCTATGTCTTTATTCTTACCTCCCCCCCTCTCCCTCTCCATCTTCATATCTCTTTCCCTACCTCTCTTCACTCTCTCTCTTCCTTTCTCTCCCCCCCACCCTCTCTCTATCTTCACCTTCCAACTTTGTTACCATATGCCTCTCTCTCTCCTTCTCTCCCTTTTCTCCATATCCCCTTATTTTTCTCTTTATCTCATCCCAAACCATACACACTCCCTCTTCATCTCTACCTTGTCACTCCCCCTCTCTCTCCACTACTCGCTCTCTATGTATTTCTTCTTCCATCCCTCTCTCCTCATCCAGCTCCATCTCTCAATCCCTCCCTCTCTTCCCCTCCAAACCCATATTTCTATCCCTCCCTCTCTCCTCCCCTCTCTCCTCCTCTCTTTCAAGTCCCCTCTCTTTTCCTTCCTCTCTCTCCCTTTCTCTCCTACCTCCCTTTCTCTTCCCCCATCTCTCTCTCTCTCTCTCCATATCTCAATCCATCCTTCTCTCCCCCTCCAAATCCATATTTATATCCCTCCCTCTCTCTTCCCCTCTCTCCTCCTCTCTTTCAAGCCCCCTCTCTTTTCCTTCCTCTCTCTCCCTTTATCTCCTACCTCCCTTTATCTTCCCCAATCTCTCTCTCTCTCTCTCTCTCTCCCATACAATCCTCTCTTCCCCCATCACTCTCTTCCTCTCTCTCATCATTCCTCACTCACCTCCTTCTATTTGACCCTACAGCTCTCTTTCTTTCTCTCTATCTCTGTCCTCCTATCCTCTCTCTTCCCCCATCACTCTATCTCACTCTCCAACTATCTTACTATTTCTCTCCCTTTATCCTTCTCTCCCCCCTTGTCTCCATCACTCCCCCTTTCTCCTTCTCTCCCCCCTTGTTTCCATCACTCCTATGTATCTTTATCTCACCCATAAGCATACACACTCTCTCTCCATATCTCCCTTGTCACTCCCTCTCTATGTATTTCTTCTTCCTTTCCTCGCTCTGCCTCCAACTCCATCTATCTATCCCTCCTTCTCTCCTCCTCCTCTCATCCTCTCTCTCTCCCTTTCTCTCCTAACTCCCTCTCCCTCCCCCCTTCTTTCTCTCTCTCTCACTCCCTACCCTCCAATCCTCTCTCCTTCTCCCTCCCTCTCTCCTTATCTCTCTCCCACCTCCATCTTTATGTCTCCCTATCCCTCTCTTACCCTTCTCTAACTCTCTCACTCTTCTCCCTCTCTATCTCTTCATTCCTCTTCTCCCCTCTCCTTCAAATTATCTCCATATCTCCTTTGTCACTCCCCCTATTTCTCCACCTCTATCATATATCATGATATATTAATATATATTACAATATAATAAATCTAATATTGTATTAATCTAAACATATTAAATTTAATAATATTAATATTTTAATATTAATTTTAGGGTTAATAATGTTTTTTTTTGCATGGTATTAATAATAATTTGGTCCATGGTATTTGACCTTTATACTTGATATATGATTAGATGTTTATTTCTAATCGTATTTGATATATTTTTATTTATTTACCTTACCTCTTTATACCTCTTTTATATTTATTTATTTACCATGCCTCTTTTATAAATATGTTATTTGGCCCATGGTATTATTAATAATTTGTCCCATGGTATTTGGCCCATGGTATTATTAATAATTTTTCCCATAGGCTTCACCTAAATAAAACCTTTTTTTGAGTTTTTGTAAATATATATTGGTTTATTGAGTAAATATAAAAAACAATTTTATTTATTTACCATACCTCTAGTTTATTTATTTAATTTATCTACCATACTTATGGTTTATTTATATTTTTACTTATTTACCATATCACTTTTTGAGTGTTAGTAAACCTCTTCATAATTTAAGTTTATATAGTTTAAATTTATTTTTAATGAATTTTTAATTGTTTATTTATATGTCTATGTAAGTTATTGTTCAAGTCGACATTTTTTTTGGCTTCTGACATATTTACACATTTTCAACCAACCAAATTTTTCAAAACAAATTTAGAAATTTTTTTGAATTTGAATTTGAATTTGAATTTGAATTTGAAGCTCCATTTTCTACTAATATTTATAGATATTTAATGACCAAATTTGGTCATGTAACAACTCCCAAAATATTCTCCTTTGTTTTAGGTTTCTAACGATTTGTCATGGATCTCATCTCATTTGGCCAAGTAGAATTCAAGATATTAGCTTTCAAAGTGAAGGTGTTAAAATTGCCAGTGAAGTGTAAAATACATGCTTTGGAAAAATCTAACCATTTTAATTAAAATCTTAGCTTTAAATTTTATTTCCAAAATTTCAAGAAATTTAAAAATTAAATTAAATAAATTAATGTTTTAAAATAAAATTATTAAACTAACAAACTACAATAAAATAAAATTATAATAAAAGAACATTATATAAGTCATGTGGGGGCATGTCATTGTTTATTTGTATATATTAATTATGTGCATATAACTTTTATAGTTTTTAGTTTATTTGAATGAAATGACATAGGCTAAAATGGAATTATTTATAAACTTCTTTGAAATTTTATATATTTAAAATTTCAATTATATTTTTATATTAAAATAAATTAATAAATTCAAAGAAATTTTTAACTATAATTAAATTAAAAATGATGTTATTTGAAAATGAATTTAAATAATTCACTAATTAAACTTATATAATTGGAATACTCAAATATATACTTAACTAAAAATTTATATTTAAAATTCAAATTAAAATTTTATTTAAAAATAAAATAAATATATTAAAATATGTATCTATTATAATTTAAATTACATTTTATTTATTTAAAATTTAAATCAATATTATATTTAAAACGTTAATTACATTTATATATAATGTAAAATGAATTCATTGAAAGCTCGACAAAGCTGATAATACCAAGTTTTCCCTCTGGCTAATTCATGCTCATTAAACATTGACATTATTCTCGAGGTTTTAGTCTAGTGGTTTGTAGCATCGCACCTTCCCCATCACTTGAAGTCCATCCATATTAAAAATTTATATTTTTCCCGAGGTTTTCGAAGACTACACTTACAGTTACACCTAACACCACATATCACCGTGATTGGAATTCTTTGCTTCTCAAATAGCAGAATCTCCCATGGCTGAATGTTAATGCACATGTAATGCTAATTCATAGTTTGGTTTTTTTTGTCTGCTTCCAATGTAAGAAAAACTCATAAGTCAAAGTCCCCTCTCTTTCGTTCCATATTCCAATGCATTATTAACTAACAAATCATTTCCTTCAAAAAAACGTCCTCTACAATTACTTACAACCACTGGAAATTGCAAAGAAATCAATATCAATATAACATCTACCTTGACATCCTTAGGAATTATTGAACTCTCATTATGAAAGATGCATTCTATAAGTTGGTGGCAACTACCAGTTAATTACAATGACAGAAAGGTGTTGTTTCTGAAAAAAAAAAAAAAAAAAGGTGGAGAAGTTTAGAAAAAATTAGCAGTGTTTCAATTTCAAAATTCTTTGTTAAAGGTGATATGGCTCATATGGTTTGTATTTGTTGAATTTTCAGTCAAATAGATCCCATGGATCAATTTTACCGAACTTGTAAATATTATACAAGATAAGAATGGCACTTTAATATTGTGTTTCTCAAAGTATCATTAGAGTATTATTCAAACAAATGCCTGAATTTGGTCATGCAAAATTTTGATGAATCCAACTGAACATAATACAATAATGACAATGTTTTTTAATAGTTCTCTTGTTTTCTCTTGTAAGCTTGTTTCAATGTCGCTTTTTGCTCAATTTTCTAGTTAAATAATGTCCATCATGAATCACTTGTTTCTTTCCCAGATTGACTAATTGTATTTGGCAATGTTGTGATATGTTTTCCAGTATCCTTAATCACAAATACTACTATTACAACCAAGTTGCAATAGTGAAATGAAATGATATTTTAACGTCCACGAGACTAAAAATAGTCTATGGGACTATGAGTTCCCTATTTTTTGTCTTTTGTATTTCGGTGCTTTTCTTATTCAAATTGATGATGAGCTGGCCCAACCTTCCAACAATCCCATTGCTGAAAATACAATGCCAAGAAACAGATGCTAACATATTCCCATAACTTTCTCTGATGTCTTTAAACGCATCACATTCCAAAATGAAATGTTTTTTAGATTCCATTGCCCCAAACGTGCGGAATGTACACACACATTCTTCCCAAGCTTCTTTAGGCCTTTTCCACCGTCTTGTTTCACGCCAAATTTGATGCAAGTTGGTTCTTAATTTAGCAATAAGATCCTTTGTCCTCCAAGGAATGTTAGCTCCAATGTACTCTTTTTGTTGGAGATCATACGTAGGGTTTAGTTCTTCAATGTAGTGCTTCTTCTTTCTACCCAACTCTTTTCCCCATACCTATTTATGAAACTTCTCCATAACAAAATTATTTAGCTCCTTGCTATTTGTGGGACAAGCATGGAGGTAGATATTCCATTTTTGCATCCATGTGTAGTTTCGTCTCATCCATGTTTTCTTTCTTTCACTCATGCCTTCCTTAAATATAACATTAGGCCATCTACCTACCCCCATTTTCTCAATTCTTTTTAGATATCTTATGAGTTGCACAATAGTAATTTCTTCGATGGGAGTTGTTCTTGTTTCACTCAACATTATCTCATAAGGTACTGAAATTTTTATTTTGAACTTTCTCATGATCAAGCATTTTGGATTTTCTCAATTTGCTTCCATTTTGAGTCAGGGGTGTTGCTAACCCACAATTTACATCCATATAGCATCAATGGACAAACTAGCAGTCCAAAAAGCACTTTAATTGTTTACCAATCCCATAACTTTGTCTCTCTACATATGTTTTGAAGAGCATATAATGCTTTCCACCCTCCTAAGATTCTCTTCTTTCTACAGTCCTCCCAATTAAGTTCGATGTTGAAATCAATCCTGAGGTATTTGCACTCATTTACTTCTTCAATAATGTTGCCTTCGAAGAAGAACGTATGCTGACTCTACTTCCTTTTATTAGAGAAAACCATTATTTTGGTCTTGCTAGTATTGACTTGCATCCCCACTTCTTTACAAAAATGCTCAAGGGCATTTAGGTGCATTTGTAATCCATGGGCCTATGTAGAAATAAATACAAGATCATTAGCATATAAAAGAAGCTTTATCACAAACTCCCCCAGCCGAACACCATCCCCACCTTGCAAATTTAGTCACTCTTCTAGTTTATCAATATATAAACCAAAAAGAGTAGGGGATAGAGGGAAACCTTGCTTGACTCCAATTTCACTTCTAAAGCTTTTTGAAATACCAGTTGAGGTTCTAATTTTGACTTTCACCTCTTCATAAAGTCTATGGACAGGAGTTCTATAATGCAATGGAATTTCAAGTTCTTCCATTCTACGCCACAACTTATCTCTAGGGACTGTGTCAAATGTCTTTTTGAAGTCAACAAAACAACAAAATACTTCTTCTTTATCCCCGCAAACCTTTTCAATAATGTGTCTCAATGTGATGCCACGATCCACTGTAGAATGCTTCGGCCTAAAACCCGCTTGTTCTCTTTCCCTCTTTTCTTTTATTTCTGCCCACTTGTTTATTATATTTTCTACCATGCTGCTGAAAATATTTGCAAACAAAGGATTGATCATAATGGTTCTATAATTGGGAGTGTTATTGTCTCCACTTTTAAACAGGGGTATTGCTAGGCTAGTTGTTGAGTCTCTTGGGAATCCTTGTTGAATGATGTTGTTGAATATTTCCATGATGTACGGTGCAAGAGTGTTCATTCCCCATTTTAGATACTTTGCTTGAAGTTCAACCAAGTTTTTTGTCTTTCCTATTTTCAGCTTCTTAATTCTAATCTCCACCTCCTGTAACGTGAAGAGCTTTGTAGTTGTGTTGAGCCCCAGGGGAGGCTCAGCCTCTGATTCTTTCTCATAGAGTTGTCTTGCATATTCAAACCATTGATTGGCTATAATATTATTTTTGATTTGCTTCTTCCTTGGTTGAAGTTCCTGCTATAATAGCTTTGGGTTATTCTTTCCTAGATATATTAACTCTTCTCGCCTTGTTTGCATGAACTCATACTTTTTCCTTTATAGTATCTTCTTATATAAATTTATATTCATCTTCTCCTTGCCTGTATTTTTCAAGGTTCTCCTTGCCATTTTTCATTCCTCATCAAACCAAGCATTTACAGGAAAACAATTTGATTATGATTTCCTATTATTTTCTCTTTTGCACTTCTCAAGTGCCCTTTGAATTATATTTGTTAACTCATGACTGTTGAAGCTTTAGAAACCAATTTTCTCCTTCTGAATTAATCTCTCCATCATTGTCTTGAAGATAGTACAATTTGCTTGTGTTAGAAGAATGTTGCCCCTTGCTAGTGATTACCGAGAGCATTTGGTTTTTCTCTTGTGTTGCATTTCTTCTAACCATGATAACTATATACAAATTGGGTTATGGTCTGATTTTAAGTCCCAATTATGCTTTTCAATCTTAACTTCGTCTATCGTTTCTATCAAGCTTTGTGAACAAATCACATAATCAACAACACTTGCCCCATTGTATGTGTTGCAAGTGAAGTTCCCAGACCTTTTCCATTTGTCTAGACCATTGCAAATAATTAAGTTGAAAGCACCAACATGTTTTTAATCCAAAATTGAGAAACTTTTCTTACCAAGTACCATTAACTAGAAAACACACACCATATGATAGTTTCAATGCCTCTTAGGCCCATGATTATATGACTTGTGAAAAACATTGTTGGAGTTTTTGTTCTACACCCATTTTGGGTGTTTTGTAGTTGAAACAATAAGCCATTTGTATGGAGGAATCAAGCTTAGTCCAATGTCATACTTAACTTTGCAAATTTATAAAAAATTCATTGTACAGTATAGATAATAGGTAAGAGGCGATACTATGTCATTGTTGCAACTAGTCACGTAATAATTATTAATATTTTCTAAATATTTAATTTTTATAATTGATTATTAATAGCTAACTAATTAATAATTATAAATAAAGTTACTATCAATTTATATTAATTAAATATTTTTAATTAATAATAAAAACAATAATTAGTTAATAATATAATAAGACCTTCTAACTTCATTGCATTGTAGGGACGGTGAGCCACACCTAATATCCTACGACGAACTAAGTCTTAACCTCCGACTAGTCGGGTCGGATTGTTCAATCTTTTATTTTTATTAAATTCACCAAAAGACTAACTCCGACATTGACAACGGTGGTTGTTTATTTCAAGTATGTTGTTTATTATTTCACATAAAAATTATATACAAGATAAATCATTTGTTTTCAAAATGTGGCTCTTATTATTTCACACATATATATTTACTCTTCAAACTCACACACGTTATTAATATTATGAAGTTATAAACCTTTTTATTTTGCAAATCTGATTTATAAAAGTCTATAAATTTATTTTTATAAAATAAATGGGAGTAATTTCAAAAAATATTTTCATGAAATTTTAAAGAATATTTTCATCAAATTTTATGTTTATTTATTTTTCTATTCTCAAACAATTCAACATTTTAATTTCGTAAAATGATAAATAATAAGATTATAATAGTAAATATCTGTATGCTACAGAAATTCATTTCTTTTTAATTTGAATGGAATTATCAAATTTTGACTTGTTAATTATAATTATTAATAATAATTAATAATTTTGATTTTTTAATAAATTATTATTTATTTATATTAAAAGCATAATTTTGAAAAAACTAAATATATAATCCTATAATATAATAGTTTAAATACATTTTAGAGATAAATAATAAGTAACTCATCATTTTTCAATTATCAACTTTTTATGTTTGCACTTTCCCTTATACATTGTATACAAGTTGGGGGTCGAGCTTGACACCGCTCTCAACTAAACATCGGACCCAATTATTGCTTTTTGTTATACCATCATTTCAAAGACTCGTATGCAACATAAAGTTAACAAACGCAATTCAGTCCAAAAATAAAATATAATTTTTTTACTATTGTTTTTAATCGGACTTTTGGAAAAAAATTCGAATTTTTTTATATTGCATATTAAATTTGTCATCTATTTATTTACAAATTATTAAATTTAAATTATATATTTATTTATTTATTTATTTATTTATAACTAAAAACATATTTTCCTTTCACACTGATAAATCAACCAAATAAATATTTAATTTAAGAGCATATTTTTGAAAAACCAAAATATATATTCATAAAATATAATATTTTAAATACATTTTAAAGAGAGATAAGAAGTCATTCATCATTTTACAATTAACAACTTTTTATGTTTTCACTCTCTTATACATTGTATATTGATTTCAGGTTTATATCGATTTCATGTTTATCCTGAAATCAATAGGTAAAAAGAATATCAAGAAAAGTATCGTAAAAAATGTGTCATTAATCAGTTTGATGAAGACCAAAGAGGTGCAGAGTATATTTTAGCTTGGATCAAGTGCACTCAAAATTCATAGGCAGTTAGAGTGGATCACTAGTAGTCAAATTCGATTGGCAATTTTGGGATAGCTGGAGAGTTCCAATGGGCTGAAAACACTATGATTATTTAATAAAATCTTATTTTGATGAAAATTTTCTCATATACCAATTGTAATCTAAACTCTAAAATAGTAGTTTAGCCAACAACTTTCATAACTTTGTCCCACTACACCAATATTCTTAAATGCAATTAACATGGTCTATCCTACCAAACCTTTAAGTGATCCAATATATAGATTTTCTTACAAACAAATTATTCGAGATCTTTTTACCATGCTTTTTCTAATTCTAATGATTTATTAAAAGGGACTATTTTGGAATCAAAGTCTAACCTAACCCAAAAAACACATGCAAGTCTTAATAATTTATCCAAAAATAAAGACATGAATCACTATCACACTAGTGCTACCCCTGTATTCCAGCTAAATATATTCAAACAAAATTCCTTGCCTGTCCCACTAGTGCCACCCCTGTATTCAAGCCAATATTTCTAGACAAACTTCCATCTTGGTGCTCGGCTCCTTCTAATAAAATAAACTAGACTAGAAGAATAAATGATTTTGTTAAATCTTACAATATGGCATTCATTGTTCAAATTATCTATAACTGAATATTACATAGAAAAAGAAGGTTGCCAAGAAAAGTTATAGGTAACTACAATAGTTATTTGTATACTGAAATATTACTAACTTGTTGAAATCTCCTAACCAATTGCACATACCCCCCATCCTCACTGCAAGTAGACCCTGAACACTTAACCTCATGAGTGAAACAAATAAATTCCCTTTGATGTCTAAAGTTTGAAGGATGATACAGATTCACTTCTATTGTTAGATTATCGTGATTATAACCCAAAAGAATGGGGATAGAGTGGGACCTATAATTGACGATAACGAAAGCAATTTTATTTGGCTAATTCTAGCATTATTATGTTTTTACAACAGACCTCCTATGAGCCACTGGGAATTATATATAGTGTAACCATATGCAGATACCTTCTAAAGTCTTGCGAATCTAACAAGGTAAAGAAATCAAACAAAACTCCTAATTATTTTAAAATTTGGCTTATTTAATATTAGTTTAGAAGACAACACGTTACATTGAAAGGTAAGCATTACCTATTCGTGTCTAATAAAATGCACAAGGGAAAAGAAGCATTGGGCTCTATATGGACTTGAGGTTATGCATATTGGAACATCATTTACTGCAAACATTCTCTGATAATCAACCTCTCTATCAGATGTGATATGTAATATGTACATCAAAACTTAACCTTGTTGGACTAAAAATTTGATGATTCTTAATGTCTAAGGATTTGAAGTGTCCAATAGTGCTACTCTTTAATCCCATTGACATAATTGAGTAATCATTTAATAAACATAAATAAAATTATCTTAAACTTATTGACTATTTTAATTTGAATTCATATTTAAGTGCCATGTTACATAAACACTTTAATATTTGACATAAGTGAGGTCAAGAATCTTGTGATGCTTCATGAGAATTAAACTATTGAGAAAGTAAGACAAATTTTATCAGAGTTAATCATCAAACCCATATGACACAGTATAGTACAATACACTATTTCTTTATAGGCCATTAGAGGAAATTTCAGCTTCAAAGTGGCATCCCCAGGAAAAAATAATATAATAATAGTTAAAATAATAATATAAGAGTTTTGAATTTTGTAGGGAAAAGAAGAAAACTACTTTTTTTAATTGTATTTTTGGTTTATCTCCTTATACGTTTACTCAAATTTCAAGTGTAGACACTCATTGGATGCGAAATAAAATTCCACATCTAACGAGTACCCATTATGCCTACTTTTAAGAAGCCCTACATTGATAAAAATTGCAGATTTATTAAAAAAACGTGTTGAACACGCTTTTTTAATGTATTTGCAATTTTCATTAATTTTGGTCTTCTCAAAAGTAGGCATAATGGGTACTTGTTAGATGTGGAAATTAATTATGCATTCAATGAGTGTCTACACTTGAAATTCGAGTAAACTTATAATGAGATAAGCCAAAAATACAATTAAAAAAAAATAGTTTTTCTTCTTTTCCCTCCAAAATATTTACATGTACCTATTTTTAAATTTAAAGGATTTTGATCGGTTTACATATTATGACATGGAAATTACATAAAAATTTCACGGGCACTTTTAAGCTAAAATTTCCTCTAAGGTTCCATATTTAATATGCAGAACTACGTATTTCTAAGTAATTTTATTTGCACTCAGATCCTCCCTCTTTTGAGACAAACCTAAGGAAGAAAATGATTTCCTTAAGGTTTAAAGACTTGTCTGGACCATTTGTTCTCAACAATGTTAGTTTTGGAAGGAAGAGTAGAATAAAACTTAGATCAATTATTGCATAGTATCACAAATGGGACTAATAGCCTTGAAACATTTATAATTAAGGAATTAAAGAAAATTTATGGGATGTCAATCCACATCTATGCATGCAACATTGCACATGAGTAAAAATGATTTCAATTCTGAGATTTGCAACCATATATATGAGGGGATGTGTATTCATTTTTAATCCACAAATTGTGTCATGTATTGATTGTGCTTACCAATCAACATATTTTTCCATTGTTGTACTTGATCTATTGCTAAAGTTGATTCACAGAAAATATAGACTATGAATAATATTATTTTAATCTACTCGTACATAAGGAATGTTAGTCTCAAGTTCTTGAAAGCCTACGAGAAAAGTTAACAAACAAATCTTAGCCACACAAATGTCCATGATTTAATCACAAGCATTTGGTGTTGTCCTTCCAGGCACAAGGCACAATAGAATGTTAACACCAGTTAATTGCATTGTAATAGTATCGAGTAAGGTCAAAATAACAATAGGCATCCTCAGCATGACAATTCTAAATGCCTCAAGATCAAATTTCAGAATGTTATCTTATTGATAATTCAATTATCTAGCATCCAATTAGTCTAAATGTGGAATTCTTTGTAGCAATCCATTTCCATATCTCTCATTCTCATTCTTAGGAGCTTATAGACACTATGTTCACACCTACCAGAAGGAATGAGATTTAGTCCATTTATTTTAAAAGAGTTTACATAAATACCAGTTCAATTTGAACCCAAATACTAGTTCAATTTGAACCCCTAAGCGATTGATACTTTAAAACAATGAACTAGCGACAAAGGTTTAAACTTATTCATATCAAGGTATGCTAAATTTGAATATCTATTCTTGTTGTGTTGAGTATATCCCAACAATACAAAAGAGAAATTTCCCAAAAAAGCATTTCTACTGCATTGGCAACAATTAAGCAAACACCAATTGAGAATTAAAAGCCACAGTTCTAGTTTCTGAGTATTTTAGCATCTCACTTTTCCAGTAATGCTAGTGCCTTTTTCAAAGCAGCCGCACAAGCCTGATGTAGATCACAGTCATATGATGAAACCTCATATTCCCACTTTTGCAAATCACGATATCCAAAGGCAACCTCTCGCATAGCATCATCTTTCCTCTCATGCCAGTGAAAATGTTTTAGCACTGCTCTTCCATCAACCTGTAATAAAATTTTAAGCTAACAATTAACATAAAAACGTAACTGAAATACAAATGTAAAAGTCAAATTCTAGTCAAAACACGATTTGACAATGTATTCATGAAACAAGAAAGGATTATGCTCATGAAGTTGTCATAATAGGGTTGTCCACCAGCTTAGTAACAAGAATATAGGCATGAAATGCAATGAAATGCACACTCCAGTAATGTAGAGTTGATCTTGTTATATGGATGTTACAATAAACGAAAGGAAACACTACCTTCCTTCAACTTCCAGAGAGGCTTCAAAAATTTTCAATGTACCAACTAAATAATACAACTCCGCCCATCATAGATCTCACTACGCAAGCAGTGACAAAAATTAAGGCAGAATGTTAGAATTCAATGGCAAAAGTGTTGTGAGGAGTTCATTTATAATGAGGAGTCTGGAAGGTGAAATAATAAGGAGCCTGAGAGGCTATTTTAATGTAGTTGGGCATGTATAGAGGAGAGAGTGGAGGGAGGAGTCGGACTCCACGTGGAGTGGGCCCTCTCTCCACCTCGCATATATTTTAAACAATGTCCAAATCCCCCTCCCCCGTATGCATATAATTGCCCGTGGCCTATATTTATGAGAAAGAGGCAGAAGCCCAGAAGGTTTTTCTTAAATTGTCATTTCTATTTCGTTGAGAACTTATATTTTTTAATTATAATTTGCTTTAATATAAAATATGAAGTTACTTATGTATATATGTGTGTGTTACTTTTTTCACCTGGTGGTTTTTTAGATTAGTTTAAAATTAATGATTAAAAAATAAATTAAATAAACAATTAATAATATTTACATATTAATTACTGTTAATTTAATTAATTTAGATTAATTAAATTAACTAATTAAAAAATAATATTTACAAGTTTATTAATTTAATTAATTAGAATTACTTAATCAAACTAATTAAATAATTATATTCACATATTAAATACAAGAATAAAATAAATATACATGTTGTACATTTGAAAACTCAGTAGCAAAAATTAACCGAAATTTGAATAAGTATCATTCGCAAACTATAAGTCCAAACTTAGCAAAATTACAGTTGTTGGGAAGTTGTCGAAAAATCGCACTCAATGAAGCAATCAAAATGCAAATTCGAAAAAAAATGAAAATCCCGCAAAATTAACCACACCAAGGAAAATAAAAGTGATTTAACCAAAATTTACATGGAGGGTCTCCATTATTATTATGAAGATAATATAGTAAAAAATAGGGGGTTGTTTTTCCATAACAATTGGTCGATGGTAGCATTTAGTACAATGATTAGCAGTGACCAGATTGTGCAGTTATGAGTTGATTTAGCAACATTGACAGTCAGGGTATTATATGCAACAAGCAGCATTACGCAGTTATCAATTTGGACAGTATTGTGCAGTGTGGTCAGTGGCTACAACGATTTGATAGGATATGTAGTACAATAACTTTCTTGTATTGCTTCAGAGCACAAGGGGCTCTAATCTGAAAATTGTGAAACATGGTCCGCCTATGGATTAGGGTGCCATAGTGGTGCAAGGGAGGTGATTGAAGTCACCTTCAGATTGTGGCTTGAGAACACTTTAGGGAAGCAAGGTGGTGTTAGGACAAGTTGTAGCATGCACAAGGTGTTGTTGTGTTCTTTCAGTTGGGGCTGATAAATTACAAGGTGAAGAAGCATCCTTTCTACAGGAGCTGGTAAACGGAATGTTAGGGCACTAGTTGGGTTGTGGTCTGACTTACAGGACATTGGAGCGTCCTTCCGATTACAACTGTTTTATTGGGTGTATGAGTTTCCTACAGGTTGTATCATGTAAATTAGGGGGTTGACGCCTCCCTTAGTTGTAGCTGAAATCTTGATTTCATTATTTTCTTTTAAAATAGAAAAGAAGACAATTACTAAGACTCGTTTAGTGATTTTTGACCCAAAAGGGGTTTTCCACCTAAAAATATGTGTCCATTGTTTTATATTTTTGCATTGTTGTATGGTGTTATCTGTTGTTGATTATTGTTTATGATTATATGAAGAAAAACATAATAATAACTGAAGATTAACTAAAATTATGAAAAGGATTAATAAGTATTAATTGTTAAGAAACATTGATTCACTCCCCCCCCCCCCCTCTCAGTATTTCCAACATCTTTTGTTTTGTGATCTAGTTGCATAACATTTGGTATCATAGCTTTGGATTCTAGAGTTTCGTTGCTTCAAATAGGTCATCTTGAAATTTTCGTCGTAACTTTTTTTATACAAGGTTTCAGAAGCTGAAATTTCGACCACGATGCGCTGAAATCTTGGTGAACTTCGTGTAAAAATTTTAGATTTTGGTTCACTATATTTGTACACTCATGGATTTATTTTTGATAGTAGAATACAACATTTCACTAGCTTTCTTATGAGATTCTATTTTGTCTATAGGATGAAGATCTTTAGCTTGAACTTCATATGATGTCTTCTTATAATCTGTTGATGACTTAGGATGCTTCACTGTGGGTTGTAAGAAAGTCATCTGCATCTTCCTGGTCTTGTAATAAAATGCAGAAAGCAACCTGCCTTGGTCACTAGGTGTCTGCTTCCAGTATTGGGCATAGGTGTCAACTTTCCTTCATTCATGAGTTTAATTTCCTTGTACTTTTTCATAATATCCTGCTCTTTATCTGCTGGTCTACTTGATGATAACACTTCAATACTATACTATTTCTGAATAATCTGAGTGTTAGATGTTGAAGGCTGGTGAGTTTCCTCTAAAACTACTGGAGGTGCATTGTCTTTTACCACTGTATCTATATCTATGATCTCAATAGTTTCAAATTTCTCATTTACAAGATTTAATTTGGGCTTCTTCCTATATGTCAATTTGAATTTTGTTTTTTCATGCTTCAAAATTCAGTCTCAAACATGTGACCTCGGGAAAATCGTCATAACTTTCTCTACGAACATCGGATTTTAATTTTGTAGAAAGTTATTGAAAGTGCACAGAATATAGTTTTGTGTGTATCATTTTCATGGTCAAAGGTCAAAACAGTGAAATGTGGAATTCCGAACAAATTCGCTCTACTGAACAAGTTCATAACCAAGTCATCGTGGGAGATTAGACATAAATTTACCTTGAGGAATCGAATCTCGATTTGACTTGTGGTATTGGAAAGAAGAATCAGAGGGATACCACAGTAAGAAATGTCAAACCTTGGAGAGCGAGAATTACAAAGATACAACCGTTTCAAGAACAAGCTCCTAAAAGCGAGAAAAATGTGTGTGTTTTTTTAAATTGCATATTTTTTGTTTAAAAAATCAATTTGAATTGATTCCAAGGGCATATTGAAGCATAGATATCAATATTTGGTTTTAAAATTTCTCTCAAACAAAAGAATTATAAACCCATTAAGCCCTCAGAAATATTTACTATGACACGTGAAAAGGAAGAATTGCAACATAATATATCAAAATTACGGGATCAAGTGCAACAAATTTCATTCTCACAAAGAACAACCAAAGATGAACTAAAAAGGGACATGGATAGGTTAAAAGCATAAATAAAAGGCGACATGAATGGTTTAAAAGCAGACATGGAAGGTTTGAAGGAAGGTTTGACAAAGTTGCTACAAGAAATGTTTCTTAATGGCGAAACGGTATTCCATGAAACTCATGATGAGAACAATAAGAATGTTAATCATGATTTTGGGCAATCGTTGCAGTAATTAATATATTAAAGCGGAGAATGAAAATCTTTTAATTATTGTTGTTTATGTTGATGACATCATTTTTTGCGGTGATGCAGAGTCACTCAGATAAAAATTTGCAGTAGAAATGCAAATTGAGTTTGAGATGTCCACGCTTGGGGAACTCTAATTTTTTCTCGGATTACATATTACTCAATCAACTAAAGGTATATTCATTTCCCAATGCATCTCAAAGAAATGTTGAAGAAGTTTGGGATGGAAGACTTCTCTCTTGTTAGTACTCCTATGGTCACTGGATGCAATCTTACCAAAGACGATGAGTAACCAAAGTTAGATCAAAAATCGTATAGATCAATAATTGGCAGTCTTTTGTACCTAACAGCCTCACAACCATATATTATGCAAGTCATTGGTGTAGTTGCAAAGTTTCAATCAGCCTCCAAACAAAGTCATCTATTAGATGTTAAGAGAACTCTATGATATTTAAAAGCCACAATGGACTATGGTCTATGGTATCCAAAGGGTCAAGAATTTTCACTAACTAGATATATAGAACATAGTTACCGATCAAACGAGAACTATTACCTCAAAACGAGAACGCTAACCAAAAAAACATCAAAAAACCATGAAAAAACAACCCAAAAACGAAAAGTTGTATTCTGGAATAACCTTCTTTTTTTCGGGGTTAATTTTTAACATTTTTTAAAAATGGAAGTAAAAGTCAATTTTTTTGTGCAAAAACCAACTTGAAAACGAAAAGTGGTCATGTTGGAATAATGTCGCCAATTTTGTGTGTGAAAAAAACAACCTGAAAACAAAAAATGTTGATGCTGGAATAACGTCACCAATTTTCTGTGTGCAAAAAATAGTTTGAAAACGAAAAGTGTTAATGCTGGAATAATGTCAACGCTGAAAACGAGAAGTGTTGATGTTGGAACAACGTCGTCAATTTTTTTTGTGCAAAAACACCTTGAAAATGAAAATTGTTGATGTTGGAATAACGCTTTTTTTTTTCTTTTCGGGGTTTATAAATCAAATATCATGACTCTGAAAAACCTTAAAATTTCAACAATAAACACGACATTAAAGATAAAATATCAAAAGTCTTAAAATTCCAACGATTTTTAGGAATGGTATTAAAGATAAAATATCATGTCTCTCAAAAGCCTTAAAAACCCAAGAATGACATTAAAGATAAAATATCGCCTTTATGAAAATAAAATTCCAACGATTTTTAGTCATCGTATTAAAGATAAAATATCACTGATAAAAATAAATAAAAAATTACAAAAAAAAAACAAAAAGAATCAAAAAATAATTCAAAAAAACATGAAAATAAATAAATAAATAACCCAAAACCAAAAAAAACCAAAGTTATAAAAAAATAATTAAAAAAATTTCCAAGGAAAAAATCAGTAAATTTCAATTAATAATAATGAAAAGTTACAAGAATTATTAGAGTTACGAAACACTGTAATACTCACCGTTGAAGAGGAACATAACAATTTCATTACCTAGACATCCGAGCGCTGCCTACTGAGAGAACTCGAACGTTGTCTGCTGTGTGTTAGGGTTGTGCCTCCCTCCGCTGCCATGGAGGATCTGGGCTTGTCCCAGGCCCCTCCTCCCCCTTATCGCACCCCCCCCCCCCCCTCCATCTGCTGAAGAAGTTTTCAAATCTCTGTTGGCTTCGCTGCCGAAAAAGAAGAAATCGGAAGCCACCAAGTTTGTCAAGAAGCTGGATGATATTCCGGCAGTATCTCTTCCACCAGAGGGACCGATTCAGGTTGCCTTGTCTCTAGTGGATCATGCCCTGGTGGGACAGTTCACAGGACTTTGGCCCTCACCCAAAACCACGAAGCCCTGGGTAGTCAAAAACTGGAGATCGTTGATCGAGCATAGTGTTACCTCGTACTTCTTGGGGAGAGGCTTCTTCCTCTTTGAATTTATCTCAAAAGAGGACAAGGATCTGATATTTAGGAATAGGCCTTACTTCATCGGTCCTCAGGGCCTGTACCTAAACAAATGGACGCCTGATTTTGACCCAGCAGAGGATGTTTCCTCGGTTGTTCCTGTGTGGGTAAGGCTTCTGAATCTTCTAGTACATTGTTGGAACTGGGATTCTTTAAAGCATATAGGAAATGCACTGGGAAAATTCATAGACCGAGCAAATAATAAGGATCAATATGATTGTGCTCGAATCTATGTTGAGGTGGATCTAGAGGTAGGGCTTCCGGAGGCAATAAAAATCAATGTCAGAAGCTGGACTCATGTGCAAAAATTAGAATATGAGAAACTCCCCTTTAAGTGTCGAAAATGCCACGAATACAGACACTTTGCCAAGAGATGTACGAGTAATGGAGAGGTGAAGAAAGGAAAAGACGAAGGCTGGAAGTAGGTTAAGAGAACAAAGTCTGCCCATAAGGCCCAAAATCCTCCTGGGGCTCCAAAAGGTAAAGGAAACCATCCTACACTTGATCAGAAAAATCCTCCCTCGAAGGGCCAAGAGAATAAGTTTGGGCCCTTAAGCTCAGCTTCAATGGAATTCCAAGAGGTCGAAATGCAAAAGAAGGTGACCCTGGAGAAAGGGACACCTTCAGACTCGAGGCAAGGAGAAAGCGCTCCAGAAATCCCTAAGGAAAATAATGCAAAGGTTGAAGAGGGAGAACAAGAGTCAGAGGAAACAGAGAAGGAAGGAGAGATAGGGGAATCACATAAAATGGCTCGAAGATCGACAAGAGAAAGAATGCCATCCCGGGAGAAGAGAGAGCAAGAAACTTACAAAGACAAACTTCAGGGCAGCCAACCAACCCCAGAGAAACCATTGGCAAGAACTCCAAAGGTGACAAGAAATCAGGGTCAGGGCTCCAAAGGAGCTCATCAAGCTCAAAAAAGTAAGTGATGAAGGTTGTCTCCTAGAACTGTAGAGGAATGGGGAGCAAGCCGAAAGAAGAAGCCATAAGAATCCTAATAAGGATAGAAGCCCCAGATATTCTTCTAATCCAAGAGACAAAAATGGAGGATAAAGACTTCCTCCAAATAAGTAAGAAATTTTGGAACAAAGGTGGAGGGCAGGCCGTCTCAGCCCGAGGAGCTTCGGGCAAACTGGGCACTCTTTGGAATAAGGCCAAGTGCACTCTGGTCGCTGAAAATCAAAACACCCATTGGATGTTCATGCAGTTTCAGCATCACGATACTAAGGAGGTTTTTAGCCTCTTCAATGTGTATGTGCCAGTAAACGCAGGGGAGAAGAAGGCATGCTGGGACTCAATCAAAAACTTGTTCGAGGTAGAGAATTTGGAAAATATTATTATTGTTGGTGATCTCAACCTCACCTTACTTCTGTCTGAGAAGCAAGGGGGGAGCATTGTCAGGGATCCGATGAGGGAATGGAGGATGTCATCCAAGATTGGGACTTGCTCGACATCAAGCCCTTAAACGGTAAGTATACTTGGTCGAATAAAAGAGTCAGTCCTGGGCATATTGCAGCAAGATTAGATAGATTTCTTGTTCAAAGTTCTTTCCTTCTTCTAGGATTAGAAGCTAGGATGAATATCCTCCCTTGTAGTGTTTCGAATCATAAGCCTATTAAACTGGAATTGTCGGCCCAAAGAGATTTAGGCCCAATTCCATTCACGTTTAGCCCCCTGTGGGTAAAGAACTCGGACTTCATGGACAAGGTAAAGGAAAGTTGGAGGATGCCTATTAAAGGTTCACCTTTCTACTTGTGGGAGGAAAAGCTTAGAAGTCTAGTGAAAGTTGCCCTGAAAAGTTGGGCCAAAACTCTACCTAATCCAGCAGAAGATAGGAAGCAAGCCCAAGAAATCTTGAAAACCATCACTTGTAGATGGAAGATGCAACAATCCTGAGTGAAGCTCTAGACAGGGAGGCCAATTTGCAACAAAAGTTCCATAAAGCCTGTTTTCATAAGGAAGAATTTTGGAGGCAAAAGTCTCGCAGTCTTTGGCTGGAAGCGAGAGACAGAAACACTTCCTTCTTCCATAAGAAAACCCAAGCGAGAAGAAGCTTCAACTCTATCTCAGAAATCATGGAAGACTCCATAACCCATAATGATTTCAAGAGTATTAAAAGGGCAGCTTTCACTCATTTTAGAAATCTCTACAGTGAAGAAGAAGCTCTAGGTCAGAATTCTAATTTCTTGGACGTGGTTCCTTCCATGATAACCTCCAGGATGAACCAGCTGCTGGAAGCAAAGGTTACAAGAAAGGAAATAAAGGTTGCTCTTTTTTCTCTGGATTTGCTAGTGAAAAAGGATCTGCATAAAATGGTCTTGAAGTCCCAAGCCTGTCAGAAAATTGGGGGCAGCACAAACTCTGCCTTTCTTGCCCTTATTCCGAAGGAAAAGGGAGCCAGTGCTTTTAATAGATTCCGGCCTATTTCTCTATGCAACATAGGTTACAAGTTGATAACCAAGGTGGTTGCCAACATATTGAAAGGTATTCTTCCAGCCCTCATCACAAAAAACCAAGGGGGATTTGTTCATGGGAGGTAGATTGTGGATAATATAATCCTCGTGCAAGAGGCGATTCACTCAAGCATGCAGCGAAAAGAAAAAGGAATGGTGGTTAAGCTGGATCTAGCTAACGCTTTTGATTGTGTGTGACATAGCTTCCTTTTTGATGTGTTGCTCAAGTTTGGGTTTTGGCTTGAGTTCATTAGTTGGATTCGGGCCTGCATCTCTGAGCCTTGGATCGCCCCTCTCGTGAATGGGCGAGTTGCGGACTTTTTAAAGCCACAAGAGGGCTCCGTCAGGGGTGTCCCCTCTCCCCTCTCCTCTTTGTCCTGCAAGCCTATGTCTTAAGTTTCTACCTGGAAAAAAAATGCAATTTGACCAAGAGATTCTGGGCCTAAACATTGCTAGAGAAGTCAAGATCATAAATCATGCCTTGTTTGCCAATGATTCCCTGCTGCTGGGTGCAGCCTCTGTTCATTCTGCTACAAGGTTTAAAGAAGTCCTTGATGATTACTACGAAGCTACAGGCAGTAAGTTAAATGAGGGGAAATGTCATATTTATGGCTGGAATGTTTCTAACAGTGCTCTTAGCTCAATATCCAGGTGCTTAGGTTTTGATGGTTCCACTAGTTGGAATTCATTCACTTATCTGGGCCTTCCTATCTTCCAAAAAAATTCCACTAGCAAAGATTGGCTCCCGCTGCTAGAGAAATTTAAGATCAAGATTCAGGCCTGGGGATTCACGTGGCTTAATCTTGCAGGGAAGACAGTTATGATCAAATTTGTCCTAAACAGCTTGCCGATCTTTCAATTCTCTATTTTGTTAGCTCCTCTCTACATCCTCAAAAAAATGAAAGAGTTGGTTAGAAGATTCTTCTGGAAAGGAGGTAAGAAAAATGATAAGAGAATGCCACTCGTCAGCTGGGAAAAAGTCACCAAGCCATTGCTAGAAGGGGGACTGAACTTCAAGGATCTGCGTGCCCAAAACATTGCACTAGGGGCAAATATTATTTGGAGGAAAATTGCTCCAAAGCCAAGTTCGGCTCAAAAAGCATTGTGGAAGAAGTATTTCAGTGGGCAAAGGAAATGGAGTTTGGACAGAACTCCTCCCACTAAAATTGGGTCTCAATTGCACAAGCTATGTGTACAGGCTCTCCCTTTGATTCATTGGCATACTTACTTGATTCTAGGAAATGGTAAGTTGATCCAAATTTGGGATGACAACATCATGAACGAGGCCCCTCTAGCCGATATCCAAGATCTGGAAGAGCTACAAAGTTGGATGTCGAGTTTTGTTTTCATTACATTGTGGGATATATCGTGTTGGGAGGGCAGCGACTGGGTGAATTGGAAGCAGCCGGAGGTACTAACGGTGTTGAAGCAAGCATGGAAAGACTTGATGTCGAGATTAAAAGGGAAGGCTCATATCCACACTAGGAGGCAGGACAAGAGAGGGTGGGGCTCTCGCTCTAGGAGCTACACGGTGGCGCAGGGACATGCAAAACTTAAGTAAATTCTGCACATCCCAAATTGTCCAGCGATTTGGAAAGGTTTGTGGAGACAGAAGAGCATTCCGAAAGTTGACTTCTTCAGCTGGCTCTTGTGCCATAACATCATATTGACAAAGGACAGGCTTAAGAAAAGGGGATTCCAAGGGCCCTCTCGGTGTTCGATGTGCCTCGGAAATGAGGAGAACGCCCACCATCTTATGTTGGACTATAATTACGCTAAAGAAATTTGGGAAGAGGTGTTGAGACCTTGGGGAAATGATATTTCGATCCCCTACTCCATCGCAGATCTGTTCGCTAATTGGATTCATAGCTATCCGGGAGACTTCCCAAATAACAATGGGTTTAAGGCTGCCTGGCTTTCCTTGCCAAAGCTTGTTTGCTGGAAAATCTGGCTGGAAAGAAATAAGAGAATATTCCAAGGAAAAGAGCAGAACGCTAAGTTAATCATGGCCAAGATCAAGAGTTTGTTGAAAGATAATTTTGGCGAGTAGCTTGAGGAAAAAAAATTAAGCCCTCAAGATTTGGAGTGGGGTTGTATGATGGGCCTTCAATTTTCTGTGGTTGAAAGGAAAAGTAGGACCAATAAAGAATGGAAAATCAGGTTGAACGAGAATGATTTCTCCACTTTGATCAATAAGAAATCCAGTTTTATTCTGTTCTTTGACGGGGTGGCCAAAGGCAATCCTGGAAAAGCCAAGGCTGGAGGTGTCATCAAGAATCTGGAGGGCAACATAGAGCACAGTTATGCCTGGGGCTTGGGCCACAATGCCAACACCCAAGCAAAAGCGTTGGCGCTGCTGCAAGGCCTCAAGCAGTGAAAGAAATTCGGCATCAAGGAAGTGAATGTTATTGGAGACTCCCAATCTTTAATAAAAATTATCGTGGGCAATACTGTCCCTAAAGACCTTAGGTTAGCAAGATTGGTAACAAGAATTAAAAAACTAGTAAAATCTCTTCAAAGTGTTAACTTCTTCCATGTTTTGCGGGAAAATAACAAGGACGTGGATTTGGAAGCCAATGAAGTTGCTCTTCTCTCTGTTGGCACTCTTTTAAGCGATGGGGAGGAAGAGTGGGATTCGATCCCTTGGTTTCTTGTCTTCATGTTTTATTGTATTTTGCTACATCAATATGTTTGTATCCACAAGCTTGGGAAAATATCGGAGATAGATTCGATTACCAATTGCAATAAGCATCAGTATATTAGCATCCGGGTAATAGAGTTTCTAATAGATGACGAAAGCTGGACTTTGGTTCCAAATTTTGTAATCCGATCTAAGGCATTCAAGCCAAGGTTTTAATATAAAACTATACTCGTTTCTGTAAAAAATAATAATAATAATGAAAAGTTACATTTTTCATATGCAATTAAGCATTCAAGACGCCCAAAGGGCTTGTGTGCTCAAGCACACATTGTAGTGAGGCTACCCAAATATTTACAAATTTCCAGCAGGGTTGGGCTTTTCATGCTTTCCTTTTCTCTTTTGAACAATTTGCCGAGTTCCTAAATGCGGGGAAGTAGGAACTAAGGCCAGCTCATTGTTCCTCAAGGAGTTTTCTTTCATATAATTCGAGCTTTCAGACACATGCGATCTTTTATTTGCTCTTGAGCTTATAGAAGAACGATCCCCAGTAGACGTAACATCCACCGTGGTTTGCGCCAGCTGAGGCGTCGCGTTAGACTCAATTGGGTCTTGTACTTCATGGTTTGGTACCCCTGGATTGGAGGCAACCTGTTTGCTTTCGTTTTGAATGGGTATATCCCCTTCTTCTTATGTTTCTTGCTCTGGACCACCTGAGGGGAATTGCCATCCTTTGGATGCTTTCCCTGTCTTCTTTTTTATGTTTTCTCTCTTGCCGTCCGGACATGTGTTTTGTAAAAGTCTGGTTTTCCTACATATCCTACACCTAAATGCAGTGTTTTCATAATCAGGGTGTTGCTTCCATTTTTGTTGGTTATGAATCAGTTGTATACTTTCTGGTAACCCTTTGTTGAGGTCCACTTCTACGCAGATTTTTGTAAATGTGAAGTTTCTCTCCTCCAAACGTTGGATGTTTGTTTTGATGTATCTCCCTATAGTGTTTCCAATGCCTTCTAGTACATGTTCATTCCAAAAATGAAGCAGGAGATTATACAGCCGGACCCAGACCGACATTCTGGTTATCTCCATCGTGTTTGCGTCAAAGTCAGGGAACCAAAGTGTGATGAAAATTCTGGTAGAACCCCAGAACCATGGTCCCACCCTAAGAATGATATCTCTGGCTTCTATAGAGGAGAGCTTGACAATAAAATACCCCTTGGAACAGAGATGGACATCACAATCTATAGTCCAAATGGTGAAAATCCAATGGAAAAGCTCCATTGGTTTGGGCCAGAAGCAGTTAAATTTGCATATTATTGCCTGTAATTCGAATGTGGAACAATGTTCATCAACCTCTGAAGCATTGATATTCAGTTTTGGCACACATTTCAGTTGCTCCACAATGTATGGATTGGGAGTATTCTGAGTTGGTTGGGAAGTTGTTGCTGCTATGTTTTTTCCCTGCAGAGTGTTCCTGTATGAGACACCATTTGGGGAGCTAGCTTTGGGTCCAGTTGTTCTATTATGTTCGGCTCTGGTGGATGTTTTTACTCCTGGAGTTCTGCCTTTGAATCTTCAATTCAGGACAATGGAGGAATTCCTTTGGATGTGGTATTATTTTAATTGGACTTTTTCCTGTAGTACCTTCCCTAAATAGATCGGGTTTTGTTTTGTAACTGGGATACCTGTTAACACTTGGATCTTGTGCTTCAGGTCTGTGACCAATTCCACATCCTATCCCCAGAGGGTTCTTGATTTCCCATCTAAATTTTTTATGAAAATCTGAAAACTAGTCTTGGGAGTATAGTCCCCTCCTCGTCTGTCTATGTTGGAATTTTTAGTGCAAACACCACCAACAAAGCGATCTCTTTGTCTAAGGACCACGGAGATGAAAAACAAGGAGAGCCCATAGGTGGGAACAACCTCGCACCACTCCCATAATTTGTGCCGCGAAGGTAAGCTATGAGGCTCTAACCCCCACGCTGCCCTTGCATCGAGCAGGGAACCCCAGCCTTCATGTATCCAAATATAATCGATAAAAACGGAGCGGCAAATAAAAAATCAATGCTTGGGGAGAGTTTTACCCATTGTGTGCATTCTTGGTGGAGCCAGTTAGGCTAGAGCGGCAAAGCGGAAACCCCATCTCCGATCACCCAATATCTTGTATACCATCTGCGCAGAGAACTTGCATCAAGGCTGAGACTGAAAACTGGGGCATCTATTGTCGGCCCTCCGCTAAAATCCAACCATTGAGCCCATAAGACGCCATAATTTGCCTCTGTCATAAGCCCACAGGGAGTATCTTCCCTTGCCCCTCCCCCGCCATCGAAAGGCAACTGCCAGGCTCTTAGAGAAGTCGCATCACTGGGGTATCGGACTCTCAGATGAGGGAGCAAGTGTATCGGAATGATTCTGGCTACAAAGCCATAGCAGGCAATAGAGGGTCGGGTGTCTTTGCCTGTGGTCGTTGTGACTTCCAGCTTCCAGATTCTGTAATGTGCCGAAGATTGGCCCTTATTCAGTCGTTGCCCTCTCCTGAGATCTGAATCAGTGTGTAACGATCTGTCATTCCTTTCTTATGCACGCCCTTGAGGAGTCGTCATCGCACAGTCATAGCCCCATGACCTGCAAACCCTAGCTCCTCTACTCTCCATTGCTCCGCAATCTCGTCATGATGATTGTGCTTGTCATCAAGTGTGACAATTTGTTTCATAAAATAATTAAAATTAAAAAGAAAATTAAAATAATTAAAAAATTAAAATAAAAAATAATTTAAATTTAGAAAAAAAAAAGTGTATATATATATATATATATATATATATTCTTTAAATAAATAAATTTAAATTTAATTAAAATAATAATAATTAAAATTAAATTTTAAAATAATAATAATAATAATAATTAAATTAAATAAACAATGTCGGCGCCGCTGCCTTGAGCACCATGGCCCCAAGACGGCGACGGCTGATTCTCAAAATTGACCCCCGTCGCTCGCCCGCACCGCAGTGCCGACATTATTTATTTATTTTTTATTTTTATTTTTATTTATTTTTATTTTTTTATTTTAATTAAAAAATAATAATTTTTTATTTTATTTTATTTTATTTTTTATATTTAAATTATATTTTTTATTTTTATTTTTTTTTAATTTATTTGTTTAAAAACTTTTAAATGATTTTTTTTTTTTAAATTTAAATATTGAGTTATGTTTATCAATTTTTTTATTTTTATTTTTTTTTAATAATGATTTTTTTTAAACGTTTTATATATATATATATATGATGGTCTGGTGAGACCAAAATTTGGTCTATTGGACCTAAATAAACAAGAAACTAATTATTCAGTTTGTTTTAAAATTGTACTCCTATGCTCAAAAAGCTTGGAGAGAAACCAAACTTTGGTCTATTGGACCTAAAGAAACAAGAAACTAATTATTCAATTTATTCAATTTTTTTTAAACGTTTTATATATATATATATGATGGTCTGGTGAGACCAAAATTTGGTCTATTGGACCTAAATAAACAAGAAACTAATTATTCAGTTTGTTTTAAAATTGTACTCCTATGCTCAAAAAGCTTGGAGAGAAACCAAACTTTGGTCTATTGGACCTAAAGAAACAAGAAACTAATTATTCAATTTGTTTTAAAATTGTACTCCTATGCTCAAAAACCCGAGCTCACTTTATTTATTTTTTTTAATGTTATTTTTAATTTTAATTTATGAATTTTAATTATTTTTTAATTTAGTATTTTGATTATTTTAAATTTTTATTATTATAAATTTTTTTTATTTTATCATTTTTTTAATTATGTTTTTGTTATTTTTTTGTTAATAGCTTTCTAAGAAATTTTTTTATTTTTTATTTTTGTTTTAATTTTTAATTTTTACAAGTTATTTTTGTTTTATTTTACACTTTTATTTATATTTTTTTATATTTGATTTGTTTTTGTCATGTCTTCTTATTTCACCACTCTTAACAAAAATTATTGATGTTGAATTAGCATGAAAATCACTAACGTTTTAAAACAAATGTTCATACTTATAGATAAAAAATCACCAATTTTCAAAATCAATATGAAAATCATGACATTTCAAAAAAAAATCAAAGAAAATTTAAAATTCCAAAAATATGCTAAAAAAAAATGAAGGTAATTCTACATCACCATTTTTCAAAATCGACATAAAAATCATGACATTTAGAAAAATAAAAATAAAAACAAAACAAAAATATTTAAAAAAAAAAAAAAAAAAAAAAAAAAAAAACTATAAGAAAATTTAAAGTGCCAAAACTATGCTCCAAAAAAAAGGGTGATTCTGCATCACAACTTTTCAAAATCGGGTGTTTTTTTTGTGACCTCAAAAAAATAGGTACTAGTTCAATTACCTATTTGATTGGTAACTATGTTATAGATGTTGATTGGGTTGGAAATGTAGATGATAGGAAAAACACAAGTAGTGGTGCTTTCTTTCTTGGAAATTGTTTAGTAGCCTAATTAAGCAAAAATTAATCATATATCTCCATTTCTCCTATTGAATATGAATATATAGCAGTTGCAACTAGTTGAACTCAAATTTTGTGGATGAAACAAACTTTACAGGACATGAAGGTCACTTATGATAAACCCATTCCAATTATCTGTGATAACACAAGTGCGATCAGTTTATCCAAGAATCACGTTCTTCATTCAAAAACCAAGCATGTCCCCATAAAGTACCATTTTATTAGAGAACGGGTGGTTGATCAGATTGTGAAGTCAGAATATGTCTCAACCAAAGAAAAAGTTGTTGACATCTTCACCAAACCTCTTGCCAAAAAATCTTTTGAGTATTTAAGTCAGAAGTTGGGAGTGATGTTTCATTCTTCCCTTCATTAGTTTTCTTTATAAGCAAAATGGCAATCTTCCAAACATGTACAAAGATCATTGTAATGATTCAAGACGAGAAAGAATATAAAATTCATGGGGAGTTTTTTAGATCAATAGGAGTGCAAATTTTGGGGGAGTAGTTCACAAAACAATGCAACATAAATAGGGATGGTGCATGTAGATTAGCTTGTAGATAAGTCTACATGAATCTCAAATTAGTCGCAAAATAATCAATAGTTAGTTGTATAGTTCAAGGGAAGACTAGTCACAGAGGGAATACCTAAACCCTTTGCCATTGATGTCAAAGGGGGAGAGTAAACAAACATTGGAGCTAACTTGTGTACAGAGATATGCAGATGGAGAGTGATCAACCATTGGCAGAGGGGGAGAGTGAGTAAATAGCAATAGTCTCTTCAACAACCTAACAGGGTGAGATTTTCCAAAGTGATGGTGTTGCCATCAATGACTTGCAATTTTTGGTGATGTTGCTATCAATGCCAAAGAGGGGGGATTGTTGAGCAAGTAAACAATTGTTGTCAATTATGTCAAGTCCAATCATTGATGGCAAGTGATCTATTCACAATATGCTAATTTTTTATATCTTGGTCATTAGTATGTAGCCTATCTTTGAATGCATTTTGTATGCATGTGATTTGCTCAAAAACACTTGAAACGTATTTGGTTGGATAGCCCTCTCCAAGAACATTCCAACAATATGTGCCATTTGATCTAACTTGCAAGTAATGAAGAGAAAATCAAGTTTGAAGTTGACAGATCAAGCAAGGTTCCAGCTAAGTCATGGTTCTAGCATGGGCCTTTCCCCATCAAAATGGTGCCAAACAATGGGACAAAAGCTCAAGAGGAAGAGCGATGAGCAGTAGATAGTAGGGTGCCAAGCTCACAGTCACAGCTCCTAGTTGCCACATGATCTTAAGTGCTAAATGGATCACCTAGTCCATTCAATGCGCAAGCGAAAAATGGGTGGGGATCGGTGCAACGACAGACTAAGATCACATGGCAAGATACTTGACCATGATGAGTAAGTTGGTGGTAGTCACAGGTGGCAGAGCGTGATTTGTTTGTGAGGATGTTGATATGGCACTAGTGACGGATGGCAGCGACAAGTTGGAGGGTTGGATTGGTTTGTGAGGCTAGTTAAATGAATTGACCGCCAATGCCAGCTTAAGTAAGGCTTAAGTTAACATAAATAAGGATCAGCCTTTATCCCCGATAGTGTTGTTGGAACTTGACTATACTGAGAGGTTGGGTGAATCAGTATAGTGTATTTATGGTCATCAATTTTTTATTTTTACTTTTATTTTTGGTGGTTATCTAAACTATTAAACGAGAAATGATATATCATATGAATAGAGGATTTAACATGTAACTAACATTAAAGCATAGCATAAAAAACACACAAACACCAAATATAAATGCAAAACCATAAAGGGAAAACCCATGAATTTTTTTGTTGTGATGTAAAGGCAAGCTCCTACTTCCTCTCTTACATCATTTTTTTGAAGGATTCTACCTCAATTTTCTTCTACAAGCTACAACTTGTTGGGACAATCTTACTCAATTTTTTACATCAATTTTATATAGGCTTCTACCTACAAGAGTCTTCTACCTCGATTTTCTTCTTCAAACTACGACTTGTTGGGAAGTTCCTACTCCTACAATCTCCAACTTGCTCTTTTTCAGGCTACAAATTTATTTTGCTAATTTACCTAGTCTTTGTCTTTGTCTTTGTCTTTGTCTTGAACTTTGTCTCTATTCTCATCTTCCTCAACTTTGTTTCACATCTACTCCTCTTCCTCTTTCTCTCTTTTCTAAGCAGTCCACAAACTAGGCCTCACAATAAATCAATCAACTCTCTCACTCTCTAACCATTCTACCCTTCAAAAGCATGTCTTTTTATAAACATAACTTGTTGATTGTTAATGTTCCGTGCAGGAATATGAAGTGAAGAGTTGTATCTTTGTATTCCAAAGCTTTGTTTGGTCTCTCTCTTCATTTCCGAATTTGAAGATCAAGTCAAGACAAATGGACCTTGTAATATTCGAAAAATTGAAGTAATACAAGCCAGCAATAATGATTGCAAAAGCAAAGACCAATGTAGATTTTTTTTTGCACATCACGGGATGAAAACGCATAAAGACAATATTGATTGCAGTCTTCTCATTGAAAAAATGTGTATATTTTGATTCCTTCTGATTTTTGCTTACTATTCCTTTCAGGTGCACCAGTATACTATGTCCATCTTTGACTGGCAATACACCAAAATATTAACCAAACACTTCAATACTCTAACAAGCATATCTCACAAGGCACAGTAGCAACAATACATCAACAACTTCAAGTATTTACATCACAACGTCTACAAACATTTACATCACAACATTTGCACTTGAGGCAAGGCCATGCCTTTGACACTCATCACATACTTAGCAACATACTCAGCAATATTAATATATACTCAACAATACATACTCAACAACATTAATGAAAAAAGTTACTCACTGGACACTCAAACTAAATTGAGCATACCCCCTATCATTCATTCAACCGCTTCACAATGACCAATACAGGAAACCTTCAACACCCTTTGCCATCAATGACAACTTTGCTAACAAGCACAACCATGGGTGTTTGTGAAGTTTGATTACTATAATGGCCTAGGGACCCGAGACCGTGATGAAGTGGTTGAGTTGATGACGTGGTAGTCTCAGGCGGTGACACGTGGCAAGTAGATTTGACCTTTTTGGGTAGCCAAGTGATTTTTTTATTGCTGACACATGGCAGTGGCGTGGCACAACAAGTGCCAGTGATGATGGTGTGGCATGCTCGGATTGGTTGATGTGGATTGACATATGGTGAGACACTAGACAAGGATTTTCCATTTAAGGTGCAGCACTATCAAATGATGGTCTAGTCTATCGAAATGCCCAGTAGGTAAAGTGTTGTAGCAAGCACTGACTAGCAGGGCAAGGTCACAGCGCTCGGTCATGAAGGTTAGACAAGCAAGCACCAATCCTAATGCATGTATAAGCCAAAGCTTCTGTACTAACAGGTAGTTAGGACTCGCAAGGTTGCAAACATCGCGATCGGGATTAAATCGGTGAGGGGGGGAAATCGGAAAAAATCGTAAAAATCGGGAAAACATCGGTAAAAATCGGGAAAAATTCGGCACATACAAAAATATTCAATTTTTTTCAATTTTTTTAATATTTAAAGCATCTACAGCATAAAATAAATGCATTGACACATAAATATGAAAAAAAACTAATATATAAGATGTGTAATATCATGTCTAGTGCTACATCACACATAAAACTGAATCTTGTCCTGAATACTAAGTCTTGAGTCTCAAGAGTCAACTCAGCCTCAAAATATCAACAAAAAATATGATAATGTATCTCATATCATGAGTCATAATGTCATATACAAAGGAATGTCAATGCACCATATAACCTATGGTCCTATACTACTGATTTCCTCTGCCCCTCTTGCGAGAAAATACAACAGCTTTTCCTTTCTCTCTAGATGAAGAAGCTGGCGGGACTGGCAATGGGCTCTGTCGTGCTCTAGAAGTAGAAACTGAAGCACCAAAATGGGAACCTGAAGCACTAGGAGCTAAAGGAGGCAGACCACGTCCTCTACCAGTAGTAGTGGTAGGTGGTGTCACCTCCTCCTCCTGCTCCTCCTCCTCCTCCTCCTGCTACTCCTCCTCCTCATCCTCCTCTGAGTCCTCCCCCTCCACTACCTCCTGCTCTATCCAATCAGGGGCTGACTCCATGACAGGCCTCCTAGCCTCAACCCTCCATTCAACAGTGGTGTCAATCGCATCTAAAGAGATGGCCTCCATATCAGGGGTTCTCTGAAGTTGTCTCACCCACAATCTAAGATTGTAGTAGACGTAAACCATGTTATTGAGCCACTAGGCCTCCAACCTACACAAGGGTCATAAATTAATAAATTAAATATTTGAAAAAAAAATATTTAATGAATTCAAAACATCAGTTGGAATATTTTAAGTTTTTTACCTATTGCGCCTTTTGGTGTGTATTTTATCAAATACACTCCAGTTGCGCTCGCATCTTGAAGCGCTACATGTTTGGCTGAGTATTCTAATGGCAAGTTTTTGGAGTTTTGGTAATTTTCCACCGTAGTTCCTCCACCATGCATCTACAAGTTACAAGTTACAACAAATAAGATAAACTTATAAAGTTACAAACATAAGAAAAAATTTAAAATAATGAAAATATTACCTGGCATTTTAGTAGTCCTATCCTGGACAGCGATGTCGAAGCTCAAGGTACCACATGCCATTCTGTATACCTCCATCTCTTTGGATATCTCTGCACGTTCTGATGGATTTGGCACCATCTTCTGAACACAAGTGAAAAAGCCATCCATGACCTCAGCATCAAATAGGAAACCACATGAATAAGCAAATGTGGGGTTCAGGAAGACCCTTGCAGCATGAATGGAACGATGGAGTGTGTTGTTCCATCGATCATCAATCACTTCCCATAAAAGAAGTTGTCTCTGAAACCCCTCATCACCCTTATCATCATAATAGCTGCGAACAGCTTCTTTGGCCCTATCCATGGCCTCATACAAGTAGCCCATTGCGGGCTTGTCTCCATCCACCAATCTAAGAACCTTTACCAAAGGTTCAGTGATGCTGCACACCTCTTCCACTCCAGCCCAGAAACATTCCTGATATGACACCAACCTGCAAATGGCCTCTCCCTCTGATTTGCGGCTGATACTCAAAGCACGTCACTCATCTGAAAGAAACATTCTCTTCAAATCCCACTTAGAATTCAAGAGGGATTGAAAAGATATGAAACTAGTGGCAAATCGTGTAATAGCAGGCCGCACCAACTCCTTCTTGTTGGTGAATGTCCTCATCAAATGAAGCACAGATGCATGATTATATATAAATTTTGTGATTCTCTTTGATGATTCTACAATCTCTTTGACAAAATCAATCTTTCTGATGTCCTCCAACATCAAATCAAGGCAATGTGCAGCACAAGGTGTCCAAAATATACTCGGATACCTCTCCATAAGCATCTTGCCAGCAGAAACATAGTTTGCAGCGTTGTCCGTTATGATTTGGACAACATTTTGAAGCCCAACCTCCAGAATGAACACATCTAATAAATCACATAATAATCTTGCATCTTTGACATGTGCAGATGCATCAACAGATTTCATAAACATTATTCCCTTAGGACAACTAACCAAGAAGTTAATAAGGGTCCTACCCTTTTGATCAGTCCAACCATCTGACATCACAGTGCATCCTGTGACTTCCCATGATGCCCTTAACTCTTCCAATCTCTTGGTGCAGTCATCTTTCTCATTTTGCAGAATGCGCCCTCTAAGGTCATTATATGAAGGGACTTTGTATCCTGAGCCAACAATAGCAATAGCATCAATCGTAGCCTGATAAAATGGATTGTTCCTGGCAACATTGAAAGGAATATCACTCCAAAGAAACAGTTTGCCCAACAACTTATCAGCTTCTTCCTTCTCCTTTTTTTTAATAAGGGAGGAGATAGATGGCTGTGCCCCGGGAGTGGTTCTAAGAGCAAAAAATGAGGAAGCAGCTACGGGGCTGCCTGTAGAAGACGCTGATGCTGAAGAGCCACTACCACTCCCACGGTCAACTCCAAACCCTGATATTTGACTCTTCAGAGCTGCTTTGCTGAGTTTAGTGGTTTCTATTTCTCCCAATGAGTTCATGGCTCTTCTGATTATTTCTGGATTGGTGTTTGTGCAAGGGCCTACTTCATGCCCAGGAATTTGTGCTAGGTGGTATTTCAACCTGTATACCCCCCCTGTCATGTGATGACCACATAATTTGCAAGTCAAGTTTGATCGGTCAAACCCCTGATCAGGTTCACCAAATTCCCATAAAGGATCTAATTTCCTTGGCATGTTGGAAACTTTGAACTTTGAACATTGAAATTTGAACCTAGGGCACAAGAAAAATTGCAAGTTAAAAAATAAAATAAAATAAATTACAATTTTACATACAACATTTTGATTTTTTTCACAAAAAAAAACCCTCACCTCAATGCAAAAATAATGGGAAAAAATACATGTTGAAACCAATGTTTTAAAAACCGGAACCGGTGACCGGACCGGTGGCCTAATGAACCGGGTTTCTAACCGGAACCGGTCTAACCGGGAGCGGTCAGATGCCAATGAACCGGTTTAAAAAAAAATACATTAAATAATTATTTTTTTAATAAAAAAACTATTTTTAAGATTTGCAACCATGATTCCAAGCCAATAGAGACAAAATATGTAAAGTTTTCTCATTTATATACCATGCAAAGGTGAATATATCAAAATGGCACCGAGTGCAATACATATCATCGAAAAATACATAAGCAATGAGGCTCCAAATGGCCCATAAAGTCCAAAAACAATGCTACAAGCTATGAGGCCATTGGCATACTACAAGACTACATATTAGTGATCAACAACATGATCACTCCTCATCATGATCAAAATCATCACCACTACTAGACAAGGGATCATCAACATGAGCTACATAAATAATATGGCTCAAAGTTTGAGGACTCCTAAAACTCCTCTACAACTTTAGTAGTAGTATTAGTAGCAAAAATAGACATCAAAACTACAAATCACTGAGCAACATGGTCTCTCATGAAACTCATCATTGATTCATCGCTACTAGAAATGGGATCATCAACAAGAGATACATAAACATCATCTAGCTCAAAGTCTTCAGACTTGGATTGCTCAACCTTATAACATGATAGAAATTGAAAAAATTTAACATGCCTAACCAATGATTTTGGTTTGAGTGAAGGGTTCATTTCCTCAACCTTAAAATGCGATAGAAAAAGATTAGCATGTCTAACTAGTTGTTTTCCTTTGATTGAAGGGTACATCAAGGTTCTTAAAGGACTTCATGCTCTTGATCAAATGCCAATATCATACCCTTACACATGATAGAATCAAATGGGAACATTGCAAATTCCCAAACCATGAAACCATGAAAACCATTAAGTCTGTTGAATTTTGAGTGAAACCTAAAATTCTAGTTTCTCCATATGAAATCCAATGAGGTCGAAACCACTCTTAAACATCCTGAGTCATTTCATGGTAATGTTAAAAATTTAAGTAAAAGGATGAAAATGAAAAATAAAGGAAATGTCACTTTTACTTTAAGAATTTAACATTACCATGAAATGTCAATGCTTCCCTTACCTCCACATCAGCCCTAAAACTCATTTCTGGCCGTGCGTGGGTCCACATAGAGAAAGAGTAGCTAAATGAACCCTCCCATTGGCTCCAAATTAGCCCTAAAACATAACTGTCGCCGAAAATGTGGGTAAAGCGGATAGGATGGTGGATAACTAGGCCGGTTAGAGCAAGCTCCAATAGGTTTATGCATAAACACGTAGGTTAGTTCTAGGCCGGGTTAGGTCAGTTTTCAAAAAAACGGACGAAATGCCTAGGTAGGCGGGTTACTGGCCCGGTTTCGCTTAGGTGGGCTATCTAACAGTAGGTTTGGCTGATTCTTAGGTTCAAACAGTAGTTTTAAAACACTGGTTGAAACACAAGCAAAAATAATGGGAAGAAACTAAGAGCACAAGAAGAAATATAAAAAACAAAATTTAACAAACAATTTTTTGCATTTTTAACCAAAATAAACCCTCTCCTCTCAATAAAACAAACAAACAAACAAAAAACACAACCAAATGCAATCACAAATGATGAAAAATACATGGGTAATAGAAACCCATGGAAGAACAAGAAAAAAACAAAAAAAATGGGTCAAATTTGATGCCCATACCTGGAAAAAACGTTTTGCCGGAGACACTTGGTCCAAATTCGATTTTGTTCGCTTGGCTTGCAAGAAATTCTTCACTTTTGTCCAATCTTGGGCTTGTAGATCACGTATCTCCCTCCTTCACTCCTTAGCTCTCATAACCAAACCTGTCCATGTGAAAATGAAAAAAAAAACATCAAAATCACATTATAACCACGTTGTTTTAGCATGCCACGATTTTTTCCGATTGAATCGCGATTTTTTGGCGATCGGCGATTTTTTCAAAAGATCGGGAAAACATCGCCGATAAAATCGCCGGCCAAAAAAAATTGCGATTAAATCGCGATGTTTGCAACCTTGGTTAGGAGTACTGCTTGGAGAGTGATAAAAGCGACATCATAATTTCATCAACAATTAACATAACCGCTTGTGTATACCTTGAGCAGATAAGTCATGAGCAATCAAAATAATCACTTTTGTACAAATCCTGAGTAAAAATTTTGATTCCAACTGTAAAAGACTCGGAGTGCAAGAATTTTTGAGAATCCGCAATTTCAGAGCAAATATATATCATTTTACCGAGGATTTCAACTCTAAAAACTAACCCTTTGATACTATATCAAATTGACTTCCAGTATACTTTTTGAGACTTGGTTTTCTATAGAGTAAAATTCCTTTTGTTTTTGGTTTGTTTTTCAGTAAATTTCCTTTTGTTTTTTCCTGTGGACTCGTACATTAACTATGTGACTGAATTGCTCTCTCGGTCACAACTCCTGATTTAATTAAATTTTCTGAGTGGACATTGACAATTTCAATGGCCTTTTGCTCTGATTTCAAGTCTTTTATCAACATGACAATTCTCTGTGTATACTGAACAACCCTGTGTATCAATGTCTACTTGTGTATTTACCAATGTATTAATTTTATCTCCCTATATACTCAAGCCTTTCTATTTGTATTAATTCTCCTGTAATTCATGCGCATAATATAGTAATGAAATAGTTACTACAACTGAGTATTAACACCAATTCTGAGTTGTTTTCAATGTTCCGTCTCAGCTATTAATAATACCCTGTTCTTGTTGTAAAAACACTTGGTATTTAGGGTAAAAAAGTAATTTTTTGAAAATCTGAGATAGTAACCCTGAAAACACCCTCTAATATTCTATGAGAACCGACTTTAGAAGCAAAAATTCTTCTCTTCTACCCCCCTGTGCATACATTCACTGGCCCGTGGTGAATTTGAATTTTGAAATATGGAATTTTTCAACGAATTTCATTTCACATTAATTCTCCATTCATCAATGAGCTTAATTTTGAGGCATGCAAGGAAGAAAGATGGAGCTTAACAAATCTCATGTCAATATAACCGTCTAGTAAAGGATAAAGGATAAAGTATCTTATTAACACCCACTTAAATAGATTTGGATTATCAGAAATACATTAAATGCCTTTGATGATGGAGGGAAACCAACTTTGAGAGGAAAACACTATCCCCCCTCTCTCACACACAAAAACTCCCCAGATGACAGGGTTTGAACCTGGGATGTTTGCATGGTGGTGCATTGTCCCAATCACTATGTAAAGCTATATCATTTCTGCAAACATCATCATTAATATATACCTTGAGTCATAGGAAAATCATGAAGGAAAGAAAATGCCAACTTGCATGTCCTATATTATAGACTTTCTGATGAGGAGAGAATCCTTGCTTCGAAAGTAGGTGGAAAGCCATTTAACATTTTTTTAAAGTTAGTAAGAATGTTAAATGCATCCACACATGAGAGGGTTTGTACCTGAGCTGTTTGCATGGTGGTATATTGTCCCAACGACTATGTAAAACTATATCATTTCTGCAAACATCATCATTAATATATGCCTTGAAGTCACAGGAAAATCATAAAGAAAAGAAAATACAAACTTGTATGTCCTATATCATCGAATTTCTGATGAGGAAAGAATCCTTGCTTCCAAATTAGGTGGAAAGTCACTTAACACTTTTTAAAACTTTGAGCGTTAAATGCATTGATAACAAGGCACAGATCAACAGGTTTTGAGAAGAATAGGTAAATTATTTATTAGAAAACAGACTGCTGTCCGTACAGCACAATGGCAAAATGGAATATCATTACCAAGACAACAAGACCAGTTCACATCTCATACAATTTTTAAGTCTTTTAGTTTGGTCATAATCTGCTGCTGTAGATGGTTCCAAATTGGAAGAGCTGGTTTTCTGACCTCTCCTGTCCCACTTGAAGATTCTAGTTGTTTAGATCCAATCTTTGGTCGCACCAAACCACCTTCCCAACCATCCCCAAGCGATTCTGAATCATTACCTTGAATTGGAGTTTGACCCCAAACTGGTCCTTTCCAGTGGCTTTCAGGGCTACTTTCACCTAACAAAGCGCTTCCACGATAATTTGTTTCAGATTTGGTTATATCAGATCGAGATGAACCAGATTCCAATAGGGAGGTTGGGTTCTCCTGCTTACCGTCAAGTCTCTTCTCTGCTGATTTAACATTGGACTTACCTTTCCAGGGTATCACTCTCTTGAAGTTGTGAGTTGTAAACCTTGTATCTATCTCCTGGTTTGGCTTAGCAATGCGTGCACTGGCAAACGCTGGCCTGCATGTGTCTTTTGCATATTGTACACATGTGTTTCTAGAAGCTACAAGACATGCTTTCATCTCATGTTCTTCACATGCCTCTCTTTCTGCAATCTGGTCAGCAGTAATCTTACCAGATTGAAACAGGGTTTTCCACCATGGAGGTTTGCATTTATTGGACGCACCAACTGAGCATCCCATTCTTGCACCTGCCTTCATGGAAGCACGAAATAGTAGGAAAGTGAGTAGCTACTACATTGCTTGAACCACAACATATGCAGAGAAAGAATATTAAGTGATTAGACATCAATATTCAATATAGCACGAATATGAATCTTAAGATGATATCCCAAAATAGTTAATTTTAACTTCTATTATACATAGCATAGATATAATATATTAGTTACCATAATGAGCAAGATCCCGCGGAGACGTTTTACTCAGAAAGACCTCTCAGAGACATTTTATTTTAAAGACAATGCATACAAAGGACTAACAAATTACAACTTGGGATGTATCACCTATAATATAAGTTCGACCCTTCTAGGTTAACCATGTAAGCAACAGGATTTTGAGAACCTTAATGCCTATATTTTGGTCTAAAACTATGGTTTTTACAACAGAGTTATACACTCGTGGTCCCTTTGTAAAGAATGTTTGAAGCTTTTCGTTACTGCCACTCCCTGTAACTAGGACAGAGAACGCAATTATTTTACATTTGACATGAGAAATTAAACTAGACACTAATGTTTGTCTGGAGACTCTAGTAATAGAAAACACTTTATCATGGAACATATTATCCTGGTATGACACAACTTTTACATCAAATTAAGTTGAATGAATAAATGTTTATGACCCTGCAGTAAAAGAAAAAGAGTCACAACATTGCAGTAGGCTAGATTTGTCAGCCATAAACATCCAAAACGATTTTAGGATTTACGAATTAGATTTATGTAAAAACCGTTGACAGGGGAAAATGTCCCGCCAAACAGCAACAGCAGCCAGCCCAAGAGAGACCCAATTAGACTCTCCCCTGTTTGGGATAGCCAAATCCTATGGATTAATGGCCCAGCAACCAGTTTCAATGAGCTTTAACAGCTAGAATAAATACTAACTAACTAATCACCCTTCAAAACAAGAATACCATGGAAATCAAAAAACAAAACAGAATAATATTCAGCAAAACCAAAATATAGCATAACATATTACATTAGTTGCAGAAAAGGGAACACTAGGTTAATTCAACAGAATAGAAATAACTAATTCTATTCAAAACTAATAAAATAAGAGAGAAATAATTCTAATATGCAGAAGAACAGATGCCTTTACAGAATAGTCCGACAATACACAGATTCTAATACGTAAGTCCATAAATATCACAATTCAGAAGAATCCTTATGCAAAAACATGGAGTATAACTAGTATCTAAATTAATGCATATAATCTAGGAATCAAAATGAAAGAACAGATCTAATTTAATTTGCAAAACAAACAATCGTACACAGAGTAGTCCGAATACACAAGGATTTCCTTTGCAAGGTTTGGCCAGGATTGGGTTCTAAACACTCAGAATTCAGCAGAAATAGTTCTTACGAAATTCCTCTAAGGGCAATCCCAACTACAAAATTTCCCAAACCTCCCGTTACCAAAGCCACCCCCCTACCCTGGGCGCTACCCTCATTTATAGAATTATAATAGCCTATTCCTCTCATGAGGTGGAGCTTTATCCCAATCATGAAACTGAATTGGTTTCAGAGTCTGACAAATAACTGACTAAAGTCTAAAACCAACTCAGCTGCCTGGAGGTGGCAGAGAAGATGTGTTGCTCCTGCTGGTTATGTGGCTCCCCCATTGTACATGGATTCGCTTGATTTACTCGTCACATAGTGGGAGCATTTGTTCCATCATTAACTCGCACACTCCAATGGCCCGGACAATAGATTTAAGCTCCCTTTCAGCAATCTTCCCACCAAACATCATACGGAGGACCTCTTTTGAAGGGGAGACGAGGTAGTCTAAGAGGGACACTTGGTTCAAACACATCAATTGTTGCATCATGCTGGCTTTCTTCTCCAGCCTCTAGCCTGATTCTTCAAATTCCTTCTGTGCATGGATTGGGTTCAATCCAATTGTGGTGGCCACATTGGCATTGGTGGTGAGTTGCTCAATAGTTTCCCATAATCTAGCACATTTCACTATTAGTGCATTTAAGCTTTATATCCAACTCGGGGGTGGTCTCTCTCCAAGATTCGATCAGGGCCTAATGCTTTATCAACTCCATTTGACCCAATCCAGGGATGCCAACCATGTTCTCCTTGACTTATGCTTGGTATTCTTTAATCCTTTGCAAGTCCTCCTGAAAACTGTCCTGTTCAACCATACGCGACTCCCATCAGTCTTGGAGTCTAACAACTCCCTCGGGGCAGAGCTGTACATCTCCCATCTAACCGAAGTTTTCTTCTCAAACTCTTTTAAGATTATCGAAATGTTTTCAAAGCCAGAGATTGGAATTCCTTCAACCCAGTTCGTTCTGCCCCGTAGAATGCAGATAGCTCCTGTTGATGTCAGTCAAGGGTCTCTTGCATCCTCTTCTCGTGCAACTCCTCCATAATTCTCACACTGTTATTTCTTCTTTTAGGATGGTAACTTCATGTTCCTGAACATCGTAAAGACATTGTATCTTTATTGCATGCTCTTTATTCAAGGAAGCGGCATGTTGCTTGAGCTCCTTAGCTTGTATGAAATCCTTTTGTTTTAGCCGCTCCTTCAGGGTGGCAACTAAGCTTCACCACCAGTCAAGATCAGCAATTAACTCTTCGACCCAAAAGGATTTCTTAAGTGAATGCTCCTGAGTCCTAATACCCGAAGCCATCTTGGAGGCCCTTTGTTTGGGATCTAGTGTGAATAGGTCATAGACCATCATATCACTTCCCATTTCAAATTTTGGAGGAACACTCGTCTTCTTTTGCTTCTTAGATCTATTTATGATACTCTACTATTGTTTTGAGAAGTACTCCTCAAAGGATACTACATGCTCCCTGATGCCATTTGTGCCTTCGATTCCAAGGCTTGTAGACGTGTGTGTTTCGACAATTGTTATTATTGGTGTGACAGGGGTAGTAGGTTTTTCGCTTATGTTTTCCCCTCCATGGAGCTTGTCTTCTTGTTTCCAGAGCACTTTGGCTTGTTCATGTCCTAATCCTCCTACCTCCAGTGGGCATCTTCATGCTCCTTCCTTCTACTTTGTTCTTTCGCTGTTGGCCTAGCCACTTCTTTGCTTTTCCTTTCCTCTCGCTCCTCAGCAAGCAGCTCTTCTCGTTCTTTCTTCTTCTTCTCTTCCTTTGCTTTCCTATTCTTCTCTACCTCTATCGCTTTAGCCAAAGTTGTGGCCTCAAGTTATTTTTTATTTTTATCTATTTTCGCTTGCACCTTTACGGATTTGAATTTTTCCAAGTCTTCTTGTTCTTGCTCGAGCCTTGCATGCTCTACACTCTACCTTTTCTCCTTGTCAAATTTTCTTTGTTTTTTGGCTCTTAAGGCTTGTTGTTGTAGGCACCTCTAGCCTTTCGGCATGTTCATTCGTTCCTAAAATTCTTCATCAAACTGAGCTCCTCAACACATGTCTTCTTCCAGTGATTCTTGGTGAGTCTAAAACCTGTGGAATTTGATGTCCCTACAATGATCGTCAACTACTTTTTTCAAATCATACTTCAAGTTCCTCCCTTCATAAAGTTTCAAATCTTCAATATGTTTAGCTTCCCTCCAAGCATGTGGATTGTTTTGCAATGTATAAAATCCAAGCTTGATTGGTTGTGATGGCCAAAAGCGCTTGTTGCTTTGAACTAAGGAGGCATTGACACCAACTATGGTTGTTTGATACGTGATTTCTCTTATCGCAACCTTGTCCATGACGAATTTTGGCAAAATATGAGGGGCCTTAGTGACCCCAAAAATGCAAATGAATGTGTATTGCTCCTTTACAAAAAATCGCTAATAGGCTCGATTGCCTCTTCAACTAGATTTTAGAACTGAGGAGTGAGCTTATTGAAGAGTAATTGATGTAGCGAGGCCATGAAACCATCACATATATCGACAAATTTAGATCTGAATTATAGGCCCAAAGGTCTTTGCAGTAAACTTGGACGATGAGTTCGGCATGAGTCCATCTCCAACCTATGAGGAGGAATGCATACCTAGTGCATACAAGATCAACCAGATAGACCGACATATAGAAACCATCATTTTGCATGACCTCTCCTTTGGTGTAGCGTATGAAGGAGTTATCAAGGTTCTCTAAAGGATCATAGCCTAGTTAAAAATCATGCCTTTGTATGTGACCTAATCAATCAACGACATCCATTCCAGCTTCAGGTGAGTACCGACTCTTTATTTGTAGAGTCGACTAACTAGCATCACAGTGAATGTATAAGCTAGGCGGAACTGCATGGTTAAGTAGATCCTCTTTTCCTTCCTAGTGAATCCCTTCTGGTCACCCCACCACTACAAAACTCCCTTTAATGAGGGATGCTTTTTCATATAGGCTTCTAAGAATTCCTAGTTGTGGTTTTGAGGGCTTGAGCTTGTATATCTTGGAGATTTCAACATGCCTATAGGTGCCCAATTATTCCCTGACATTGTTAATTATGGTATGGATTTGAATCTTGGCGTGGTCAAGGAGACAGTTAACCATATCTTGGTATCGAAGAATGGTTGCCCTAGCTACTACGAAATGGAGGCTAGGTTTCGTGACTTTCTTAAAGGCGTTGTTACCCACCAAAAGTGGGCGATCCCATAGGAAAAAACTTTTCTCCTATCTTGGACAGCCAGCAGCCCTACATATTGCTCAGTTATGATGATATGTCACATTCCTCCACCATTTGCACAAGTCATATACCTCTCACCATCTGACATTCCTCTTGAATGATGGTGAGCTATCACTCAGCAAGTACTTCAACCATTTTTCAATCAAGTGCTTTTACTAAATGGTTTGAGCATTCTAACATGGACAAAGGGGTGATCTGGATGATTGATCGATCTTGACTATAAACTTGTTCTCTCACCTTACCGGAGGGGTCGGTCTTGGCCATGTTACCCATCACTTCGTGGGTGATATCCCCAGGAGAATTTTTCTCCATGATGGACATCAGCCGGTAGCCAACAGCCTCATACTAGCTCATTGTGCCATTTCTCTACCACCTGAGCCAGCCATGTGGTCCCTCACCCACCTGCATTAATCGTATGTTTGAAGGTGGACCTCCCGAATCTAAAGGTATGTCTTGTCATTTGGTAATTGAGTATTGGATTTACTTATCATGGATACTTATGGGTATGGATTGATGAGAGAATTTGGCAAAAAGAGTGGGCTTAGTTTGTGATCTTGTCCCCCTGATCTCTTTTACGTGTTACCTTTGGATCTTAGTCTCGTGGGATCTCCTTTATTGACCATTTGGTTTTAGGGTCGGTACTACTTGGGAAAACCCGACGTCGAGTGTGTGGTCTCACTCCTGTATCCGCATATATTACTCCCTTTCCACTCATTATATCCCCATTCATCATTTATCCCACCTAGGTCCACATAGGACCAACCTCCCTATTCCCTTGCCCCCACCTTGGGTCAGGCCTGGAACGATGCCCCAGAGGTTGATGTAACTAAATGAAAAAGAAAAAGCATAATTGGCCACATTTAACAAGAAATTGTACCACGAAATGCAAAATATGGTCGGGACAAAAATAATTAGCACATGGGAAAAAGTTGATACATGAAATCTACCCCATACATGGCCATCAACCTGGTTCCATAGGCCCTAAATGAACCTCCTTTATCATTCAAGAACCCATGATTGTCCCAACCGCTAGAGGGCAATGAACCACCCTACCTAAAGGGGGGTAATCACTACTACATCTTACACATCATGCTCTTGTCCCTTTGAGCCCCGAGCAGTTAATTAAAGAAAATTCATAAAAGGCAAAAGGCATATAAGGAAAGATGGAAAAATCAAGGTCGAGCACCTCATGTACCAGGATTTCTCCCTCCTACACATTATATACCCGGGTGTGGGCTTCCCTCCATCTAGCTACCCCTATGCCCCAATATGTGACCCAAGATTGCTCCTCTCACCCCCTATCCCATTCCACTTATTTATCACTTGCCACCCCCATTAAAGGGATGTACCTTGGACATACTATCCCCTTTAAAGGTTGAAACCACCTAATAAGGTGCTTGGCTAAACCCCTTTGGAACCTAGAGACACTATCACATGCCAAAGCCCACTATGGAAGGGCATGCCATTATGAAGTGCCCATTTTGTCATCCATTGTTTGTAAACTCTATTACACGATTATTCTAATGACTGGTTGTACTAGAAGCCTAGGGGGATACATTGGATCTTATGTAGGATTACAGGTGGTTTCCATTTGGGTTTGGTCTCCCTATACGGGATCCTGACCCCCGAGGGCTACATTGGCACACATAGGGTGTGTATCAAGAGGTATGGGCCTCCACAGTAGCAGACAGCGCTTCATGGACCCCTTCAGATGTTCAAGGATTGCTAGAGATCCACTCTTGGACGAGGAAGATGCACCATGCCCAACCAGCCCCACAAGTGCACCACACACTTGGAGGGTGCCCCAAGGCTTGTATGAGGACCCGATGACATTTATTCCAGCATTTGAGCCTTCACAGAGCATCTACGGGCATCTTTGATCCATTTGGAGACCCATGGGATCATTTACGTGCCCCCCACACCCACTAGGAGCACCACAGGTCTACTACTTGGAGAACAAGAGGCCACCCCCTTGTCCATCATATTCCGAGGAATTTATTCCTCATTCTGGCACCTCAGGATGTTACTAGGGCTCATGGAGGGCCCTACGACATGTACACATCATTGTTTGGCCCTTATGTGACTTATTTTTACACCTATGAGCTAAATTGGTGGGCTTGTCACCAATAGGGGTGTTATTTACACATAATTTTATTATTAGAGCCATTAGGGGCCCCTTAGGCTAATTCAAGCTCCTTAGGAGCCTATATATTCATGTTAGTCACATTCATTTGTACCATCACATTTTGGATTGGAGATCTCTCTCTTAGAGAATTCATAATTTTTCATTGGAGGAGCTTTTTTTTGGAGATGGATGAATTTTGATGTATGGATTTGGGCTATTTTTCTTCTCTTGGAACTTTGTTATTGCAACGAGTTGTTGGTTGGATATACTCTATGGCATTGTAAGTGGTTTTTGATGTTATTAATCTTGTTGCTGCATACTGATTATTTACGTTGTAACTAGGGCTAGTTTCTGCATGAATGTAATGTGGAATTAATCATGTTTTAGCAAATTTTGATGTATGGGCCAATGTCATATGAATGAAATGTCCTAGAGATATGTTTTCTCGATAAGCTTGGACTCTTTGTTGAAAATATAAATTCTTGCAAGTCTCTCATTCTTTTCTCTACATCAACATTGGACGAAGTTGATTTTTCAAGCCTCCTTGACCAAGAAACCAAGTTCTTACTCATTAATCATCCTTGACTCCATCTCCCAAACTGAACTAAGGCACTGATCCATAGAAGGGTGATCACTTTATCCATAATTTTCCACTTTTTCACCTTTTCCCAAGTCTACCCCTCGGGGGTCACCTAGGGCATCAATTTCCCAGGAATTGACCCAAGGAAAAATTTCGATCTTCCATAGGCTACTACGTTGGTGGGTCCCCTCCCTCTCCACAAATTTTCAAGCCATTTCCACGGTGGAATCTCCAGGAATCCTAAGCCCTAGCTCTAGGATTGAAATCTTCCTAAGCATCCCCAAGGCCCAAGTGTAGACCTCAATAAGATCAATTTAACCTTTCGAAGTGAATATTCTTTTTTATCATTTCCCCTCACCTTGTCCAGGATAGGAACACTATTGGTTGTTATATTCCATCCTCGAACCTGGACTGCGTCCACTTGGCCCCGTATGGTCCCACTTCTCATCAAAGATTATTTGTCAAAGGCCAATCAAGAATCCAAGTTCCCAAGGATTTTAGGGATTGAGAACCTCATACATAAGCATATTCTTTCTACCTCAACCCTCCAATCCTCATCCCTCGCCCCCAGTGGAGTGGACCAAGCCCCTTGCTTAAAGAGAAAGCAAGCTCCATTCTTCAATCCACCTTGGGTAAAGGGTTTTTAGGGTCACTCATCACCTATCCATTGACATATACTTACAAGTGATTCCTATACTACTGGGACTCCTCCCATCGGTGAAAGTCTGTAAAGAGCAGAGAGTCTTAGCCGTGGTGACAATGGGCTAAGCCTCCACCATTTCCCTTGGCCTAGCAGTTGCCCTATTAGGAACCCCTTTATGTCTCCTGTTGGTTTGAGTAGTAACAGGCCCTAGTCCAGTGGGACCTCCTATAAGGCCTTAGGGTTATAGGAGGGGCACTACTTGGGAAACTTGGATTCAATTAGCATGTCCTTAACCATTCCATACTTACCACTTTTCACCTTTCCCTTCATATTGTTAGAAAATCATAAAGGTAGAAATATTTTCTTATCTTGATAATTACTTGTGATATTTAGTTATCTTCTTTTTGTTCTTCTTTAATTTCTTTTATGTCTTCTTTTATCTTCTTATCGTCAAGAAACTACCAAAACATAAACATGAAGCTTAAGGACACAGGATGTAGGCTCTCAGCTAGGGCAAAACCCCTCTTCGAGGGGAAAACCCAAAAATATCCTCTCTTCTTCAAGAAGCAAATCAAATGAGACAGCCAAGACCAAATGACCTCCTCCAATCCACTAAGTCAGCCTCCTAAGATGATCAGTCAAACTTTAGCCCATTCCTTCACAAGTCAACACAAGCCTGCTCCTTAAAAAAACGAGTCAACATGCGTCTCAGTCTGCTCTGCAATTCTGAAGTTTGTATTGTACCTTCAACCCAACAATTTAGTTGTTCTATCACAGACTTCTTCGCATGTGTGGCAGAGTAGAACAGATTTTTCAGTCCTTCTTCTTCTTCGTTTAGTCTCCTTCCTTCATGCAATGATAAGTCCTTTAATAGGCTCTTCGCACTCTTTTCTTCACTTGATAGTTGAAAATCGAATCTTTTCTTAGCTGGTTAGCATATTAGGTCAATCCATTGCTATATATAGTGGTTTGAAGCTCCTTTATGAGGTCGACATGAGGATAAGGGTAGGATGACTTGGTGGAGGAGGCATAGATGACCAAAATACATAAAATGATTTTCTTTCTTTGAAACAATGAACCCAAGAAGGGTTTAGGTCAAGATGACATGGACAATGACTCATGACATAAACCCTAGAAGCACTCAATGGGTGCTTTGAACTAGAAACAAAATAAACAAAGCATGAAACCCATGCTTATAAATAATTTTTCTTTTATAATAAATTTTATTTTTCTTTCTTTTGACGAGTACATTACATCATGACTCAAATACAATTATGAAGACCGATACTAGTTACATTTATCAACACTCCCTCTTAACTAGAGAGGTATTCATAATTGTTCAACCAGTACAAGGTTCACCTCAATTTGAAGTGTTCAAGAAAAGTACAATAGCATACACAATGTTAGGGATCCAAATACCATAACTACCAAGGTATCCTCCCAATAGGGACTAAGATGTCAACCAGGGATCTGCCACTATACGTACCATCAAGATACAACCATGGTATCAATATAGATACCATTCAGGCCTTCATGCCCTAACACCAACCCTCAGGGATCCAGGTATCATCTACAAGGTTGGAGCTCCACAAGACCAATGATGCCCTCCCTCACAAGGATCCAGACATCATCAAGGTCGGCCAAGATGTCCTCCCAAGTACCATCATACAAGCATTCAGCCTAAAGTACTTCATCTCTCCCTCTCAATCATCAATCCAAGCATGCTTGTCAAATATTCAAAACTTCTCGAGGAGAGATCCACACATCAACTACTTGTTCAACCATTAGAACATCCAGTAGCTTCACAACCCCAACCAGTATCAAACTTCCAATGTATATGTTCTTGTATGCTAGCACAAAACTTCGGGGTCTTCAACTATTCTGATGTTGCTTAGGTCATCACAATATCCAAACACATCTCGACGGAAGCTTCCTTTTTCAACTTCTCCAACAGCACCAAACGCAGCCTTAGCACTTTTCAAAACATCCAATTCTTGTTCACATCTTCATCTATCACAAATAACCATCTGCAGTGCTTTAGCCTTTCTCCGATCTTATTCTTTCTTTGAGGTATTTAATATAGTTCTCACAATATGCCCTCCCTCTTAATTGGGGAGATATACACTTTCTTTATCCAAACTTCTTCTCTACTAGGGGCCAAATCCATCAACAACTTACCCACACAGGTTCTTTCTTTTGTATCATCATATCATCTGAGAACTTCAACCTTCTAGAAGATCACTCCTATCTTCACATGGAAACAAGGTCATCTATCAATCAACAATGTAAAATTCAATGCCATCAAGATTCTTACATCACCTTCTTTCCATCATGCTCAACATCATCATCAAGTATGAGGTAGGTAAGCATCTTCAACATCTTGAAGATTATGAACCTACAAATCTTCAACAACAAGCACAACCAAGCACAAATATATATGAAGTCAACTTTATCAATATAATGGGAGAATCTAGGGTTATCAAAACTTTGAATAAGAAATCAATCTTTAGATATCCAAAACCTAAACCTGGTTAGATTTACAATTAACAAGGGTTACACTTTTCATGCCCTAGACTTTCACAACAATCTTTGCTAGGGTTGTCACAAACCTTAGATTCCATTATCAAAACTTAACTTCAGATATAAAAAACTGATTTCAATCATAGTAAAAGCAATTTACATCTAGGGCTTCTAGAATCTTATATCAATCTCTACTAGGGTTTTGTCGTAAACCTCAGATATAATAATCAAAACTTTAATATTAAATATACAACTAGACCAAGTTAGGGTTCAATGATACGAAAGCATATACACCTAGGGTTTCATTCCTAGGATCCTACATTAACTATTACAAGGGTTTTGTCATAAACCCTAATTCATCAAACCCTAAAAAGCTAAGGTTTCATCAACAAACCCAAAACTTCAAAAGGTTGGGTTTTTTATAGTGAACCCTAAAGGTTAGGGTTTTACCAAGATAGCAAAAGATAGTAAAACAAGGGTTGATTTAATCTAGAGATCAATCACCCTAACACTATGAGAATCTTTCATTATTTTATAGCAAAACCCTAGACATGAGAGAGTTAGTAATATAAAGCAAACTTTTAAAGACAAAATGATCGTACCTTCTTATATGAAGAAGACCTACTACAACTCTTTATACATGCCTTGAGTTACTTCTTTCACAAAACTGTAGGGTTTCCACAATCCTTTAGAGTATACCTGTAAACTTTCCTTCCAGGGAAAATTACAAGAAAAAGGATAAATATCAAGCAACAAAAGTAAAGCTATATATATATATATATATATATATATATAGGAAATACTTAACTTCTGTGGGAAGGTGAAAGCTTTCTCTTAAAGGACTCGCTCTCACCGTGAAGTGTTAACATCCTCATGGCATGAGATCAGCTTTTCTTTATGTACTTGCAACATTTCTTTGACAAGTACCACCAAAAGTACACAAGAAAGGGAATTCCTAGGGTTTCTAGATCCAAATCCTAAATCTTATGATGTTGCCTTTCGAAACAACAATTTTTGGTTTTGAGTTTCAAATCCTATTTTATTCTTGCTAGGGTTTGTCATACTATTTACAAACCCAAAAGCTATGGTCTTTATGGACAAGTGTTGCAAAATCGATATAAATGGCAATTAAATGATTTTCCTCTTAATGACATTAACTTGTGATGTTTTCATTATTAGTATTAGATTTCTTAATTATATTTTCTTATCATTAAGATTAATGCCAAGCAACAAATAGAAGAGAACATAGGATATAGGCACGCTACCAGGGCAAAACCCCCCTCGAGGGGAAAACCCAGTCACAAATTCTTCTTTCAGTAGATTCAAAAGATGAGACGAACAAGACCCTTTCAATCTAGACCTAAGACATCCTCTGTCAAGTCATCCTTGTAACTGTGAGAGCACCGAATCCTTATTACTATGATAATAACGAAACCATCTCACTGTGAGACCTTGTCACTATTGCAGCACCAAAATCTTCTTCACTGCATCTAGACCTTGACATTATACCAACACCGAAAACATCTAGTAATAGCACTGAACTGTGGATACCAAGATCATCCTTGTGCCTAAACCAAGTTCCATTGTGACACTGAAACATCCTCTCTGTAATCTGACTTTCTCGCTGTGATGTCATCGAAACTGTCATAAGAACAAGCCCTCTCATTGTTGTCACATCGAATTCTTGTTTATTGTATTTGCACATAAATCTGCACCATCATACTGTGATATCCGAACTGTAATTTTAGATATAATCCGAACCCTTCTTCATATAAATATATGCGAGCTTATTCCTGGTCTGTGGAGCGAATTATAGGCTAGTATATATAGTAGTATGACCATACTAAATAAGACGACATGAACCATGAAGAGATGTGACTTTATTGTAGGCCGACATGAATCATTTTATGAATGTTCCTTTGAGGTCGACTTGAAGGAGTTGTTGAGGAGGATGACTTGATGATGATCTTATTGAAGCCAATAGAAGGAGACTTGATGGAGGATGATTCGACCAATAAACAAATTGAATTTGACCCATATAAATAATCCTAAAGCCTACAATGGAGGCTCAACCTAAACATTTGACCCAAGCATGAAATCTATGCTTTAACAAGTCAAATAAAATAATAAAAAATTCTTTTCACTTTCTTTTGACCTATGTTGCAAGAAACGTGGGTCTAGGCTTCGTTTCAACCTAGAAACGAAATGGAAACGTGTTTCACCGTACAGTACGGCCTGGAAACGCGCTTCCGTCTGTACTGGGCCATTTCACGTTGGGGAAACGTGCCCAGTACGGACGGAAACGCATTTCCAAGCCGTACAGGCGCATTTCTATTGCTTTAACTTAATTTTTTTAGTTTTTCTTTTTTTTGGTTTGCATGTGTTTTATTATTTTTTAAATTGTGGAAAGTGTCTTTTGGATGCTTCTATATGGCTATCTCAACTTATAAAAAGACTCTTGCCTCATTCTCTCATCACACGAATTGAGCAAGTCGTTTCACTTGGAGAAGGGCAATTTTAGCAAGGAGAAAAGAGGAAGAGAGTAGTGCTTCAGCTAGGGCGTTTTCACCAGTTAGCAAAGGAGATTTCAGGAGAAAGAGAGAGATTTCAAAAGCAGATTTGGAGAGTGAAGTTTCCAACTATGGCATTCTTGGTTTTTGGCTCAGCTACAACCATATTTCTCTTGTCTTTTGTGGCAATTTTGGGTAGCTTCAGCTACACAAGATTAATTTGGGTAAGAAGCATTCAATTTCTTGGTTTTTTCCCATTGTTTCTTCTATTTTTCGAGGGTTTATGCTACCAAAATTATGAAAAATTGTTTTTTATTTACAGATTTGTTTTTTAATTTTTTTTTGCAACAATGGCTTACATCCAAGGTTCAAGTTCAAGCCCCAAGTCCAACCCAAAGGCTGAATATTCTCCTCTTTGGAGGCATGTTCAAAAGCTTCAAAGATGTGGAGGTGGTGGCTCATGGGAATGGCAATGTAATCTTTGCAGTAATTCTTACAAAGGCTCTTACCCAAGAGTGAAGGCACATCTTTTGCATGGAGGAGGACAGGGGATTGCAGGTTGCACAAAAACATCAGACCCTGTGGTGAGGAGGGAATATCAAAGAGAGAACAATCAAGCATATGGAATTAAAAGAAAGCATGATGAGCTCAGTCAAGCTACTACTAAAGCTCCAGCAAACATTGAGCCAAAGATTGTAGTGAAGCAAGGAAGAGGAGAGCCACTCAACAACTAGAACAACCACCATCCAGAGGGGCATCTGATACAGTTCAAGATATCATAATTGCTAAATTGGTGAATGTGCAAGCAAGAGAAGAAGCTGATTCCAGAGTGGCTAGGTGCATTTATGCATGTGGTATCCCATTCAATGTTGTTCGCTCTCCTTACTGGCAAGATATGATAAGGGCAGTTAACAAAGCTCCTCAAGGGTACAAGGGGCCCAACTATGAGAAAGTTAGAACTCAGATTCTCAAAAATGAGAAGGACCTTGTGGAGGATATCTTATCACCAATTTGTTCTTCTTCGAGTAGCTTTGGGGTTATCATAGTTTCAGATGGATGGACAGATACAAGGCGTAGACCATTGATAAACATCATTGCCACTTCACCAAAAGGAGCAATGTTTTTAAAGGTGGAAGACTGCTCGGGAGAGGTAAAAGATGCACAATTCATTGTTGATATTATTATAAAATCTATTGAATAAGTAGGTCCTAACAGGGTAGTGCAAGTTATCACGGATAATGCACCAGTAGCAAAGCTGCAGGTTTAATTATTGAGGGGAGGTATAACCACATTTTTTGGACACCCTGCATTGTCCATAATCTAAATCTGATCTTAGAGGAGATCGACAATAAAGTCCCATGGATAAAGGAACTCACAAGAGAAGCAAGGGAGATTGTTAAATTCATCACCAACCACCACTAATCTCAAGCAATATTTCGAGAGTACTCCAAATTGGAGTTGTTAAAAGTTGCTGAGACAAGATATGCCTCAAACTTCATAATGTTGTGTCGCCTTGTTGTGGTTAAGAAAGCATTAGTTTCTACGGTGGTGAGTCAAGTTTGGGCTGAGTGAAGACAGGCAGATTTAGAGCAGGGATATACGGTACGTAGATTGTGCCTTCATGAGGATTGGTGGAGCAAGATAGATTTCTTGCTAATGTTCACAACCCCTGCATTTGAGCTTCTTCAGAATGTTGACACTAACCAACGAAATGTTGACACCGACCAAACTTTCTTAGGAGAGGTATATGATGGCATGCATTCCATGGTTGAGAAAACTATGGAAATCATTTCACAAGAGTCTCCACGGCTTTAGTTTGTAGATGATCATTTTGCTGAATTAGTCGAGAAAATCATTATTGATAGGTCGAACAATTTCAACACTCCATTGCACACATTAGCACATGCCTTGAACCCCAAATTTTATGATGAGGAGCTTATTGTTCAAAGCAATGGAAAGAGGAAGGCACCCCATAAGGATAGAGAGTTGGCTAATGGGGTGAAAAAAGCCCTTATGAGAATTTTTCCAGCTCATCTACACAGGGAGGTGAAGGAAGAATTTGCCAGTTTTCTTGCAAGAATAGATGATTATTTAGATATATCATCTTTGGAGGAAAGAAGCACCATGAATCCAGTTAGGTGGTGGATTTGTCATGGAGAAAATGGCGTACATTTGCAAAACCTTGCCATTCGCATCCTTTCACAAATGGCAAGCTCTTCATCAGCAGAAAGGAATTGGAGCACCTATGGTTTTATTCATTCTGTGAAGCGCAACGGTTTGGGCTCACAGAAGGAAGAGGATCTTGTTTATGTGCACTCCAACCTTCGCCTTGCATCTCATAGGGGTCCAGAATATGGCAATGGTCCTTCTAAAGAATGGGATGTGGATCCAGAAAATCCTGATTTGGAGCTCTCTCTTGCTGCCATGAATATTGAGGACCAGGAGCATAGAACTGGAACTGGCCAATCAACTTCTTCAGCTACACCATCCACTGTTGAGCATGCTTTTGATGTTATTTTTTATGACGATTCTGATAATGAGTATTAGTCTTTTGACTTTATAGTACTTGTAGCCTCATAGTCTTCATTGTACTTGCAGCCTCATATATATAATAATGGTTGATTTTGAGATTTTGATATATAATAAAGGTTGGTTTTGGATATTCCGATATTGATATTTTCATTATGTGTCTGTTATCATTCATAAGTAAATGTGATGTAAATTTAGAGACACATAGTTTATGCTTTGAATGTAATAAATTATAATTTATCATGTATGTTTTATGATTTCACATAACATTTCTTAAATGTCCTAAATTCTAATATATATATATATATATATATATATATATCATGTTTCCCCGTTTCCAAAATTTGGGGAGGTCGCGCTTCGTACCCGTACTCGTTTCGGAAACTCATTTCCATTTCCCTATTTCGTGCAACTTAGGTATTGACCTATTTTCTAATGGTCCTAAGAATCTAGGATTTGGAAACAAACCTTAGTCAAAGTTTGAAAGATCTAGGATGATGATTGAAAAGGCTGGGGTTTATAACTAAATCCTAGTAATGATTAAATTCTCTAGTATGTATATATTGTGTAGTGAGAATTTATAGATGGAAAATCTAGGGTTTACATCAAACCCTAGTAGAAGCTCTTCATGATATGTTTTGATAATTGATTTAAAATCTAGGGTCTACAAATAACTCTAGTGATAATAAATCATGATAATGTCTGAGCTGTGATTAATCTTGATTGACTCTCTTGTATGAAATCTAGGATTTGAATGAATCCCTAGTGAAAAGTCTAACATGTGAATTCTAAAGGTTGTTAGATATCCTGTAGAACTATATTGATTCTAGGGTTTACTAAATGTTGTAGCAAGGTATATTATACCTTTGAAAGAAACATTGAAACCCTAGATAGAATGAAAGACATTATGAAGTAGTCTAGGGTTTATGATAAAAGTCCCTAGCAAAATGTTGAAGAGTATATGTCTCTTGTCTGGGTACCTGATATGTATAAAGTTGAAAATGCTTCCATAATTTTGATATGGCTATCTTTATGCTTCTATAGTTTTGGTTGTACTTGTTGTCTAAAGCTATGCAGGTACATCATAAAGATGAGAAGCTGACAAGTATGATGAGAAGCATGGAAGCCATAAAAGCTTTTCCAACACCCAAAGAAGAAATTAATCTCCCTACATTAAGAGGGAGCCTGGATAGTAGAAGTTAGAACTCTCCCTAGTTAAGAGGGAGGGCATAACGAAGTTTCTGGTTCGAGAATATATTATGGAAAGATATGTTGTCACATGTGAAGTAGGAAGGGGAATCTTCTCTTGAAAGATTCTATTGATAGTCCTGCTGAAATTAGTTGAAGGGCAACATCGAAACCCCAAAGATTTGTTTTGTTTATGCATTTGAAATTATTGATGATTAGGGTTTGTGTTTGCACAGGTGAATCTCTCGAAGGACTTGATAGCATGTTGATTACCAATCAGTTTGTTTGGGAGAGATTGGTTGTCCTTGATCTGCTAGATCAAGGTGTGTTGAGGCTTTGTGAGTGAAGCATTGCCTGGAAAGACATCGGCCCGGTGCTTTGTGTTGATGTCTGGTAGGGAGGGTGGCATCTAGTGGATGTGCACCTAGTTCCCTGGGTTGTTGGTTAGTAAGTAAGCCTGATGGTACCTATAGAGGCTGAAATCTTTAGTCCATCTTAGTCCCACTCGAATAGATTGCCCTAGTCAGGAATCTAGTCTGTGGCATTGCACTGCCTAAATTGTAGAGAGACCAAATGGATAGATTGCCCTGGTCAAGAATCTAGTCCATGGCATTGCGGTGCCTAAACTTCTTCATAAATAAAGTGAGATCTTCCATGTACTTCTTTTATATATGAATACCTCCCTAGTTAAGAGGGAGTGTTGAGAATGTAACTAGGTTCGGTCTTCATTATTATTGTATTTGTCAAAAGATTTTATTATTATTATTCAATGACTTATTAAAGCATGGGTTTCATTCTTGGGTCATATTTTGATTAATGTCCCAATTATGGACTTCTAGGTCAGTTGTTATAGATTTAAATTGATCCTATTTGGGCTTTAATTCATGCAATAATAGGTTGTTGGTCAAAAGGCTCCTCCATTAAGTCATCTCCTTCAAAGGTCATCATCCTCGGCTTCAGCAAAATCTTCTTCATAAAGCAGCCTTAAAATCAAGTGATACAAGTCCTCAAATCAGTCTCCTTAAGTCAGCCTCAATTTGTCTTCATGTCGGCTCAAACAAAAACACAACTCATCACATTGTCAAGTTGGCTAAATAGCTATGGCAAATGACTATATATACAGGGCTATAATTTCGCATTTCAACACAGAATTTTCGGACTTCTCTTTGAAATTATAGTTCGAATTACAGGCTCGATGAAGGAGTACAGAGGCTCGGAAAAGTTGCAGTGATGTAATGATTCGGTGACATGACAGTGGTTCCGTCTCTATGCTTTGTGGCTCGGTCTTTATACTCAGAAAAAGTGCAGTAGTACAATGGCTCGATGACATGATCAACAATGTGATGATTTCTATGTACGATGAAGATAATATGATGTTATAGTGCTGTCTCAAGTGATACAAGAGTTTGATGAAGTGTGTTTGGTGCTATCTCAAGTGACACGTGAATTTAGAGCTATCTCAGTGTGCTACAAAACCTCGGTGCTATCTCAAGTACTTCATAAATTCAGTGCTATCTCGGTGTGCTACAAGGACTCGTTGTTGTCTCAAGCTTTGATGCTATCACAGTCATAATGTTCAATGATATAATCTTAGTATGATGCTCAGTGCTATGTTGCTTCGGTCAAAGAAATGAGGATGAAGTTTTGGTGTAAGCAAAAGAGATCTTGGTGCTAACACAGTGAAGGAATAACTTGATGGAGGAAGCATATAGTCTAAGGGTCTTGGTCGTCTCATCTTGAACCTATTGAAGAAATCATTTTGACTGGGTATTCCCCAAAGAGTGGGGTTTTTCCCTGGCAACGTGCTTACATCTTGTGTCATCTTCTATTTGTTTGGCATTTAGTCTTGATGATAAAAGATAAAATGCAAGAACACGTAATAATAATCACAAGATAATGTAATGGTAAGAGAAACTAATTAACTGCCATTTCTCTAACAAAAAAGGCATGACGTCATGCTTGAAGAGGATTTTCGGCTCACACATGTGGGCAATCAATGGCATATTATGTTGTACTAAGCTATTGGGTTGGCTTGTAACCCTCTTACTTCATGTTCACTCAAAATTAAACTTGTTGTTGGGCTTTTAGGTAAATTAATGGAAGTAATTGACCTCATATAAAAAGAGGATCACTCCATTTTTTTATCATCGTCACTAGTGGATTTCGGCCTCCATTAGAGAGCTCAACTTAGCCTAGATGCAAATCACTACTTGTTGAGGTGTGATCTTTTTGTAACTATTGCTATTGGAGAATGATTTATGTCTTGGAGATGTCTTTTTGAAAGAACATTATTTCTTGGAAAATTTGTCAGTGCAATTGCATATTTTTAATGGTTTTTCATGTGATGAATGTATGCTAGGTTTTTCTTATTCCATGTCTAAATGGATATCTTTATTGGAAAATTTTGCTTGATCATTGCATGTTAAATTTATTTTCCTTGAATGCCAAAGAGGACCTCCTAGAGAGCTTTCCTCTACTTAATTTCTCCTTTCATAAAAGGATAGCTAGGGTTTATCAAGTGAAAGTGTAAATTTATGTAGATGTTCTATGCTTGATGCAACTTTACTTATCACTACAGCAATCACATAAACAATCAAGTAAAATGCTGATAGAACATACCAGTGGATCCACACAAGACAAACCAGAAACAGAAAAATGTGGTGGTGTGTTACGGCGGTCAACAGGATGGTTCAACCAGCAAAGTCTCCTTGGTCAGCCAACCTAGCATGTGTCACAACAGCCCTCAAAACAGCGACACGGTCAACTCAAAGTCAACCCTAGAAAAATCAATGCTACCCAGAAAAGTCACGGCAGCAACAACAGCAGCAGCAAGTAGTAAAAGTCAACGCAACACAGTCTACGGTTAGCCTTTGACCTCGGTTCTTGGGCCAAAATGTACGGCCTTCCAAAATCGAAGTCTCCACCAAAAATCAGCTCCTTTGGACCATGCGTTGACCAAAGTCAACGCTGGTCAAACTTGTGTGGAAACCCTAGCTACTGCAGCTTCCTCTTCATCCTTCTTTACCACGTGTGAACTGAAACTACCTCCAAGGAGCTCGAACCAATCAGAAGAGGAGAGATGATGTGTGAGGATGAGATGAGTGAAATGTCCTCCAACATTGACTCTATTTATATCAATCACTGAGGTGTGTGACACATTTGCTGGGGGTGTAAAACCTTAAGGCCGACCTGCACATATTTTGAAAGTATTAAAAATAAATTCAAAATAAATGCTCTGCTCATCGGATCAAGATGATCTTTTAATCGATCTTACACCCCTTCGAAAGAGGAACCCAATAAAAATATTGGTGTCTTCATCTAAGCATCACAACATGGAGTTTGGACCTAGTTGTCCAATTTTAACACTCCCTCTCAACTAGGAAGAAATCCATACCAGTGCAATCAAACATCGTGCGTCATCCCGCCGTAACTTGCTTTGCTGGCCCCTTTATTTCAGAACAGAAGTGGGTCAGTCACAAAGACATCATTCATGGTGCATGATTCGATCCAGAAGGTCCGAGAAACTCTGCTGGGAATCTCATACCAACTTTCGGAGTTGGTTTTATACGACCGAGAAGTCGATGGGAGGTGAAACCTCGCTTGGACTCAAGAGAGTCATATATACTAACCGAGAAGTTAGTCTGGCTGAAGTGGTTGGAAGTTAAAGCCTCACATGGACTCGAGAGTCACATACCAACTTCAGGTGGTTTTATACGACCAGTCGTTAGGAGGTCAAAACCTCACTCGGACTCAAGAGTGTCTTACTTGACCAGAAGTCGATTGGAGGTCGGAAACCTCATGACTTGATCCCCGAGTCAGTGGTTGGATCTCCATCTAAATAGATGTCTGGCAAATCTCTGATGCATCCATCAGTCTTTGCTACTAGTCTCTAGCTTTTCCCACCTCATTGGCCAAATGAGAGGTACTTCCCATGAGTCCAGAACTCAATGGGTAGGATGCATACGGGGCACAGATCATGAAAGGCAAACCAACTCAATCATCATAATGGTGGGGTGGAAGCACCACAAGGTTTGGCAAGCCTAGCCCCGTGTGTGCTTATAGCTCTAAGGAACTATCCCCAAGGCCCCCTCAGAGCTCCCAGAGCTCATCGTCCAATAGGACCCTCAGAATAGGGTCGTTCCACGATTCCAAGATTCTCACGGAAGGTTAGGAACATGACCTTCCCCAAGGGCATTGTGAGAATATCCGCGACCTGCTCATCAATTCCTATATGATCGAGCTTCACGGTGCCTCGTTGTACCATATCTTGGATAAAGTGGTACCAGCAATCAACATGCTTGGATCGTTCGTGGAACACAGGATTCTATGACAAACAAATCCCCCTCAAGTTATCACAAAGGATAACGGTGGCATCTAGCACATGCTCGAACAGGTCACTGAAGAGCTTTCGCAACCAAGTGACTTCACAACAGGCCATACATGTTATAATGTATTCGGCCTCAGCGGTGCTCAAGGCTACCAACTTCAATTTCCTGCTCGAAGCAGATCTACGTGTGAAGCAGCATCCAGATGTGCTCTTGCGATCCACCACACTGCTAGCCCAATCGGCATTAGTATATCCATGGAGTGTCATACTCCCGGCAGTGTATCTTGATTCTCAGCCCATGGTCTAACGTGCCCCAGAGATATCTCAAGAATTTCTTGGCACCAACCCAGTGAATGTCATGATCAACCATGTGTTGACTCAAAGTGTTCACTACAAAACATACATCCGGATGAGTGTTCACTAAGAACATCAGGGCCCCTACGAGTTGACGATACTCAACAGGATTTGCCAATACAGACCCAGCAGCGCTGCCACTCAACTTATTAAAGTTGAGTTCCATCGGTGTCGACACGGACTTGCAGTCCACCATACCAAATCTTTCCAGAAGCTTCACAATGTATTTTCCTTGAGAAAGGAAAATCTCGCCAGGTCTCTGCCATACCTCCAAGCCTAGGAAATAGTGCATCAGTCCTAGGTCCTTCATCTCGAACTCAGTAGCGAGCTCCCTCTTGCACTGATGAATGAGAGGGTTAGCACCTGTCAGGAAGAGGTCATCCACATACAGCACCAGAATGAGAGGCTTCTCTCTATCAACCTTGAAGTAAAGGTTCGGATCAACATTACTACGAGTGAAGCCCAACTTCATCAGGTAGCTATCTATCCTCTCATACCAAGCTCTGGGTGCTTGCTTCAACCCATAAAGGGCTTTCTTCAACCTGCAGACATGGGTGTCTCGATCCTAGACTTCAAACCCCAGAGGTTGCTCTACATACACCTCTTCCTTTGTCACACCATGCAGAATGCGGTCTTTACATCCATCTGATGAAGACTCCATCCTTGCGTAACAGCAAGGGCTATGATAGATCGAATGGTATTCACAAGTGCAAATATGTCATCATAGTCTATGCCTTCTTTTGAGAGAAGCCACGGGAAACGAATCTTGCCTTGAACTTTTCAGCACTTGCATCAGATCCATGCTTGATCTTGTAGAGCCATTTCGAGGTGACAACTGCTTTGTTCTCTGGTCTTGGAACCACATCCCAGACATCATTCTTCATTATGGACTCATACTCTTCGTGCATAGCATCCTTCCAGACTTTATGCTTTACGGCTTCCTCAAAAGATCCAGGCTCAGATTGTTCAATAGTACTCATGGCTGCTAGATACCCTTAGTATCTACTCGGCTTCTTGCTTTCACGGAATGTCCCCCTTGGGGCCATATGTCCCTCAGCGTCCTCGAGAGTGTCCCTGAGCCATGATGGTCTCTTTCCCAGTGAAGGAGGTGGATCAATCAAGTCCATCAGTCCTTCAACATCAGCCATCGTCTCATCCTTCGGTTCCTCTTGATTTCCAGGCCTTGCTTCATGATCTTCCTCAGATCTCAGAAGATTGACTACTTTCCTCAGGGAAGCATAGAATCTATAGGCCTTCAAAGTTTTGTTGTAGCCCACAAACATTGTGGTCTCCCTCTTGATGCTAAATCCTCTACAAAAGTTCTTGAACTCGTTCGACTCATATTCAGTGCCATTATCGGTTTGTCGGATAGCATCTCATGTCATTGCTCCCAGTGGACTTCCTCCAACCTGGAAGAGTGTATCAATTCTAGACCCAAACGTGATAGCTTCCTTGAAGCTCTTCTTCCACATGCGCACCTTTCCATGAGTGAATGCCACATTGAAACCTTTGTCTTCCATGGCCGATATAGACACAAGGTTCTTCTTCAAATTAGGTACATAGAGTACATCCTGCAAGCGAAGGACTTGACCTTGAGACAGGTGGAGGGTCACAGTCCCTGTCCCTTTCACGGGATATGTGGCATTATCTCCAAGGATAGTTTCCAGATTAGTATCCTTCTCTACCATATCAGAGAATGCTTACTTGAACCCAGTGATGTGCCTTGAGGCACCACTATCTATCAACTAGACATCCATAGTGTCGGGTGGAGATGCAGCAGAGAGAGCAGATACAAGAATGAATTCATTTCTTTTATCAACAACATTTGATTCCTCATACCTGGAATTTCTTGACCTTTTGAAAGGTTGATCATTTCCGCCAGAGGGAGACTTCCTCTTTCCCTGAAACCTGTTGTTCCTTTGATTGCCATCCCTCTAGTTGTTGTTGTTGTTGTCTTCATCAGGAGAATCCTTCTTGAAAGGGCATTCTCTAGCGTAGTGACCTGGCCTATGACAAGTGTAATAGTTGCCCTTCTTTCCTTGTGCCCTTGCACTTCCTTTGTTCTTTGGACCACCAAAGTTCTTCTTTCTAGAATGAGCAGCGTATGCAACATCCCCTTCATTTTCATACTCCTTCATTCTTGTTTCTTCTTGAACGCATCTCGACAGTACCTCGTCAAAGTCAGGTATCACATTATTATTGAGAATGGTAGTGTTGAACACATGCCATTCGGATGGGAGCCCTCCAAGTGTGGTGAGTACCATCTCTCGATCAGCTATTATCTCCCCAATAGCTAGCAGATTGTTCCTGATCTCGATCAACTTCAGAAAGTATGATTGATTAGACTCATCCCTGCCTTTCTGCAGATTCTTCAATTGATTCTTGAAGAATAGCACTTGATTTGCATTGTTGGCCTTGAACATTTGGATCAGCTTATCATACATCTCTTTGGATGTGCCTAGCTCAGAGATGTAGGCCACCAGACTCTTATGAATAGATTCCCTGATCATCGGCTTTGCTTTGATCTCCCCCTTCTTATACTTTGTTTTGGCAGCAGCAGTAGCAGTGGATGGAGGTTCTTGGATTTTACCCTGCACATAGTCCATGACATCTTGGTCTTCCAATTTGAGATCCAATATCATCTTCCAAGCATGGAAGTCATCATTTCCAGTCAATTTGTCATCCTCCTTGAAGCCATAGTTTGTGGAACCCATTTTCTTCTTCGGTGATTGCTATAAATTAGGGCTTGTCTTCACCTTAGCTCTGAAACCATGTAAATTTATGTAGATGTTCTATGCTTGATGCAACTTTACTTTTCACCACAACAATCACATAAACAATCAAGTAAAATGCTGATAGAACATACCGGTGGATCTATAGAAGACAAACTAGAAACAGAAAAATGTGGTGGTGCGTAGCAGCGGTCAACAGGATGCTTCAACCAGCAAAGTCTCCTTGGTTAGCCAACCCAGCATGTGTGACAACAACCCTCAAAACAACCACATAGTCAACTCAAAGTCAACCCCAGAAAAGTCAACGCTGCCCCAACGGCAACAACAGCAGCAACACCAACAACAACGGCAGCAACAACGGCAACAACTGCAGCAACACCAGCAACAATGGTAACAACACCAAGTAAAAGTCAACGCAGCCAGTCAACCTTTGACCTCGGTTCTTGTGCCAAAATGTACGGCCTTCCAAAATCGAAGTCTCCACCAAAAATTAGCTCCTTTGGACCATGCGTTGACCGAAGTCAGCGCTGGTCAAACTTGCGTGGAAACCCTAGCTGCAGCAACTTCCTCTTCGTCCTTCTTTCCCACGTGTGAAATGAAACTGCCTCCAAGGAGCTCGAACCAATCAGAAGAGGAGAGATGATGTGTGAGGATGAGATGAGTGAAATGTCCTCCAACGTTGACTCTATTTATATCAATCACTGAGGTGTGTGACACATTTGCTGGGGGTGTAAAACCTTAAGGCCGACCTGCACATATTTGAAATTATTAAAAATAAATTTAAAATAAATGTTCTGCTCATCGGATCAGATGATCTTTAGATAGATCTTGCACGGGGTTGCGGGAGCTTCAAGCCCCCTTAAACAAAGCTCGGAAACGCTCGTGCGGGACGTTTCGAAAGCATTAGGAAGCAGCGCTTCCCAGCAGCTTCTGGCGGGAGCGTTTTGAGACGCGTTCAGCCCCAACGCTCCACTGTTTTTCGCTGGGAGGCGTTGAGGAGCGCGATCGAAGCGAGCCGCTCCACTGGCGCTCGAGCATTTAAAACGCCGGGAGCGTTTTTAAATGTTGGGAAGCGCTCGAGAGCGTTCGCTCCCGAGCAGCTCCCTGGAAAAAAACGCTACTGCCGGGAAGAAATTTTTAAGTGAGAAAAAATAGGTCATTTATAAGAGAGGGGTTCATTTAGCTACTCTTTCCCTAGGTGGACCCACGCACGGCCAGAAATGAGTTTTAGGGCTGATGTGGAGGTAAGGGAAGCATTGACATTTCATGGTAATGTTAAATTCTTAAAGTAAAAGTGACATTTCCTTTATTTTTCATTTTCATCTTTTTACTTAAATTTTTAACATTACCATGAAATGACTCAGGATGTTTAAGAGTGGTTTCGACCTCATTGGATTTCATATGGAGAAACTAGAATTTTAGGTTTCACTCAAAATTCAGCAGACTTAATGGTTTTCAAGGTTTCATGGTTTGGGAATTTGCAATGTTTCCATTTGATTCTATCATGTGTAAGGGTATGATATTGGCATTTGATCAAGAGCATGAAGTCCTTTAAAAACCTTGATGTACCCTTCAATCAAAGGAAAACAACTGGTTAGGCATGCTAATCTTTTTCTACCGCATTTTAAGGTTGAGGAGATGAACCCTTCACTCAAACCAAAATCATTGGTTAGGCATGTTAAACTTTTTCAATTTCTATCATGTTATAAGGTTGAGCAATCCAAGTCTAAAGACTTTGAGCTAGATGATGTTTATATATCTCTTGTTGATGATCCCATAATCCATTTCTAGTAGCGATGAATCAATGATGAGTTTCATGAGAGACCATGTTGCTCAGTGATTTGTAGTTTTGATGTCTATTTTTGCTACTACTACTACTACTAAAGTTGTAGAGGAGTTTTAGGAATCCTCAAACTTTGAGCCATATTATTTATGTAGCACATGTTGATGATCCCTTGTCTAGTAGTGGTGATGATTTTGATCATGATGAGGAGTGATCATGTTGTTGATCACTAATATGTAGTCTTGTATTAGGCCAATGGCCTCATAGCTTGTAGCTTGGCATCAGCAGCACCGCCACACAGGGCCAGTCCCACCATCTACTGGTAGCAGTGCCAGTGCCAGTGCCAGTGCCAGCTCTCGATATCACACTATTGTTCCTTTGCAGATCCAGCCTCCACCTTCTAGTCATGGTCGTGTTACTCCTGAGAGTACTAGAAGACCACCATTTCCTCGTGGCTCGCACAAATTAGACATTTCACTTGGGCGTGGCAAGGGGCCAGCCAGTAGATAAAATAGATTTGTTGTTTACTAGTCTTTTCTATTTGTTGTTGACAGTTGAACAGTTGAAACTTGACTCTTTCATATATTTAATGACAATTTAAGTTTGAAGTTTGAATTTGAAAGGTGAAACTTTGAAGTTGGCATTTATAAGTTTATTGTTTACAAGTCATTATGAATTATGAATATGATGCTTCATGAAAGTTATATGGTGATCAATGAATGAATGATGATAAATGTTATATAATATCAATGATGATAAATGTTATATATTGAATTTTGAAATCAATGAATCAATGATGATAAATGTTAGATATTGAAATTTGAAATCAATGATGATAAATGTTATATATCAAATTATCAATGATGATAAATGTTATATATTGAATTTTGAAAGCTTGAAACCTTCAAATTGATGATTTGCGAGACTCGTCACTCAAGAGTCAATATGTTGTATGCTTCCAACTCGTGGGCGTGGTTGATGAAGATTATAACTTCTAGATGATTGATGTTATATGATTCAATCTATGTTTTTATGTTTTTTATGTCTAATTCATCATTCTACATGTTTTTGTTGACATATATGCATCAAAATATAAAAAATATAAAAATATTAAAAATATATATATATATATATATAAAAACGCTCCCGAAAACGCTCCGGACTCGGAAACTTTTAAAAATGGCGCTCCGCGCTTCGCTCCCGCTTCCAAGTAACCTTGATCTTGCACCTCTTCGAAAGAGGAACCCAATAAAAATATTGGTGTCTTCATCTGAGCATCACAACATGGAGTTTGGACCTAGTTGTCTAATTTTAACAGAAAGCTAGGTTTTTCCCCCTTACTCCAAGCATAAATTTAATTTCTCTTAAATTTAGCCCTAAAGACTATTGGAAATGTAACTAGTTTCGGTCTTCATAATTGTTATTGTACTCATTTCAATATGTATACCTTATGTAACAAACAAAAGTATAAGAAAAAAGGTATTATTTTAAAGCACGAGCTTCATGCTTCTTATTGATTGTCTTCTAGATAAAAACATGTTTTTCATACTCATAGGGTTTGTTTGATCATAGGATTTATTGTCATGAGTCAAGAGAGTCAACATCATATGATTATAAGACCCTTCTAGGCAAGACGTACCTTGTAAAAGAATTTATTTTCAGTGTAGAAAGTCCTAGAAACCTCCAAAGTACAAGTCGGCTCTGGAAACTACAAGTCATCCTAAAGAAGGGGATTCTACCCCTTGGAAAGGCTATAAATACCGACATCTTCGACCTTATTAGTGACTCATTCGATTCTCTCTCATAAGAAGTTTCAAACTAAGGCTGGGAGCTAGAAGAAAAGAAGAGCGAAGGTCTAGAAGGCAAGGAGAATTCAACAAGAAGAAGGAAAGATTGTTTTTTGGGCTCTATCTCTCTCACACATGCGAAAACTAAGGTTTCTGCAGCTTCAAGGAAGCCCGAAATTACAGGTTTGAATTGCAAGAGATCAAGTTGCAAGATTAGGTTGTTGGAAGAGCAAATATTTTGATTTCATCACTTCATTGACATTGGAAAGACATTATCTTGCTCAAAGGAGGATCTCTTGAAAAATTGTCTTGTGTCGGAATTAGGGTTTCTGCAGCAACTTCAAGATCGAAGTTGCAAGACGAAGTTTGGGTCAAAGTTGACGTTGGATGCTGGTTGAAGCAGGATTGAACCTTATTGATCTAATCCTATTTGAAGGGATTCTTAAAGGGCTGACTTGGTGCTTGGAGGAGGCCTTGGTCTAGGGTTTGGGTCTTGGTTGTCTCATTTGAAGCAGATTCTATAAGAAGAAGAGATTTTTCAGGGTTTTCCCCTTGGAGGGTTTTGCCCTGGCTTGGAGCCTAATTTTTGTGTCCACTATCTTTACTATTTTGCTCTTGATAATTGTTTGATGAAGAAGAACTAATAAAGAAAACACAAGAAGATAAATAGATTTCACAAGTAATTATCAAGGAAAATTCTGAATTAATAGTTGCCACATTACATTTTCCAGCATAGTATCAGAGCTAGGGTGAACAAGAGAAGGCAGCTGAAAAGATCATCTTGTGGACACAAGAAGGGTTTGCCAAGGGAAATCACTTGCAGAAGGATCAAGACTACATCAAGCTCTCATCAAGGAAGATTACAAGAAGTTTTTTGATCTCATTTGGAAGGGGATCTATTTAAAGGCTCATTGGAAAACATCTTTGAAGGAAGCATCAAATAATCTTGGTTTCATTCATCACTCTTGGAAGTTGTTGTTGTTGGAATCCTAGAAAACATTTTTCAAGGACATAATTGAAGTCTCTTTGAAGATGCATCAAGATAGTGGGAGACATCATCAAAGAAGAAAATAATATTGCTTCACAAGAAAGTACCATATTGTTACGTTTTGTCTGAATCTACAGATCATATGGGTTCTTTCTACAAGGAAAGAAATAAGCTCAACAAATTTTGTAGCATGGAAGAAAACGATTGACCTGGCACTTACATAATATGAAGTAATGGAATATGTCCTTGGTGAAGTTGTTGAACCTAGCAAAGATAAGAGTCAAGAGTTAGTAAAATACAAGGAGAAGTAAGGGCACAAAGGATAATTGTTGAATCCATTAAGGATCATCTAGTTCCCTTTGTTGTTGATTTGAAAACATCTAAGGCTATGTATGATAAACCAACTATACAGAATAAGGAAATTGAAGGATGAAGACATGGCCTCCTATCTGATGAAGATTTCAAAAATAAGAGATCAATTGCATGGGCATGGGGAGACAATTTTTGACTTTGAAATGAGCATCTGTATACTAAATTCTTTGCCACCAAAATGGAGTAGTTTTGCAACTAGCATCTACTCTAATAAATATACTACTCATTTTGATGAGTTATGGGTTCAATGCATCTTGGAAGAAACCAGGATCAAGGCAAAGGATGACACTGAATCAAATGAACAATCTCTAGCCTTTATTGCAAGAACCAAGAAGCTGAAGAAGGGAAAGTTTGGAAAGTCCAAAAAGAATCTAGATATGTCCAAGGTTAAATGCTTTGGATGCAATGAATATGGACACTTTAAAAGATATTGTCCAAACAAGCAGAACAACAAAAGAAAGTAAAGAAGTGAAGCCCACACAAGTGAAGAGAAGGGAGAAACTGAGAAAAAGCCAAAGAGAGAAGATTTCAAAGATATTTACTATTGAAGAAGGCATAGTCTCTGTTAGGTTCCTTATGAAGTTTATCTTTCCTTCATTTAGAATAACATGCATTGTTGTTTAGTCTAGAAGAGTCTTGATTTTGTAAAAACATGGCAGTATAATTTATATACAAAAGCATGTGATAGTAGAAGAATTAGAGTTGATTCAATAAGAATCATATATTTTATAAAAATGAGAAGATTATGACCATTTTGCATATTATTGTTTATCCAAGCATTATCTAACGTTATGTTAGGGGTAGTCATTTTGCTAAGATGGATCATCAAGATCCTATAAGAACCATCATTTTGGAAGGTTCTTGGAAGAAGCATTATGACAAGGTTAGTATATATTACATATAGTGTGGAAACAATACTCTTGAGGGATGAAGGAATGCAATTGGTCAAGTTGAAGGCTCATAGTTATATCATTGGATGAAAGCATAGGAATGCATATTTGAAGTAACCCTTCTCCTGGATAGGATTCATATGTACAAGAATATTGTAAAAGAAGTTGGTCATAAAATATGCTTAGTATGGTCATATGATGCTTAAAATAAGAATTTGACTTACTCTAGAATGGATAAAGGATTGAAAGACTTTCTCACTATAATATATAGAATAAGTGATCAACACCCAGTATAGTCTCAGGAAGAAAATTGTAACTTGGTAATCAAGTTCGATCCTTGGGCACTTTGATGCATGAAGGAATATTCTTGTGGAGATGGATCATGATGATGTTGATCTTTTGATGAGAAAGTTATCTCGATGAGGTAATTCTAATATTTTTTTATTATTGGTTATCTAGTTAACATATTTTTTTGTTACCTAGAAGGATATTACAAGAATATATGATGAATGTTGAGGTAAGCTCAACATATGATTATGGAAATTATGAAGTCAAGATGTTTTCATCTTGGGATTAAAAGGTAATAATACGAAGAAGATAACTTGAAGTTCAAGCTCGTATGAAGGAGATCACTTTCACGAGGAAGCTATGATTAGCTTGAAGTTTGGTAAGGCTCAATATAATGCCTTTGTTTGATGATGAAAATATGAAAGTAATGTGCAATATTAATGACTTGGACCTTGTCACAAGATTGAAGGAAGAAGATGGCTCCATGATACCCAGAAAGGAAGAAATATCTATATAATGAGATTCACATGAAATAATGAGCCATGCAACTATATCCATAAAGAACCGGTGTTTGATACTCTTATGGAAACAAGCTAGAGAGCTTCTGGTTATGACTTCTCAAAATTAAAAAGGAATTCAAGAATATCCTCTAGATTTGAGACAGAGTAAAGGAGTCTCCTTGAACAGGAGCAAGGATGTAAATTTATGTAGAGGTTCTATGCTTGATGCAACTTTACTTTCTCTTCAATACAAGACAACAATCACATAAGTCATTAAGTAAAATGCTGATAGAACATACCAGTGGATCAACAGAAGACAAGCCAGAAAAATATATACTTGTTGTTGCGTTACGACGATCAGCAGGATGCTTCAACCAACAAAGACTCCTTGGTCAGCCAGCCCAGAATGTGTCACAACAACCCTCAAAACAAACAAACGGTCAACTCAAAGTCAACCCAAGAAAAGTCACGCACCGAAAAATTGTCTGAACAAGTAGTAAAAGTCAACGCAACTCGGTCTTCGGTCAACCTTTGACCTCGGTTCTTGTGCCAAAGTGTACGGACTACATAAATCGAACTCTATGCCAAAAATCAGCTCCTTTGGACCATGCGTTGACCAAAGTCGATGCTGGACAAACCTGCGATAAAACCCTAGCTGCAGCAAAAACAATCTCTGTCCTTCTCCCACGTGTGAACCGCAGATTTTCCTCCTTGGAGCTCGAACCAATCAAAAGTGGAGAAAAAATATGTGTGATGAGGAGATGAGTGAAATGTCCTCCAACGTTGACTCTATTTATATCAATCACTGAGGGTGTGTGACACATTTGCTAGGGGTGTAAAACCTTAAGGCCAACCTGCACATATTTTGAAAGTATTAAAAATAAATTCAAAATAAATGTTCTGCTCATCGGATCAAGATGATCTTTAGATCAATCTTGAACCTCTCCGAAAGAGGAACCCAATAAAAGTATTGGTGTCTTCATCTGAGCATCACAACATGGAGTTTGGACCTAGTTGTCCAATTTTAACACTCCCTCTCAACTAGGGAGAACTCCATCCACCTGTGCAATCAAACATTGTGCGTCATCCCGCCGTAACTTGCTTTGTTGGCCTCTTTATTTCAGAACAGAATTAGGTTAGTCACAAAGACATCATTCTCGGCTAACAGATTCAGCCCAGAGGTCCGAAACCTCTACAGGACTCACAAAGAGTCTCATACCAACCCGAAGTTGGTTTATCTGACCCGAAGTCAATAGGAGGTCCGAAACCTCACTAGGACTCAAGAGAGTCATATACTAACATGAAGTTAGTTTCACTGACCCGAAGTCAGTTGGAGGTCCGAAACCTCTCTAGACTTGATCCCAGATCAGGTGGTTGGACCGTGCCATCCTAGATAAAGAGTACGACAATCTCTGATGCGTCCATCAGTCTTTGCTACTAGTCTCTAGCTTTTCCCACCTCATTGGCCAAATGAGAGGTACTTCCCATGAGTCCGGAACTCAAATGGGTAGGATGCATACGGGGCACAGATCATGAGAGGCGAACCAACTCAATCATCATAACGGTGGGGTAGAAGCACCACAAGGTTTGGCAAGCCTAGCCCCGTGTGTGCTTATTAGCTCCGAGGAACTATCCCTAAGGCCCCCTCATAGCTCCCAGAGCTCATCGTCCAACAGGACCCTCAGAATAGGGTCGTTCCACAATTCCAAGATTCTCACGGAAGGTTAGGAACATGACCTTCCCCAAGGGCATTGTGAGAATATCTGCGACCTGCTCATCAGTTCCTATATGATCGAGCCTTACGACGCCTCGCTGTACCATATCCCGGATAAAGTGGTACCAACCATCAACATGCTTGGATCGTTCGTGGAACACGGGATTCTATGACAAACGAATCCCCCTCAAGTTATCACAAAGGATAACTGTGGCATCTAGCACATGCTCGAACATCTCACTGAAGAGCTTTCGCAACCAAGTGACTTCACAACAGGCCATACATGTTGCAATGTATTCGGCCTCAGTGGTGCTCAAGGCTAACGACTTTCGTTTCCTGCCCGAAGCAGATCTACGTGCAAAGCAGCATCCAGATGTGCTCTTGCGATCCATCACACTGCCAGCCCAATCGGCATCAGTATATCCAAGGAGTGTCATGCTCCCGGCGGTGTATCTCAGCCCATGGTCTATCGTGCCCCAGAGATATCTCAAGAGTTTCTTGGCACCAACCTAGTGAATGTTATGATCAACCATGTGTTGACTCAAAGTGTTCACTGCAGAACATATGTCCGGATGGGTGTTCACTAAGAACATCGGGGCCCCTACGAGTTGACGATACTCGGTAAGTTTGCCAATACGGGCCCAACATTGCCACTCAACTGACCAAAGTTGAGCTCCATAAGTATTCACGGACTTGCAATCCACCATACCAAATCTTTCCAGAAGCTTCACAATGTATTTTCCTTGAGAAAGGAAAATCTCGCCAGGTCTCTGCCAGACCTCCAGGCCTAGGAAATAGTGCATTAGTCCTAGGTCCTTCATCTCAAACTCAGCAATGAGCTCCCTCTTGCACTGATGAATGAGAAGGTCAGCACCTATCAGGAAGAGGTCATCCACATACATCACCAGAATGAGAGGCTTCTCCCTATCAACCTTGAAGTAAAGGTTCAAATCAGCATTACTACGATTGAAGCCCAACTTCATCAGGTAGCTATCTATCGTCTTGTACCAAGCTCTGGGTGCTTGCTTCAGCCCATAAGGGCTTTCTTCAACCTGCAGACATGGGTGTCTCGATCTTGGACTTCGAACCCCATAGGTTGCTCTACATACACCTCTTCCTTTATCGCACCATGCAGAAAAGCGGTCTTCACATCCATCTGATGAAGACTCCATCCTTGCGTCAACGTAGACTATGATAGATCGAATGGTGGTATATCGGGCCACGAGTGGCAAATATGTCATCATAGGCTATACCTTCCTTTTGAGAGAAACCCCAGACGCATCTTTATGAACTTTTCAGCCACTTCCATCGGATCCATGCTTGATCTTGTAGAGCAATTTCGAGGTGACAAGCTTGCCTCACTGCCCGGTCTTGGAACCACATCCCAGACATCAGTCTTCATTATGGACTCATACTCTTCGTGCATAGCATCCTTCCAGACTTGATGCTTTACAGCTTCCTCAAAAGATCCAGGCTCAGATTGTACAATAGTACTCATGGCTGCTAGATACCCTTGGTATCTACTCGGCTTCTTGCTTTCGCGAAATGTCCTCCTTGGGGCCATATGTCCATCGGCATCCTCGAGAGTGTCCCTAAGCCATGATGGTCTCTTTCCCAGTGAAGGGGGTGGATCGATCGGGTCCATCGATCCTTCAAGATCGGGCATCGTCTCATCCTTTGGTCCTTCTTGATTTCTAGGACTTGCTACATGGTCTTCCTTAGATCTCGGAAGATTGACTACTTTCTTCAGGGAAGCATCTTCATCAAAAGTGGCATCGTGGCATATCTCCACTTCCCTTTAACCAGGCATATAGACTCTATAGGCCTTCGAAGTTTTGCTGTAGCCCACAAACATTCCCTTCTTCCCAGAAGCATTCAGCTCGCTCCTCTTCTCTTTCGGCACGTGAAAATAAACAAGACATCCAAAAAACTTTGAAATGTGAGACGTCAGGTTTCTTACCAGTGAAAACCTCTTCGGGAGTTTTGGAGTCCAATGCGGAATGTGGGCATCGGTTTTGTATGTGCACAACAGTGTTCGCAGCTTTTCCCCACAAAAACTTCGGTAGACCCTGGTCACATAGCATTGCACGAGCAGCTTCCACAATGGTCCTGTTCTTTCGTTCAGCAATGCCATTCTGCCCGGGAGTATATAGTTGTGGTCTCCCTCTTAATGCCAGCTTCTTTGCAATAGTTCTTGAACTCGTTCGTCTCATATTCAGTGCCATTATTGGTCTGTCGGATAGCATCTCATGACATTGCTCCCAGTGGACTTCCTCCAACCTGGTAGAGTGTATCAATTCTAGACCCAAACGTGATAGCTTCCTTGACACTCTTCTTCCACATGCGCACCTTTCCATCCATGAATGCCGGATTGAAACCTTTGTCTTCCATGGCCAATATAGACACAAGGTTCTTCTTCAAATTTGGTACATAGAGTACATCCTGCAAGCAGAGGACTTGACCTTGAGATAAGTGGAGGGTCACGGTCCCTGTCCCTTTTATGTGGCATTATCTCCAAGAACAATTTTCAGATTAGTGTCCTTCTCAACCATATCAGAGAGTGCTTCTTTGAACCTAGTGATGTGCCTTGAGGCACCACTATCTATCAACCAGACATCCATAGTGTCGGGTGGAGATGCAACGGAGAGGGCAGATACAAGAATGTATTCATTTCTTTTATCAACAACATTTGATTCCTCATACCTGGAATCTCTCGACCTTTTGAAAAGTTGCTCATTTCTGTCGGAGGGAGCCTTCCTCTTTCCCTTGAACCTGTTGTTCCTTTGATTGCCATTCCTTCGGTTGTTGTTGTTGTCATCACCATCGGGAGAATCCTTCTTGAAAGGACATTCTCTAGCATAGTGACCTGGCCTATGACAAGTGAAACACTTGCCCTTCTTTCCTTGGGCCCTTGCTCTTCCTTTGTTCTTTGGACCACCAAAGTTCTTCTTTCTAGAATGAGCAACGTAGGCAGCATTTCCTTCATTTCCATACTCCTTCATCCTTGTCTCTTCTTGTACGCATCTCGATAGTACTTCGTCAAAGTCAAGTATCACATTATTATTTAGAATGGTAGTGTTGAACACATGCCATTCGGATGGGAGCCCTCCAAGTGCGGTGAGTACCATCTCTCGATCAGCTATTGTCTCCCCAATAGCCAGCAGATTGTTCCTGATCTCGGTCAGCTTCAAAAAATATGATTGAACAGACTCATCCCTGCCTTTCCTTAGATTCTTCAATTGATTCTTGTAGAATAGAACTTGATTCGCATTGCTGGCCTTGAACATGCTGACCAACTTATTATACATCTCTTTGGATGTGCCCAACTCAGAGATGTAGGCAACCAGACTCTTGTGAATTGAGTACCTAATCATTAGCTTTGCTTTGATCTCCCCCTTCTTGTACTTAGTTTTGGTTGCAACAGATGCAGTGGATGGAGGCTCTTGGATTTTACCCTGCACATAGTCCATGACATCTTGGTCTTCCAACATAAGATCCAATGTCATCTTCCAAGCATGGAAGTCATCCTTCCCAGTCAATTTGTCATCAGCCTTGAAGCCATTGTAGTTTGAGGAACCCATCCTCTTCTTTGGTGATTGCTACAAATTAGGACTTTGTCTTCACCTCAACTCTGATACCATGTAAATTTATGTAGATGTTCTATACTTGATGCAACTTTACTTTCTCTTCAATACTAGACAACAATCACAGAAGTCATTAAGTAAAATGTTGATAGAACATACTAGTGGATCAACAGAAGACAAGCCAGAAAAATATATATTTGTTGTTGCGTTATGGTGATCAGCAGGATGCTTCAACCAGCAAAGTCTCCTTGGTCAACCAGCCCAGTATGTGTCACAACAACCCTCAAAACAGCCAAACGATCAACTCAAAGTCAACCCTAGAAAAGTCAACGCTGCCCAGAAAAGTCAATGTAGAACAACATCAAGTAAAAGTCAACACAACTCAGTCTTCGGTCAATCTTTGACCTCAGTTCTTGTGCCAAAGTGTACGGACTGCATAAATCGAACTCTATGCCAAAAATCAGCTCCTTTGGACCATGCGTTGACCAAAGTCAATGCTAGTCAAACCTGCGATAAAACCCTAGCTGCAGCGAAAATAGTCTTCGTCCTTCTCCCACGTGTGAACCGCAGATTTGCCTCCTTGGAGCTCGAACCAATCAGAAGTGGAGAGAGAAATATGTGTGATGAGGAGATGAGTGAAATGTCCTCCAACGTTGACTCTATTTATATCAATCACTGAGGGTGTGTGACACATTTGTTGGGGGTGTAAAACCTTAAGGTCGACCTGCACATATTTTGTAAGTATTAAAAATAAATTCAAAATAAATGTTTTGCTCATCGGATCAAGATGATCTTTAGATCAATCTTGCACCTCTTCGAAAGAGAAACCCAATAAAAATATTGGTGACTTCATCTAAGTATCATAACATGGGAGTTTGGACCTATGAAGTCAAGATGTTTTCATCTTGGGATTAAAAGGTAGCAGTGTGAAGAAGATAACCTAAGTTCAAGCTCATACAAAGGAGATCACTTTCATGAGGAAGTTATGATTAAGCTTTAAGTTTCATATGGCTCAATATAATGCCTTCATTGATGATGAAAAGATGAAAGTGATGTGCAAGATTGATGACCTGAACCCTACCACAAGATTGAAGGAAGAAGATGGCTCCATGATACCCAGGAAGGAAGAAAGCTCGATATAATGAGATGCGCAGGAGAGAGGGAGCTATGCAGCTATCTCCATAAAGAACAGGTGGTTGATACTCTTATGGAAACAAGCTAGAGAGCTTCTAGTTATGACTTCTCAAAATTAAAAAGGAATTCAAGGATATCCTCTAGATTTGAGACGGAGTAAAGGAGTCTCCTTGAACAGGAACAAGGATCTATTCCCTAACCAAAAGGGAATGGGGATATCCTCTCTGATTGAAAGGGAGTGATGATGGACATCACATGTGCATTCTCTTCTTCATGTGTCATGTACTTGATCAGGACTAACAACCATAAGTCTAAGTGAAGGCCATGGAAAAAGGATCTTGGAGGATTGGATAAGCATCTACGGTTTCCTTGAGGATAGATAATACAAGAAAGGAATGGTATCGACACTCTTTGAGGATAAAACAAGTATCCAAGATAAGAGTGGTCGAAGAGGATCGATATTCTTTGAGGATTAAAGGTTAAAAATCCAATATAAGAATAGTCCTAAAAAAGGCATACCGAGTGAAGAACTGTCTTGTGTCGGAATTAGGGTTTTTGTAGCAACTTCAACATCGAAGTTGCAGTGTTGAAAATTGGCAGCTCAGGGATGAATTTATAAAAATAGATTTTCTAAAAATAAAAAGTCTAAAAATAGAAAGTCTCAAGTATGACTTTCCAAAAATAGTAAATCACCTTGCATCAATTGGTAATCAAGCATTGTTGATGGAAAATCCCTTTTGATCGTCAAACAATCCTAATAGTTCAATTTCGACTTAATCATCAATATTATTATTATTATTATTATTATTATTATTAAAAAGAAATTCAAGTCTCTCAATCATGTCATATGTAACTCCCCTCAATTAATGCATATGTTACTCTCTCTTAATGGATTCATTCTTTTCTCTTTAATGCTTTTACGCATCTCTTACACTATCTTACACACTTTAATGACTCGTCATAAAACGATTCCTCTTACACCTATTTAATGCATAAGTTACACTTCTCTCCTAAATGCATAAGTTATGCCCCTCTCCTTTATGGTATAATTTACACTCCTCTCCTTTATGGCATAAGTTACACTCATATTTTGGCACATGTAACTCCTTCTCAAGGTATCTGTATTTCTCCCCCTTTATGTCAATAATTCATTGCCCCTCCTATATGTGTGTGTGTGTGTGTGTGTGTGTGTCTCGTATCATCTCACCTCACTTACTTGTGCATTGTGAATTCAAACTTAAGAGAGAGTTGGAGAGACTTGAAGGAGATTGTGAGAGAGAGAGAAGCTTGGAGAGTAAGAGCAAATCTTAGAGAGCCAAAGTTATTCAGCTTTTGCATCAGCTACTGCTATTAGAGATATTCTTCAGATTTGGGTGAACTTCCTCATTCTATCATTGTACTTTGTATCTCTACTGAACAATTGATTTCCAATAGAAGAAAAATCTGGTTGGGTTTTCCCCTTGTGGGTTTTTCCTTGGTCATTGACCTAACTTCTCTATGTCTCATTGAGTTCTTGGTTGTCTTTCATTGTGCATATGGTTTATATGGTTTATGTTCTATCTACAATTACTTAACTTATTTTGCAGCATAAAGAAGTTATGGATTTAAGTGATTGTAACAACATAGAACATCAAAATTTTAACATGCTATCAGAGCTTTGGTTAAGACAAACTCTAGAAGACCAACTCTATTAACAGTTTTCTTTCTGTTGGAATATCTCTTGTTGTCAGCTCCATTTGCAGCTCTCTTTCTGCAAAAATATCTCTTGTTGTCCACTCCATTGGCAACTCTTTTTCTGTTGAAATATATCTTCTTGTCTGCTCCATTTGCAGCTTTTTTTTGCAGAAATATCTCTTGTTGTTCCTTCTACTTGCTACTTATTTTTTGCTAAAATATCTCTTCTTTTATTGCTGAATTTTATAGCTGAAATTTTACTACTAAAATTTTACTAGTGAAATTTTACTACTACCATTCTTCCAAGAGTTCAAGGATCCCAAGATATGATAGTAATTTTTGCATATAGTAATTAAGGTGTTGCATGTGTTTAATAGTTGTCGTTTTGGTACTTGTTAATGCATGCAAAAGTAAAAAGTAGTTTTATTTATGTTTATGCATATGCAAGAAAGTGTTGTCTTGAAAATAAGTATATGCATAGAAGGTTATGAAAGAATAACTGATAGAAATTAAATGTTGAAGATAGGGGGATTTTGACACTCTCACATTATATGAGAATGGTCATAATTTTATGGGTTTTGGTAATTTTGATATTAAAGTTTACTAACAATAGTGGTTGTAGGTAAGAATCATGACTATTGTAAAAGATGGAATAATAGTTTTCTAAATTAACCTCTTTTGCGGCGATCAAAGATGCGATTATAACTAATATCATTGCAAACAATGAAATCAATATGTATAATTATTATTACATGTCTTCACTTTGGGATCAAGATTTGAAGATATGTATAAAATAAATGGAAGACCTATCTATGCATTGATTTATAATAAGTAATTATCAATATAAAGTGTTGCACCAAAAGTTCACTCAACTTCATTATAAAGCATTACGTCATGTGAGAAAGATGGTTTCCGAAATACTTCAGATTAGAGTAGATTATGATGGAGTTTTCCAAGTGGTGATCAAGAAGATGCATTTCTTCTGCCAATGACAAATGACTTATGGACAGTGGTAAGCTATAGAGGCAAGATCAAGAGGGAGCTAAGAACTTCCTTCAATCCTGTTAGCCACCTGTAATATTTGTTACACTAAAAGGTGGCTAAGACTGTTTGAGGCTTCAAGGAAGAAATTTCATTACTAAAATCTGTTGGCTCTTGAAGACTCTTGAAAGGCCTCCTGCCTCTGTCCAGATCCTATACTTTTGTTTTCCTCCCAAAAGACTCTGAAATCCTGTTGATTTCCAAAGCCAAAATATTGCTACAAACACCATTTTCTCCTTTCCCGTCTTCCCAAATTAACCTCATCTTTCTATCCCCCTATTTCCCACAAAAATCCCTCATTTTCACATTCTTGCCTTTTCCCCTCATCAAAATCCCCTTTATAAGGTTTAAGACTCACTCTTGGCCTTATCGGAACCCTCAAACCTTTGAAAATCATGAGAAAAAACCAATATATTGGGCTTAAGCCCCCTTGGGCTAAGTCCCTAGCCTTTCCGCCCATATATCCTGGCGCCGTGACCGCGCGCTGAGCCAGTCGGGCGCTTATCCAGTTTAAATAAATATTTCTTCGCAAACCATTAAAAAACCTTTGATATTTATTTAAACCGTCGCAATTCATTTTTAATTTTTCCGCCCGTGCAAATTATGAAGCGATCTCGACCGTCGATTCAATCCATAGATCCAACGGTGCGGAGCGCGCCTTCCTGTGGACACCCCAGCAGTGCGTCGTTTTCCCAAAACCGCGTGGTTTTTATCACACCACTCTTCGGCGAAGGGCGGTTTTTGCTCGATGGCCAGCGATTCCATACATCGCTTGACACGCGTCCCTTGTACTTTTTGCGAAACCACCGTCCATCGCGCATTAACGTTCGGACCTAGACGCCCAACGATATCGCTGTGGACCGTCCGATCTAGGCCCACTGATCCAACGGTGATCGCTCGCCGAAGTTGCTCGATGCTTAACGAAGGTGCACGCACGATAGCCGGGCCATCGTACAGCGGCGAATCAATCTCCGTCGTCGATCTGATCTGCAGATCAACGACCCACAATTCATCGCCCGATCTCTCCGTTTGACTTTCCATTGCCCAATCCCGACCGTCGATCTCTGCGCGATCGACGGCTCAGATTCATCCTTCTCCTCTAACCGCCTCGTTCAATCTCGACCAGTCGCTCTCTGCATGATCGACGGCTCGGATTTAATCCTTCTTTCGCCGCATTCTATGATCTCCCCGATTAATCTCGACTGTTGGATGATGCCATCCAATGGCCCCGCTCCTTCCACTCGTCCTCTAAAGCAGTCAAACTATATACGCAGGATTTCATAACTTTTGTTTGTATTTTGCAGGGTTTAATGTTTTTCCGCCATACTAAAGAAAATTCGCAGGCTAAGGGTGACGATCCTCTTGCCTTCGTTTCATCAGGGAAATCATTCACAGGGGTTTTCAATCTCGCGTATCATCGGTGTTTTATCAGGCATCGATGCCGTTTCATCTCTGCGCAGCCCTGCATATCAGCGAGAAAACCATGGATTTAACACTGTCAAAGGGTATCAGTGTCGAAGACCTAAATGTATCAGAACAGAGGATCAGAGACAGTTTCATGGGGATTACGTCTAAGATGCATATCAAAAGCCTAATCCCCAATTAAAACACAGTTTACAGAAAACCTAAAGTGTTTTATCAAGCAGGAATGCCTCCACCGCCACAATCTAAGGCAAATTGATTCCTCAGCTACCATAGTGCCACCTATTCCTCAAAGTACTCAATCAAAGGCCGAAGCTATTGATCGAATGAAGATTTTTGCCTCAGCACAGCCGGAAAAGTTACTTCTGCAATAAAACTTAATGCAAAAGACATCTGCAGGGTAACCCTAGCGTCACACAGAGCCTCAAAGGTCAACTAAGCTCCCACCAAGCTTAATTCATAAGTGTAAATCAATTAATACAGTGAAACAACTATACAGTTTCTTCATTGAGCCCCCCAAGGGCCAAGAAGACATTAACTCTGTATTAATTGTAATTGAGATCTTTTATCAGATTTCGCCTCCTCATTCTTCTATATATACTTCTTCAGAAGATGAGTGAGGGGTTGGTTGTAGAACTTTGATATACATTTGAGCAAAAACTTCTGATTGTACATAGTATTCACTGGCTCTTGGAGCTCTGCTGGTGATAGATAGGTTAGGCTGAAATGTGTAGATGGTTGCTAACCTAAAGCACTGGACTTAAAGCTATAACTGGTTTGAAGCATCAATACAAGCTGATTTATGGGATCCTGGTCTATGTCGACGGTGATGTTTCTCTAATTGTAACTTGTTATTTTTGTTTCTGTTTCCATCTGTGTTGCATATTCTCTTATAAAGAACAGCATGCATAGAGTTAGGACCTACTGTATATCGGTAACCTTCTCTGGATGAAAGTCTTTATCTGAATGTTTTCTTCCATCTGTGTTATTTAGGAATGATTTAATTCAGTTTAAGCATAGGGATGCTGGCGTTCCCTCGTCTTATTGTCTTAGCTGAATATTATTCTTAGATGTTATTTTCAGTATATGTTTCGTGAAGATGAACTGAGGAAGATATGTTGAGCCCTGGTCCCAGTTTGATCCCACAGACTGCCTGATTGTTTCCCTAGGAATGTGTCAAAAGCTGGCTAGTTTCAAAGCACTTACCAGATCTTAGGCCATTCTGTTGTTATCTTTGTATTTGTCTTGAAAGTAACCAAGTAAAGAAGAGTTAGGAGAGGATTTGTGGTGAGCCCAGCCCGCTAGTTTCTACTCCAAAAGTTGCCTTCAAGTTTCCCTTTGTTTTGAGATGTTTTCTATTGAAAGTGTATCAAAGGCTAGCTAGTTTCAAAGTACTTACCAGATCCTAGTTTACTTTTATGTTTTTCTTGAGTCCATGTCAAAGGCTAGCTAGTTTCAAAGTACTTACCAGATCCTGGGCTGCTCTTGTTTCTGCATCTGTTTATTTCTCCTTCTTATTGTATCATTCCATTCCATAAATCAATCTTCAAAGAGATCCTTAGACATAGATGACTTGCCCCATGGACCACTTTTGCCTCTTGCTGTTCCAATTAAACCCTATTATGACTCCATAGCCCAATGGACTAAAACCTGCAATTGTCTATCTTTTTGACTGAAGCTTACTCTGATTGCCTGCAACTTCTCACCTTTGGAACTTTTTGCACTCAGAACTTTCCACCTTGAACAGTAATCATGCTCAACCATCCAAAAAACAAAGAAACCCTTGGCCTTCATAACTAGCCTAATATCATTACCCCAAACTTCAAAGACAAATCCATCTTTGTACATATTGGAGAGATCCCTCTCCGGATTCAGGAGGGCTAGATCCTAGAATCCCAAAGTGGTTGAAACGATGTTGTTTCTGTAATTGGACTCTGCCAATCTTGCTAATAAATTACAGATCCCTAACAAATCCCAAAGTATTTTCAATTCTTATGTTGTTTCTTTGTGTCATTGTTCTTGTTTAGATTTATCTTTATAGATCATTGGTTATTTTTCCTGCGTGAGTAATTGATTGATTCCTTCACTAATTTATTGATGAGAATGTGATCAAGAAAAATAGTTCCTGAAGATCATCAGGGTGCAAAAAAGTGCAGGAAGAGTAAACTCCAAGAAGAAGTCGGTGCAAAGATAATGAAAGAGCCACTCTCACATCTAGAAAAGAAAGAAATACATGTCTCATCACCAGGTATACTTTCATTATGTTTATTTACTTTGCTACTATTGCTCTTGCTCTTGTTCTGGGATCAATAGGTACATTTGATGAATGTGAGAACCAAGTCCCTTGTATCAAGATTGAGGAAGGTGTCGTGCCATCCCATGACTTGAGTGGACATGAAGTGGACAAGAGCTCAAGACTTCTGCAAAGAAGTTGGAATCAGAAAAGAGACCACCGTACTATATAACCTAGAACAAAATGGGCTTAAGGATCTTTGATTGCCCTGTCTACTTTCATATGCTAAAGGAAAAGAGTACCAAGCTGGAAAGCTTCATGTAAGAAAGGTATGATTGTTGGTTATTGTGAAAATTCTAAAGCTTATAGAATTTATGTACATGGACAAAGAAATATAGAGTTTAGCAAAGATTAATATTTGATGAAGATACAACTCTTTGAAAATCCATAGGCACTCCTCCTCCTGCTAATGTTGAAAGACTGGATGATGCCTTGGATGCACAAGAAGATCCCAAGCCTGAACTTGACCTGGTTAATGAACCCATGGATCCCATGGACTCCTTGGATCCTTCTCCATGTGCTAGAAAAAGATGATTATGGTTTCGTGACACTTTACAAGATGCTGATAGACATGCTGCTCCTAGAGGAACCTTTAGAGAAGGAAAGAAACCATGCCGATTCCAGGAATATGTTGTAGCCATGAGCAACATTATTCAAGTTGAACCATGCACTTTTGAAGAAGTTGTGAAGGCTCAAGTGTGGAAATATGCAATGACTGAAGAATATGAATCCATCATTCATAATGATGTATGGGAAGTGGTTCCAAGACCCCAACATAAATTTGTTGTGTCTTATAAATGGTTGTATAAAAATAAACATGATGTTGATGGAAATACTGAAAGATGAAAGGCTAGATTTGTGGCTAGAGGGTTCTTTCATAAAGAGGGAAAAGACTAGCACCCATTGTCCATTATACAACCATCTGATCTATTGTGGCTCTAGTTGATAGCCAAGGATGGTCCCTTCACCAAATGAATGAGAAGATTGTTTTTTTGCACGTCTTCCTCAAGGAAGAAGTATTTGTGGAGCAACCACAAGGCTTTAAAGTACATGACCAAAAAACTCATGTGTTCAAACTGAAGAAAGCCCTCTATGGTTTGAAGCAAGCTCCAAGAGCTTGGTATGCCCACATTGGTAGCTTCTTGATGAAGCTTGGTTTTACTAGAAGTAATGTTGATCCAAATTTTTACTTCAAGACAGTCCAAGGTATGCCTTTTGATTTTGGTATTATATGTTTATGATTTATTTCTAACTGGTGGTGAACCACTTATCCTCCAATGTAAGAGGGAGTTAGCTTTTGCATTTGGAATGAAATATATTCATCTGATGCACTACTTTCTAGGTCTTGAAGTATGGCAGAGACCTAGTGAGATTTTCCTTTCTCAAGGAAAACATGTTGTCAAGCTACTAGAATGATTTGATATGACATAATGCAAGTCCATGAATTCTCCAATGGAAATGAATTTCAAGAAGCTATGTGGTGAAGTTGTAGGTCTTGATTTGGAAAATCATTCCAAGTATCGCCAACTAATTGGGGCACTGATGTTCTTAGTGAACACTAACCAGACATGTTTTGTGATCAATACTCTGAGCAAATATATGATTAAGCGATCACATGCACACTGGATTACTGCAAAGCATGTGTTGATATACCTGCATGGGACCATCAATTTTGGATTGAGATATACTACTAAAAATGTAAGACTTCATGGATATATTGATGTTGATTGGGCTGGTAACTCTATTGATAGAAAGAACACTTCTAGGTGATGCTTTAGCGTGTGATCTGCCAAGATCTCTTGGATGAGCAGAAGTAGAAGTCAGTTGCACTGATTATAGCTGAAGCTGAGTACATTGTTGCTAGCATGGCTAGCTGTGAGGCAATATGGATGAGGAAGCTCTTTGGAGAGCTATTTGAGCAAGTTCCAGACACAACAGTTATATATTGTGACAATAAGAGTGGGATTTGTCTTATGTTCCATGACAATTCCAAGAACATTGAGATCAAATATTACTATATCCGGGGTATGGTGCAGAGAGGAGCATGGACACTCCATCATATTGTGACTGATGATCAAATAGCTGACATTCTTACCAAGCCTTTACCGAAAGGAAAGTTCTTGATTTCTAGAGAACAGCTTGGACTTATGGACATGACCTTCCGAGAAGCGGTCACAGCTTATCGAGAACACTGAGTTGCCTTTCCCCCCTATCAGAGCTCATGGGATTAAGGAATGATGTCGGAAAGTTCTTGAGGATGAGGGACCTCTTGTGTAGTGTGTGCCACAAGGTTAGGCCTCAATATGCATCTGACCCACAGTCTGGGACATGGGAAGAACCACCTATCTCGCCAATAGGTGTAGTGAGACTTGTCTGTGTGACTAGTCTAAGATGCAGGTGTTCCACCACTTGACATTTAATGAGACTTGGATGTGTGAGATCCTTGTCATGTGTTGACAAGTGGATCCCCCCAAGCTGTGATGATCCTTGGATGTGCGAGATCTTTGTCATGTGTTGACAAGTGGATCCCCCCAAGTAGTGATGAGCCTTGGATGTGCGAGATCCTTGTCATGTGTTGACAAGTGGATCCCCCCAAGCAGAGATGAGACTTGGTTGTGCGAGATCCTTGTCATATGTTGGCAAGTGGCATTGCCCCCAAGTGAATATAGGGTGATGGATGAATCTCCCCTATGATGATTCTTCTTCATTAGAGTGAGACATCATTGTTCGAGATGATATAGAGCAGAGATGAACAAACACAAGTGGATCGCCCCAAGCAGAGATGAGACTTGGTGGTGCAAGATCCTTGTCATATGTTGGCAAGTGGCATTGCCCCCAAGTGAATATAGAGTGATGGATGAATCTCCCCTATGATGATTCTTCTTCATTAGAGTGAGACATCATTGTTCCAGATGATACAGAGAAGAGATGAACAAAGATGAGCAAGACGCAAAGATCTTTTTTGCAGAAAGAAATTCCTCCCTAGCTGAGAGGCAGTGTTGAAAATTGGCAACTCAGGAATGAATTTATAAAAATAGAATTTCTAAAATAGAAAGTCTAAAAACAAAAAGTCTCAAATATGACTTTCCAAAAATAGTAAATCACCATGCATCAATTAGTAATCAAGCATTGTTGATGGAAAATCCCTTTTGATCATCAATCAATCCTAATAGTTCAATTTTGATTTAATCATCAATATTATTATTATTATTAAGAAGATATTCAAGTCTCTCAATCATGAGACTCAATCATGTCATATGTAACTCCCCTCAATTAATGCATGTTACTCTCTCTCTCTTAATGGATTCATTCCTCTCTCTCTCTTTAATGCTCTTACGCACCTATTACACTCTCTTACACACTATAATGACTCCTCATAAAAAGATTCCTCTTACACCTCTTTAATGCATAAGTTACACTTCTCCCCTAAATGCATAAGTTACACTCCTCTCCTTTATGGCATAAGTTACACTCCTATTTTGGCATATGTATCTCCTCTTCAAGGCATGTGTATTGCTCCCCCTTTATGTCAATAATTCATTGCCCCTCCTATATATATGTGTCTCGTATCATCTCACCTCACTTACTTGTGCATTGTGAATTCGAACTTGAGAGAGATTTGGAGAGACTTGAAGGAGATTGAGAGAGAGAGAGACTTGGAGAGTAAGAGTAGATCTTGGAAAGCAAAAGTGATTCAGTGTTTGCATCAGCTACTGCTATCAGAGATATTCTTCAGATTTGGGTGAACTTCTTCATTCTCTCATTGTACTTTGTATCTCTATTTAACAATTGATTTCTAATAGAAGAAGAATCTGGTTGGGTTTTGCCCTGGTCACTGACCTAACTTCTCTGTGTCTCATTGAGTTCTTGGTTGTCTTTCATTGTGCATATGGTTTATATGGTTTTTGTTCTATCTACAATTACTTAACTTTTTTTGCAGCATAAAGAAGTTTTGGATTTAAGTGATTGTAACAACATAGAACATCGATATTTCAACATGCAAGACAAAGTTGCAGGGTTGAAGTTGGGGTTGAAGTTGAAGCTAGAAGCTGGTTGAAGCAGGATTGAACCTTATTTATCTAATCCTCTTGGAAGGGCTTCTTGTAGGGTTGACTTGGTGCTTGGAGGAGGACTTGGTCTAGGGTTTGGGTCTTGGTTGTCTCATTTGAAGCAGATTTTATAAGAATAAGAGATTTTTTTGGGTTTTCCCCCTAGAGGGTTTTTTCCCTAGCTTGGAACCTAATTTTTGTGTCCATTGCCTTTACTATTTTTCTCTTGATAATTGTTTGATGAAGAAGAACTAATAAAGGAAAAACAAAAAGATAAATAAAGTTCACAAGCAATTATTAAGGTTAAGGAAAATCTAAATTAATCGTTGCCACATTGCATTTTCCAATAAAGACTCCATCACCCAAGTAGGGAAAGGCACTGGGAATCCTTGTAGTGGTCAAAAATCATAAAAACTTTACTCTTTTCTTCCTCCTTATTTTTTCTAAGTCCTTCAAGGCAAGTCGCTAGGGCTACAACATAGGGTCGAATTCAAGTAGGGCTCTCATTAAGAGGACGTTAAGGCTTTCATAGCTTGAATTCACCTTCGGTTGATCCTTGGAACTCAATATATAGCTCTTCTCATGGTTGAATTAGCCCTAATAGGATTGGAGTCATCAATGATATGCAATTTGTGCACTAACAAAGCCATAACCTTACTTTAGGCTTCATCTTAGGACTTTTTTTGAAGGTTTTCCCTCTCCTTTTGTTGATTATATTATATTAGAGAAATTTTGAGGTCTAAAATGGACCTCGAAACAAAAATGTACAAACAAAATCAACTTTATAAGAACCAATAGGATTCATGATGATGATATCAACCATGGGGGATGATTGACCATTTTTGGAGTAAAAATATATAACAATAAAAAACTACTTTTTCAACTCACATTTTCAACTTATCTCCCTACGGTTTTACTCAAATTTCGAGTGGGAGCACTCGTTGGATGCGGAATTTAATTCCTCATCCAAGGAGTACCCATGTTGCATACTTTCGATGGACCCTGCTACACGAAAAATGATAAATACATGCAAAGATGTAATTGCAATCATGTTTTTTCATGTATTTCTCATTTTGCAATCGCGTTTTTTCATGTATTTCTCATTTTTCGTGTAGCAGGGTCTAGCGAAAGTATGCAACATGGGTACTCCTTGGATGAGGAATTAAATTATGCATCTAATGAGTGCTCCCATTTGAAATTTGAGTAAAACCATAGAGAGCTAAGTTGAAAAAGTAGTTTTTTTTTTCCTTTTCCCTCTAAAATTTGATGATGTAATATATGTTGAGATTTTTGAGTGTTGGGGTAACATCGAATGTGCTCTAGCTCCCAAACTTTGTGGAGGGACTAGAGTACATGAGATCTCCAAGACCCAGAATTGGATTTAAGAAACTCCATCCTGTTTAAGAGATATTTAATTAATTAATCTTTGTAATTAAGAACCCTAAGTCAAACATAGCAAAATTAAAAGATTAAAGTTAATTAAATTAAACATGTGATGAAAATGACTTAAGTCACGGATCAAGCTTTCTTTTAATCTTAGCTGTTGATTCAAGATTAGATCACGGTCGTTGGTTTCCCAACGAGAAAGGTATAAAAGAAAGGCTTAGGGTCAGTTGGAGGACACACACAGAGGCAGAGCACTAAGACTGAGCTGGAATTCTAGGGCGTGGTTTGCTAAGAATTTCCAAAAGTGTTTCAGCTGCAGCGAGGGGTAGTATTGGCGAAAAGGATGATCTGATCCTAAGTCAAGAGTGCAGCAAGAGGCAGAGAAGCAGCAGACTGAGCAGCGCAGAGGGAGCAGCAGGTACATAGCAGTTACACAACGCAGAGGCTTCAGGTGCTACGCAGGCCCAGAAAGGGCAACGCAGAGGCAACAGGAGGCCAGCAGGGCTAACGTAGGCCCAGCCAAGGCAGCGCAGGGACAGCGTAACCCAGCCTAGGGTGACACAGGACCCTCCTGAGCAGCGCAAGGGCTGACGCAAGCTAGCAGAGCTGACGTAGAGGGTTTCAGAGTAGCCCTGGGGTTTCTAAAGACAGAAAAGGGTTGAGTTCTACAAATCCCGTTGGAGGGTGTGAATCAAACAATTTCTCCGTCTCTAGAACAGAGGTATTGCTGTAGATTGTTTATTTCTCTGTCGGGTTAACCTGATTGGTGCCAAGATTTGTTGTACTTAGAATCTACTAAATAATAAAAACCCTCTAGTATCCAAAGACCAGTTTTCCCGCATTGGGTTTTTTCGGGGACAGTTGTCCAGAAAATCCTATGTGTCACTTTATCATTGTGCATGTATTCAGTTTCGATCTGTATCTGTGTAGATTGTTAATATGTTTACTGCAATGTTAATAGTGAATATTTCATATTAATAACTTGTCTAAGTAGGAGAAGTAAATCAAGATTTAACAGTAGGGTTTCTGCATAAGTAATATTCAAAAAATTTCACATGGTATCAAAGCGATTGCAGATCTAGCCTGAATCACCAGCAAGAAAACTGAAGAATCCTTGTTGCAGAAAGTAGCAAATAAAGTAGCAGCAGACGCAGAAAGTCGGACTAGAGAGGCCAGAGGGAAGTAGAGCCACACAAAGGCCAGTGTGACGCAGTCTCCATGCAAGCCCTCGTACTTACTGCGCAGAGGCAATGCAGAAGTTGTGTTGGGACTATCTTCTCACACAGAGGCTAGCTAGGGTGATGCAGTCCTTAAGTTGTTTGCTGATTCAAAGTGTCAGAAGACGTGCTGCAGACCTTCAGTAGTTGCTAGTGGGGTTAAATTTTGACGATGTAGAATTTAGCTTAAGCCAAGTTGACAAAGAGCAGGAGGAGAACAGCTTCTCAGAGTATTTCCAACCAAAGAAATCCACAGGTCGATTAGAGGATCGAAGAGAGTTGATTCGTTGTGATTGGCAGACTTCCAAGAGGGGAGTCAGTTGTCAGAGGGAGCAGAGGGTGCCTTTCTCGCCAAGGACCCTAGATCCGAGTCTCTAGCATAGAGAAGAGGATTCGTTCCAACAGTTTTTTTTTTTTTTTTTTACCAAATGGCACCTCAAGGACTACGTGATCAGGATAGGTTGGATGGCCTGTCCAACTTTGCAGTCTGGAAGGCCAGAATCCTAGTAGTCATGGAGGAATACGGCTTGAGGGAGCATGCAGAGAAAGTCCTGGCCATGCCGACCGATGTGGATCTCCTAAAGAAGCATGAAGAAGTAGCAGCACATGCCAAGCGCTTCATAATGGGCGGGGCTAAGGATCATGTGGTACCACACATAGCCGAGAAAAAGACGGCTAATGAGATGTGGAAAGCCTTAACCACCCTATATGAAGGAAGATCCGTCCAAAGGAGAATGCTTTTGGAGAACCAATTGAAGTTATTCATGATGGCCAAGGGAGAGGAGATCGAACCTTTTCTTTTCAGACTACAGGCGATCAAGGATCAGCTGATTGGCATGGGGGTGAAGGTGGAGGACGATGTTGTGGTGAGGATTGCTCTCAATGCGGTCACAAAGGAATGGGAAACTTTTGTCCAAAGTATCTTGGGCAGAGCGGACCTTCCCAACTAGGACAGTATGTGGGCGATCCTCCAACAAGAAGAAATCCGCTGGATCACCAAGAGACAATACAGCACTGAGTCGAGTAAAGTAAAGAAGGAAGAGGAAGAAGATGCAGCCTTGGCATCAAAGAGGCAGCAAGGGAGAAATAAGCGGGATCTGTCAAAGATCAAGTGTTTCCAGTGCGGTGAACTAGGACATTTCTCCAGCAATTGTCCTCAGACGAAAAAGGACAAGGAAGGTTCTAGCTCGAAGGCTGTTGTGGCAGACGATGGCTCCGAAGATGACGTAGCCATGAGCGCTCATGAACCACGAAAGTGGGGCGACATGGATCTATAGAGCAGCTACAGAGTGGTGGCGGGATACTTGAGTAGCCCAACTCTTGGATCACATTCGTGCTACAGGAGCCTTAAGACAGTAGCAGGACAAGTGGAGCAGTGGGTACAGAGGATCACAGATGGACTAGAGGCAGAGCTAGATGCTGAGAGGGAGCAGCGCAATGCAAATGCAACAACAGCGCAGAGGGGTTGATATGACTTCAGCAGCGTAGTGCAGGCTTGCTTACGCAGAGCAGAGTTGCAACAGTGCAGAGGCTTCAGGAGGACAGCGCAGCGTAGCAACAGCGTAGAGGAGGTCCGCTTAGGCAGTGTAGAGTTGTAGTTGTGCAGCAACCTCCAGATGACAGCACGGAGCAACAGCCTATGGAGCTTCAGTGATGAGGATGCAGCCCAACTGACTTGTTTGTCAAAGATTGGGCAGGAGTTTTCAGTTGTTTCTCCCAGCAACTGAGTTGTAGTGCAACAATTGGCAGCACGATGTAGCAAATTGAGAGGGAGCTGCAGTACAGATGTAGCAGTGGTAGTGGCAGCGTCATGAGCAGCAATACGGGAGAGCAACAGCAACACAATGATGAAGGGAAGCAGGTCAAGCATCAGCGCAAAGATCCACACCAGAGATCAGTGCAGAACTTCAGGGTGAAGTATTGTTACTAGAGCACATTCCTCGCTAAGAGGGAGTGTTGATATTTTTGAGTGTTGGGGTAGCATCGAATGTGCTCTAACTCCCAAACTTTGTGGAGGGACTAGAGTACATGAGATCTCCAAGACCCAGAAAGGGATTTAAGAAATTCCATCTTGTTTAAGAGATATTTAATTAATTAATCTTTTTAATTAAGGACCCTAAGTCAAACTTGGGAAAATTAAAAAATTAAAGTTAATTAAATTAAACATGTGATGAAAATGACATAAGTCACACGGATCAAGCTTTATTTTAATCTTAGTCATCGATTCAAGATTAGATCATAGTCGTTGGTTTCCCAACGAGAAAAGTATAAAGGAAAGGCTTGGGGTCAGTTGGAGGACACACATAGAGGCAAAGCACTGAGACTAAGCTGGAATTCTAGGGCGTGGTTTGCTAAGAATTTCCAGAAGTGTTTCAATTGCAGGGAGGGGTAGTATTGGCGGAAGGGATGATCTGATCCCACGCCAAGACTGCAACAAGAGGCAGAGAAGCAGCAGACTGAGCAGCGCAGAGGGAGCAGCAGTTGCGCAGCGTAGAGGCTTTAGGTGCTATGCAGAGGCTACGCATGCCCAGAAAGGGCAGCGCAAAGGCAACAGGAAGCCAGCAGGGCTGACCCAGGCCCAGCCAAGGCAGCGCAAGGACAATGTAACCCAGTCTAGGGTGACGCAGGCCCCTCTTGAGCAGTGCAGGGGCTGACGCAGGCTAGCAGAGCTGACGTAGAGGGCTTCAGAGCAGCGCTGGGGTTTCTGAAGACAGAAAAGGGCTGAGTTCTGTAAATCTCGTTTGAAGGTGTGAATCAGTGAGTTTCTCTATCTCCAGAGGCAACAGGAGGCCAGCAGGGCTAACGCAGGCCCAGCCAGGGCAGCGCAGGGACAGCGTAACCCAATATGGGTTGATAGAGGCCCCTCCTAAGCAGCACAGGAGCTAACGCAGAGGGCTTCAAAGCAGCGCTGGGGTTTCTGAAGACAGAAAAGGGTTGAGTTCTGCAAATCTCGTTTGAGGGTGTGAATCAGTCAGTTTCTCCGTCTCCGAAACAGAGCTATTATTGCAGATTGTTTATTTCTCTGTCGGGTTAACCAAATTTGTTGTACTTAGAATCTACTTAATAATAAAAACCCTCCAGCAGCGAGAAGACCGGTTTTCCCACATTGGGTTTTTCCGGGGACAGTTGTCAAGAAAATCATGTGTGTCACTTTGTCATTGTGCATGTATTCATTTTAGATCTGTATCTGTGTATACTGTTAATGTGTTTACTTTGATATTAATACTGAATATTTCAGATTAATAACTTGTCTAAGTAGGAGAAGTAAATCAAGATTTAACAATAGGGTTTCTGCATAAGTTATATTCAGAAATTTTCACAATATAATCTTATTTTATTATTTCCATTATTATTTTATAATATTCCTTATGAGGCCCATTTTACACCTTAAAATTTCTCTAATGTTTGCTAACCTTCTCTGGGTGCTTGCATGCCTAGGCACTCCTTTATCGATCTACATCTTGAAACCCTAGGTGTCAAGTGCATCTCTAAGACTTTGTATAGGGTACGTTGCTCCTACATAGAGAATCGTTCCCTTGTTTATTTAAGAAGTACCTACATAATCTTTTATTCATATCACCTTAAGCCAATTAACATAGAATATCCTTTAGGTGAAAACTAGGAAGCCTATCGTGTGGTGAAATTCCACTAAAAGGCAAGAGGACGATTGTTGAGGTGACAATGGTAATCCGCCTCATTGTTGCAACCAAGTCTAGCCCTTGCCTTGTGAGGCATCTCACAAGGCGTGCTAGCTTTTGAGTCAACATTTCAAGTGTCATTGCCAGGGAGAATTTGAGTTAACCTCCTCATTATCTGAAGAATTAACTTCATTAGATTTTGGTGAAAATACCATCTAGAATGATAACATAGGTTCTCACCCGGTGACTCCATTTTCACTAGAATGATAACATAGGTTCTCACCCGGTGACTCCATTTTCATGAGGGAAGAAGACCTTGGATTGATACTCACATAATAAAGGAGGACAAATGGTTCCTTTGGGATCCCTATTTTACATAAGTCAAACATGGGAGGTAAAAGAAAAACCTTGGATTCATTCCACCATGTCTCCCCTTAACTTAGAAGGAATCCTAGGATATCCTCACTCCCTACCCAAAAGCCACAAATAGTTACCATTATTCCATAAGAATAGCTCTGATGATCCAATGAAATGTTGGAAAATATAACTAGGTTTGCTCTTCTTAATGATCTTTGTACTTATGTCATTGTATATTTTATGTAAAAGCAAAAAGAAGAAAAAGAATTTTTATTATTATTATTTTCATTAGTTAAGCATGTTCTTCATGCTTCTAGGATTTGTTGAGTCAAAGTCCTATTTGGACTTCTTTTAAAGAAAAAGAGAAAAAAAATTATAGATGTAATTTTGGGTCAAAAACTCCTCAAGATGCCAAGTCGACCCTGCCTGTCAAGTCAACCCTGCCCCAAAGGACATGTCTATTTGAACCCCTCTGGACAGTGTAAATAGAGGGTGAGTTGAGCTCATTTGGACACAAACAATTCGCTTGATTTGTTCTAAAATTTCGTAGAAGAAGAGGAGAGTCGAAGCCTCAAATCGAAGAAGGGTTTTCTTGAAGTTTGATTTATGGAATTTCTACCTTATCACATCTCTTGTTGAAGATTGGTTGTTGGTCTCATGTTTATAGTTTTTCTATACAAAAACTAGGGTTTGACTTGGCATCTAGAGGCTTGGAGTTTGTTTATGGTCATGGATCTTAGATATCTCACTTCGAACGGATTCTATAAGAAGAGAATTTTTTGGGTTTTCCCCTTGGAGGGGTTTTGCGTTGGCTTGGAGCCTATATCTTGTGTTCATTGTTCTCTTGTGATCTTCATGTTTATATTTTGATAATTGTTTGATGAAGAAGAAACATAATTAAATTAATAAGAAGACAACAAATTTCACAAGCAGTTATCAAAGAAAGATAAATCTAATCTAATTTACAAACCTCTTGATTTCTCAACAAGAAACACTTAAGAGATTTTGAAATAGCTTGCTCTTCCATCTAAATAAAGAAACCAAAGATGATGTGATAATGACTCTGTTCGCTTTATCCTTCGAAGGTTACGCTAAGGAATGGTTTTTATCCCTTCCTTCACTCATGGAGTGACCTTGCAAATGCCTTCTCATTTAGATGGATTAAAGAAAGGGATATTATGGATCTATATAATGATTTTCTCTTCGTCAAGAAAGATGAACCCAAAACTATTAGAGAATTCAATCAATGATTTAATCGCTTGATAGCTATAATACCCAAAATAATAAAACTCCCTAATGAGTTGCCTCTCTCATTATATCTTTAGACATTTGTAAGAGAGATAGCATACTACTTTAGAAATAAAAACTCTAAGACAACTTCATAGGGCCAAGATAGTGCCATCCAAGTGTATGACCTTATAAAGAAAGAACTTATGAAACCAAGGATAACTTTTGTTTCTCCAATAAATTTCACCAAAAATGTTGAAAGCATATTCGAGGAATGGATGCTTGTTGTGATGAAAATCTACAAATCCATAGTTGCACAAGTCAACAAGATAGAAGAGGACCGACTCCTTAAGAAATCCTCTCCAAAAAGGAACCATGAAGGACCTTATGCAGATGAAACTGACCCACTTGTTCTATACACACAAAATTTTGACAAAGGGCATCCCCATTTTTCAAATCCCTTGAGATCACTAGTTTCTTGCTCCATAATTGCATGCTTGATTCAAGGGCATCCACTAACATTATGCCTCTCAAAATCATGGAACAATTAGGGTTAGAAACTACAAGGCCATATAGAAATGTGTGTGGGATTGACTCCAAAGATGTCGAGGTATATGGGATGATTAGGATTTGTATGTATCTTTGCATGGGCATCTTGAGAAAAAGATATCTATGGATGTGATTGTAATAGATATTCCAGATGCCTGTGGGATGTTACTATCTAGGAAATGGGATGCCACCTTGGGAAGCACCATCCAAATGGATATGTCACACATAAAGGTTCTTGTGGGAGAAAATTCTCATGCATTACTCATTACGCACCCCTCAACCAAACCTTTGGTTGAACAACAATGCACTATTTTTGATAAATACCAAGAAGAAGATTGTGGATGTGGAGATTGGAGAATATCCCAAAAGGTTGCTTCCCCTAAACAAGAATTGGATGAACTATGGACCATGTACATTGACGGGGCATGTTCCAAGTCTAGCTCTGGGGCAGCGATCATCTTGATATCACCCTCTAAGAAGCATATATTGTTCTCATATCGACTTGCTTCCCATTGCACAAATAACATAGTCGAGTATGAGGCCCTTACTTTAGGGTTAGATTTGGCTCTTAGAAGGGAATAAAGCACCTAAAGGTGCTAAGGAATTATGAACTAATTGTCTCTCAAATCAAGGGAACATTTAATGCCAAAAATGAAATGCTCAAGAAGTACAAGGACTTAGTATCACATACCATGGAATGCTTTGAAACATTCGGCATTGATGTTGTACCGAGAGAAAAGAATGATATAGTTGATTCCTTGGTTGTATCGGCCACGATTTTACAACCATATGATGAGACCACTACTCGGTTGGGGGGATTTACAATGGAATTGGTCTTTAGACCAGCAATACCTAACAACCAGGATCATTGCCAAGTATTTGAGGATGATGCTCACATTATAGATTTCCTTCAAAATCATTCAATTAAGGTAGATGAGAGTAAACATGACCAAGTAGACATAAAGAAGGAAAACTCCATGGAAAGATCCTTTGACCAAGATGACAGATGTAAGGTGGACAAGAAAATTGTCAGGTCGCCTGATATCATTGAGATCAATTAGGTATGATTCAAATCCCCAAATGATCAAGATAGGAAAAGGAATATCAAAGAATGATAGAAAAAATCCTCAACGAATTCAAAGATATCTTTGCATGGTCTTACCAAGACTTGAAAGCCTATAGCAAAGATGTCATCCAGCATATTATCCCTTTAAGGTAAGGGACCAAACCTATAAGGAAAAATTTTAGAAACATAAATCCTAAGTTGGCTCCCTTGGTCAAAGAAGAACTTCAAAAGATGCTAGATGCTAATATTATTGCCCCTAGAAAGAAGAGTGGTAGCATTAGAATGTGTGTATATTTTTTATTCAAGATTTTTTCAAATATTATTGCCAAAAATTGACCAATCATAAAGCTATCATTAGCATCTCATTTGGGGCACCTTTGTTGGAAATACTGAGAGGGGAGTGAATCAGTATTTCCTTTCAATTAGTTAATTTTTAATCTTCAGAGCATAAAATTCACATTAGCATTAAATCAAACATAAATCAACATCACATCACATGAACAGTAAACAAAACCATTCAACAATGCATGACCTCGAGATAGTATACAAGAGATTTTTAGGTGGAAACCCTTCCGAGAAAAAAACCATTGAATACTTCTTAATATAGGTCTTCAAAATTTACATCAATTAGGAAGCTCCAACTTCCAAGATTCTCAACATCAACTAAAGGAGGCTCCAACACCCTGGTTTACAGTCTCCAACTTGAAGGACGCTACAACAAGCTGATTTACTAGCTCCAACTCCCTGATTTACCAGCTCTGACTGGAAGCATGCTCCAACACCATGCACAAGCTCTAACTTGCCTTAGCACCACGTTGTCGCCCTGAAGTGTTCTCAGGCTCCAACCTGAAAGAGACTCCACTCTCCTGCCTTGCACCACCCTGACACCCTACTCAGCAAGCCGCCACATTCCCTAAAGGCTCTGACCTTCAATTCATCACAACGAACAACATTTCACAACTTTCAGACTGGATCCACCTATGCTCAAAAACAAAATATCAAAACAAATTGTTGTCTCTGTCGATTTCCTCTGCTTAAACCCTGGCAACGTAAGTAACTCTATTAGGTACATTGCTAGAACAACTTTTCTCAAGTCAAACACTATCGAATCCTAGCTGCATACACAACCATACATAAATTGATCCATCATCCTATTGACTCCTCAATAATGCAACAAATTTTGTTGTACAGTGCTTCCTTGTTGGCGAAAACCTTAACAGTGTCTTAACAACACTCTGCAACTCAAACAGGCTCTCACAATCAATTAGTCCTCTATCCAAAAGGTCATTCAATCATATGACGTGACAAAATCATGTCATACTATGTCCTCAGTCATACATCCTCTGACATATCTTTAGGTTGCCCTTACACTCAAACACTAGCTAGACAATGTAGTAGCACCCAATGCCCAACAGTGATATCATGACAACACAATGCTCATCTGGCAGCGAAAGACTCTACGCAACAAAGATACACACTCAGCATCAATACATTCTTGCAAACTCAGCAATCAGCAGCATAGCAGTGACATCCATACAATCAAGCAAATACTTTGTCTCTGCCATCAATAATGCCTCTCACACAATTCTGCACATCAATCCATTTGCTAAACTAACATTGGTTTCTCCACTCAGGCTTGTTGAGGAATGTAACTAGGTTCGGTCTTCATAATTGTACTTGAGTCATAATAAAATGTATTTATCAAAAGAAAGAAAAATAAATTTTATTATTGACTTATTAAAGCATGGGTTTCATGCTTAGATCAATTGTTTTTTGGTCAAGGTCTCCATTGTAGACCTCTAGGGTTTATGTCAAGTGTAATTGTCCATGTCATATTGTAAAGAACGCTTCTTGGGAATTATTTGTCAAGAAAGAAAAATATTTTATTGTAAAATAGGTCAATTAGGCCTCAAACAAGGTAATTCGACCTCACAAGAAGCCTATATATTGGAGCAACTCAACCTCATTTGTCACACTTGCTCATCAAGTTCAATTTGCAGTAAATTGGTTGCAGAAAAGAGTGCAAAGTTGTAGAAGAAGAAGGAGAAAAGTTGGCAGAAGAAAATTGAGTTTTGGGCTACCTTTCTCCCACACGTGCAAAGTTATCAAGCCGAAGTTGGGACCGAAACTTTGTCTCTATTGTAGGATCGAAGTTCTGAAGCTGGGGGTTGAAATTTTTGCAGTACTTGCAGTAACTGGGATTGAAGTTTCTGAGAAGTTGTTGAGTTGAATTCGTTGAACAAAAAGAGAATATTGAAGGTTCCTGCATCATAGAAGGCTAACTTGCTGGAAGAGGAAGGTTTGTTGGTCTAGGGTCTTGGTTGTCTCATTTTCATATGAATCTACAAAAGGAAGAGTTCTTGACTGGGTTTTCCCCTATATAGGGGTTTTTCCCTGGTTGTTCACCTAGATCTAGTGTCCCTGATCTTCATGTTTTGTGTTTGATAACTGCTTGATGAAACAAAGATAAAAGAACATAAGAAAGTTAATAAGAACACAAGAATATCACAATTAATCATCATCATAAGAAAATATTTCTGCCTTTCTGATTTTCCAACAAGGCTCAAGAATCACAACAATATTGAGCAGCGTTCACATTCATCCAATTTTGGATCATTCTCTGAAGTCGTAGAATTGGAAAATATATGTGACTGTCCATCATAATTGTATAGTGCTAAATATTATACAGGTTGTTGACTAGTTTGTGTCAGCGACCCTATAGCAGTGCACATTTCTTTAAAGCATTCCATCATGTTTGAGCAGTCATACATCCAGAGATCATCATTATTCATCAGCATTTTTGTCAAGATAGTAAATCCAAATTTTGCAGCCCTATGGGCCATTATGTAAAAATGATTCCAATGATGTTTATAAAGCCATGTAACACACCTAGGTAAGCTTAAGAATTTTCAGCAAAGAGTTTCTCTACGCAGTTTTTTAACCTCAACTAATTATTTGTGTTTTTCCTAAACATCAAATAATTAGAGGGGTTTTCCTCCCAAGGATACCCTAAAGCTAGAGTTGGGACTCGATGATGATGTCTTAAGTGAGTCCTAGTGTATAAATTCGATGTAAGTTATCATACTAGAACATGTCTAAAGTCTGGCAGAATTTGGTTGAGTCTAGAGGTCATTTTTTAATTGTCAAATTTCCCCTTCTAGCAGGATTTTTATGTAATATTTGATGTAAAAGATGTAAAATGTGTTGTCTATAGAAGTTATAGGTGGTATGAGTAATCATAATTAGACGTCATCGCCTAAACTTTCTATTTAAATTTTAGACAGACTTTGAGGGTGGAAAATGTGTTTTTAACCATCTAGAGTCATTTTTTATTTTCCGGCAAAAAATGGCAAAATAGTAGTTGGAAATTAGTCAAAAAATTAAAATGAGAGAAAATAAAAATTCTCTCCAAGCGGAAAAACGATTTTTTGGAAAAAGTGCACTTTCTCGAGGAGGATTAAATGTGAATGACTCATTTCCAATTCCAAGGAGAAAAATCCCACAAAAAAATTCGTTGGACTAAGGGAAATTGAATTTTTTGGTCCAATTAGTTAAATTATATGAGGGAATTTCAAGAAATGAAATTAGAAAAATATTTTGTGGTCCTTTATGAAGAGAAAATTTTGATTTTTTAAGGAAAAACAAATTAGTGGACCAAAGTGGTTAAGGGCATGTGGATTTTTCGAGGAGAAAAATTCGACCAAAAAAAAATAATAATAATAAATAAATAAATAAAATAAAATTCTTTTTTGGACCTTGATCAAAGCCTTTTTCAAAAAATTCGAATTTTTTCTTCCAGGTCAAGGGTCAGGATAAAATTTTGGCATGGATCAAGCTTCAACAAGTTGTTGTTCTCTAGGATCGAGTCAAATTTGTGCACTTCGTTGGACCTAGTTGTTTTCCACTTGGAAAGAGATCTAGAAATCTCATTTTTTCTATATAAGGAAGCTTTTAGCTCCTCATTTGTAACTTGGATCTTCGGATTCAAAAGGCAAGCTCTTGGATAAGGAAGTTCTATGTACCTTTTATTTTTTGAGCAATAAAGCAAAATTCTTTAGGGAGCGAAAGCTATGGTGTTATTCTTCTGTCTTTTATGGTAAACTCTTTATGAATATTGTTTTTAATACTCTACTGAATTAAATTTTAATAGTTGTTATTTCATTAGCCAGTTGTGGATTAACTATTTGCACAGGTATCTTGCATTAGTTATTAGGTTTAGAGAAACATTTTAATTCAATTTATCTAGCAGGTATCTCTAGATCTTGAGATTTATTTTGTTATCTTACATCTATTGATCTAACAACTTGATCTTAAGTGTGTAGATATCTCTCTAATATTTGGATCTTGGGAGTGAGGGGAAGTCTTTGGTTGGACCAGCCAACTCTCAAGACATAGAAGCTGAAAACCCCAAAGTTTGTGGGTCAAAGACTTATCTAATGATTATATTTTGCAAGGGTTTCATGGCCTTGGCTTGTGATTATATTTATTTTCAATCTATTTTCTCAATACTATTGTGCTATGTCGAATAGATTTGCTAATATAGAGCTTATATTTGGTTGATCAAGGAGCGTAGTTGTACTCATACTCTTTAATCTAGCACTTGTAAGTTAATTGTAAATAAATTTTGTATATATTCACTAACCCTTTTGTATCTAACTTGTTTATCAAGTAGATCTTGTATATATTTTTGGATCTTATCTTTCTTTCTTTCCAGATTTGAAGATGAGGGTTTGGATTTGGATTCCTTGACATATATTTGTTTACAAGTGGATTTTTGGGCATCAAAGGAAAAATCATTTTTTTTTTTTAATGGAGTAAAACCCTCTAGCCTCAATTCATTTTTCTCATACCCTAGCCGCTAGGGTTTTAAGAGGCTACAACTTGGATTTCGTAAAGAAAAAATTTATTTGGAGTTTTAAAGTTTCAATTACAACTTTTTGGTGAAAGATGAGAGTAAAAGTGGGCTTTCCTTGCTGCTAAAATCAAAATTCTTCAAGGGTTTTCATTCATATCTCTTACAAAAAAAAATTAGAAGGATTTCACTTTGGGGCTTTATATAAATTTTGCAAATCTAACATTTTTTGGGCAAGCCGCAAACATATTTGGAGCATTTTTTGAGTCACAAAGCTTAATCTTTCACTTTGTTTCAAATAATTAACCCTCAAGTGTTTGCAGTGAAAATATAAATTTCGCAACGGTTTCTTCATCAAATTTTTGGAGGTTTTAGGGATCAATTTTGCAGAGATATATTTGTTTGGTAGTCTGCAAATTATTTCTAAATTTTTTTTGAGAGAGTCACGAACATTTGGAGCCAATATTTTTTTTCTTAGCTGAGAGCCCAAGGAAGTTGTCCTCTTCTTTAATCGCAAACCCTTTATTGGAACAAAATATTTTCTTTGGCCAAAAGGATTTGAGGGCCTTCTCTCCTCCTAATCGTGAGCATTCTAGAAGTCATCTTCATATTCTGAAAGCAGGATCGATTTTGGGGAGTCGTCTTCACACTTTGAGCATATGCGGAATTTCTTTTGGGGATCTAAGGCTGTTAAAACTAAGTTTTAATTTTCCAAGTTTTTCATCTCCTAGTCGCAGGGTTCTCTCTTACCATTTGCATGATTTTTCTTCTTAAATATTTTGAGCGAATCTCATAATATTGAAAATCATTTTCCTTTGAGAGAAAATTATCATTAATAATTTTGTAAAATCTTTGTATTTTTTCTCATTAATATTTTGAGGGGTATTTAAATTTGTATTTGTAAACCCACCTTAAAAAATTTGAATCCTATTTTACTAGGGTTATTTCTTTGTAACTTAACTTTAATAAAATATTTTTTTCTAGAGGGAGCTTGGGGTTTCTCCCCCATGGTATCCCACCTCTTGTTGTGTTAGGAGGGTTTTTATTTGATCACTAACTTGCTAACTCAGTAATTAGGCCTCATTACTAGCTTCTTCATTTTGCATTTATTAATTGTGCTCATTTGCTAATAGCTTTTGAATTATTTATATTTTGTCTTGATATATCTATTAGTGGTTTCATTAGCTATTTAGTTTAATTTGCATTTAATAATTTGGTCTAATTTGGTAATTAGTATCCCCATTGGAATTATTTCATAGATCCAATTTGTATTGCTTCATTGAGTAATTCTTCATTTGCTTCATTAATCATTGGTATAAGCTAATCTTATTATAATTGAACAAATTGTGCTCAAAGTGCTAAGTGTTGATGGTATTTGCTATTAGTGAATTTTAACATTTCACATTTTGAAGCCTTAATTGTTAATCTCATTGAAGCATTCGATTAATATTTCATTACTTATGCATTATTGAGAAATCCACAATTGTTTCTTTGGGATTTATTGATCATATTAATACTCTAAAACCACACATCCTAATTTGATAAGTTGAAAGTGAAATTGTATTTTGTTATTGGAACATTTGAAACATTTCACATTTGAAACATTGTGGTATATCTCATTGAAGCATTTGCACTAATATTTGCATCTCATCTTGCGTATTAGAGTTAGATTTGCATTCTTAAAATCTACCACCAAGCATAAGATTGGTTGAATAGAACGTTAGGATCACCTTCTCCACCATTCAATTTAAGAGCTAGACCCTTACTCAACAGCTAAAATATGTGACCTTGCAGTTCTCTTGTGGGCGAGTCCCTTGTAAGAACAGAGGCACTTGGGTCGTTAGAAGTCCTAAGTAGGTATCGTTAATGAGGCCTTAGCCTCCTTCCCCAACACTTCTTTCTACAACCTTGTTTAAGAGTAGTTTCCAACAATTGAGGAGAAGGCCTTCACCTTAGATTAGGCATTTTAATTAAAATTAACCAAGATCCTTGCATCTCACATAGATAGATCTTGCATTTCATTTTAACATCATCTCATTTGGCACATTACTGGTTTGTGAGCATTTATCTTACTTGCAATATTACATTACTACCCTTGTACTTGTCATTTAAATTCCTTCCTCATTGTCCTTTGATATTGTCATATCTTATTTGAGCATTCTTTTTTTGAGGTACAATTCCATTTACTTTGCAAGTATTTTTCTACTCATTTTTCAATATCGTATCATCTGTTGTACTAACGTTTGTCTTGCAGCATTGTTGTCATTGTGACTTGAAATATCAGTCTACTTTTGCAAGTATCTTGCTTTGTATTTGAGGATTGTTTATAAGGCATTGGTCTATCACATTTCATCTTGTTTAATGCCATATTGATATTAATCGAATCTATCCTTCACATTGCTCATAAATATTTACACTTGCTCTAATTAATCAAGTTACATTAATAACAATTGCCTTGCCCTTAGTCTCCTAGAACTTGTTGTTTCAACAAGTTTTCCTTCACTAACCATCTTTTAAGGACTACCCCCCTTAGTTTTCCTAGGAGAGAGCTTAAACAGAGTGAGTAGGGAATAGGTGACAGCCTCTGCTCTGAGTGTTGTGCCATAAAGATTATACCTTGTGGGGTTGGAAACTTTTCCCACATTTAGGAGTACATTTAGGCGACAACACAGGTCATAGTGGACATTGCCTCTAAATTGATGGATAAGATAAGCCCCACAAAAGGCATGTGAATGTCTCACATCCAATTTCTCCATGTCATAAACATATTATAACACAAGAGCCCAAAATTTGCTTAACTCAAGAGCATACTTTGGAGATTGAATTCCCAGGTTGATGTCTCAAGATCTACTTGTCTAAAACTTGTCTCAACAGAGCAATGTACCAAACATACCTTAAGTAGATAGACGAAAAGTATGTCACTCACTGCCACGTGTTGTGTTTGAAGATAAACAGTCCTATTCTCAAATATATGCCTCTGAATACACTTTCACTGATGTCACTTAAAAAGCCACATCTCCTTTGGAAAGATGCCTCAAACTGATGTGAAGACTGACCATTGCATACCCTAGAGAGGACTTCAACAACTGAAGTAAATCATACCTTGAGCAAACACTGAGGTAGGGCTTATATCAGGTTTGCAAGTACCTCCAAATACAAGAATTCCTTACACAGATAACTCAGTGATATTAGTCTAGTGTCACAAAGAACTTGTGAATAAAGAGGATCTGTCACAGGTCATAAATATTGTTGCAGTATCAAACCCTAAGCAGAGAATAGTATCCAAAGAACAACCACACTGCAACACAGAACTCCCCTTAGAAAACTAATAAACAATGATGCCCTACAACTTTGTCAGCGAGCTCAGTACTCAGAATAGTGTGAATGAGCCATTAAAGTACATCCCACAGCCTGTGTCTTTAAGTTCCTGATCAGAGCCGAAAATACACAAAGATAAACCTCTGAATTGCAGCAAAGATAGCCTCAGAATAGTGACCTCAGAAGGTCCTGGGATTATGGCTAGTAATGTTCCACAAACAGCCTTAGTAAAGCAACCAAACAGTGTGAAATCACCCATAAGAAAAGGTTGTAACAGGCCCGAGTAGTCTTCAGAACTTCACCACAGTAAATACTCAAATTGTGACCTTTTCTACTGTTCAAGACTTCTAGTGTGAAATATTAGCCTCAGATCCTGCAGCAGACCTAATTTTTTTGGCCTCAGAAGGGGTCAAGCTTAGTCCTTGGAATCTGCACATAATTTAGAGAAGTATACCTTCAAAGTTGGCTGAAATTCGACCTTTGACGTAAGCCAAAAACCACAAAAAAAACCTCAGATGAGATGCCTCAGATTTTCCAAAGAAATACCTTCAGACTTCGTCCTCCCACAGAAGATTAACATGAAAGTACTGGCCTTAGAAAAAACGAGCTTTTCCTCAGATTGTCATTGATTCCTTGATGTACTTTGAGGGCAGACGAGTCCCCTTTTTATACTCATTGTGGAGGCTTCTAGGAGGGGTGGACATGGCCTAATTTTCCCTTGATCCGACCTACAAAAATTAAAATTTCGAATTTGAATTTTCAAAATATTTTGGAGCCAAAAAAAAATTCCTTTAAGCTCAACTTAAATTCAATTTTTTTTTTGTTAATTTTCCACTGATAAAACTCTCTTTTGCAATCTGACATTGACTTCCAAGGCCCATCAAAATTTTAAATTAATTTTCTTGAATAACAAATGCTAATAACCAATCAATATGTTGCCCTTATCATCTCGTTGAGGGGTTTCTAGACCAATCTTTGGGGCTTCAACTTTGAGCATCCATATTTCCTCAATCGTGAGGAGTTGTGAGGCATGCCACATACAGTTAGAATCGGCACGGCAAGGAGAATCAAATGATGATGGTCTCACAGTCAAAAACAATGTCCTTTACATCCATTTTCCTCAATAAGCGTGGGGAATCTAGGGCTTCCCAAGGCTTCTTGTCATTTGGAACTTCTAACTAATGCAATCCACAATGCATATTAAGAGTGTTCATAGACCAATGTTGGCATCAATTTCAACACCATTCAACAATTGACCACACAATTGGGTCTCCGACTTTGATAAGGCATATCTCCTCAACCGTGAAGAGTTATGTGTCATGCCACCCACTGTTAGAAACAGCATGATGAGTACAAGCAGTTGATGATGATTTCCCTAGCAAATTCACTGATCTTCCCATTCGTTTACCTCAACGAAGGCGGGGCTTCTTCTGGTTGTGTTTGGGTTGACATCAATGACAACCAAATTCCAACATTCTCCATTGTACTTGCATTGTTTCCATAGCAAAAAAGAGAGCAAACCAGCCTCACCTTTTAGCTAAGTTTTCTCCCGTAAGGGTTTCCCAAAGCAAATCCTTGTGTTCATTGTGGGTGGTGTGTGATTGTATTTGTTGTTCTCTATTTTCCCCATTTTATCTACTTCATGCATAGCAGAAAAATTTAAAAATCTAGAATCTAAAGGAATTTAACCTTCATAATATAGATTTCAGTTTATTTTATCAAATCTATTGTGACCAACTGTCCAGTGGAATATCCATGCCAGTGTACAAATCAACGACACAAGGTCTCACCATTCTACTATCTGCTGCACTTTGGGACTATGCTCGTCATTGCTCTGATCTGATGGATCAACCTGAAAGTATGAGGTGCAGAGAGAGAAGAGGGCACAAAAAGTATATGGATCATATAAAGTAACAAAAGCAATTTACAATATGAGATAGATAGATAACTAAGGCTTTTTTCATATTGATTTCAAAATCATATGTCAAGAATCTTTAATGTGCAAATTGTAATAGATGTATCAAACACCACAAAACGTATGAGCCACAGAGTACCTGGCAAGGTCATCCCCAACTATTGAAATATAACATTAGCTGTTCTGTGCCAACAGATTAAAACCAAAATAAATTTGAGCATGCTAGTGCACAGTGACATCTGGGAAGCATCATAAACTAAGCTTCAGTTAAACAACAAACACAAAATAGTTGCATGACTTCTTCATTTCGTAAGAAGACAAATTTATCTCCTCTTCTGTCTTTGATATGTTTTCCATCATGGACTATATAGTATAGAAGATTCTATCACTCGGTGTGTGCATGATTGCCCATAAGGGAAAGAACATTTACATATTAGAGCTAAAAATTGCTACTTACTTCACATTGCTCAACAAGCTTAGATTCACAGGCCAGCCATGCACGGCGCCAGCTCTCTTCATCCTTGAAAGCAAGAACATAGGGACCCTTTGAGGGGTCATCATTTTCACCTGCTTGCAAAGGAACTCTCAATAATGGAATGATGGGATAAAATGCAATGGTTGTAGCGGCTGGTGAAAGATCCACAGAATTACTATCCTTCATATTTCTTCCTTTGAATGCAACCCCTAACACACTTTCAACGAAACAAGAATCAGGAGTAGCAACCTGTCACCAAAACATCAGTAAACAAGATCCATATTTTCAAAAAGCACGTTATCATCTGCTCCAATCTTGTATTACATTAAATCATGTTTCTTTTTTACCTTTGCTTGAACACATGAAAAACCAGTGCTTCAGTGAGACGGTGTGTTTTATTTATGAAATAACTTTTCATCATTATATCCACAAGCCATGAAGATGTAAATGTTCTTAAAAAGGATAAAAAACTATTTCCAGTATAATATACATATATCATAATGCAGCTTTTCACCTGTTCAATTCCATGAATTACCTTTGAATTATATTCTGCATAGACATGTCACTTCAGATTACCTTGAGGGTATTGCAGGTTCAATAAATCTGTTAAAATTATATGTTCTCCTCGTAATTTTTTAATGGAAAATGTTAATACACATTCTGAAAGGCATTTGCAAAGCTCACAGGCTAGACCTACATAATTTTCAAAATGAGGATGATTTGATGTTAGACAGGAGCTCGTTTGCTGATTTTAAAATCTTGGTACTTGAAGTCATTTCCTATCCTGATAAAGAAAAATCTCTGGAGCGAAATAGCACCACTGTTGACATTTGTTATTATATTCGTCTCCAGTTAAGTCGATTGGAGCAAGATTGTAATATATTTTATGTGATTTCCTATACACCCAATCCCAAATTAGACATGCTTCATCCATCTTTGGTAGTGGCCCATTTACCACTTGACATATCCACTTAGCTATTTTTTTTGGCATGGTTACAAGGAATTAGAGGTATAGGAGATAGATGAGCCAAAATTTGAGCGAAATATAACGAGAAACACCAACACAGGCATTGTGTAAATAAAGAAACAATCAGACAATAAAAATCCATACCCCTCATAATGTTGTCTTCCAATTTTTCAGATTTATGCACATTATTTTTAGATTTTCAGATAAAATAAAATTGTCCAGATCACAAATCCAAAAATTTGATTCCTGTACAAGTCTTTTGAAGTAATAACACTCAAATAAATGTAATAAAGTCCACAACTAAATGTTAACAACCTACTGCTAATGTTAAAGCTTGTGGGATTAAAATGAATTAATTTTAAGGTCAAAACTTCAGAAAAACTGAAATTGTCATAAAATATTAGCAAGACTTCAAGAAAGCCATCACAAGTTTTGCGAGAAATTTGTCCACCCACTAGCAGAACCATTGCAGATTTCAGAGAGACGCCGACACCCAGCATTTGGATATTGAGACAGATTGGAAGCAGATATAAAAGTCCTTAGAACCAACAGAATGAATACCGCTACCAAACCACAACACATAACACATGCAAGGAGTGTTTCCACTCTTGAGGGCATCTTAGCATGACAGCAGTCAAACACAAGCTCTGTTCAGAACTTTTCTGTTACAGGAAGCACAAAACCAAAAGCCAAAAATCCTTGGTGAGTGTTACCGCAAAATATAGCATGCCTAATGCAAAGTCTCACTAAGCAACCTAGGTCTTATGGCAACAAAGAAATTAGCCACCATTGTTACCTCAGCAGCCTATCTCCTATTGTTTTGTGGTTGGGATGTTATCTCCACAAGGGAGGCTTCCCTAGCAAGCCTCAGAGATTAGGTGACTAGGGTTCCAAACCAAATGGCTCTCTAAGGAGCTCGCAGATAAATCACTTAGAAATGTCTTCAATGAGTGAGGGCTCAAGGGTGATAGGAGTCTAATGGTTATGGGAGAAGGCATTGGCAAATCCTTGAAGGCCAAAGTAAGAGTTACAAATGTTCAAGTACACTTTCGACCAACAACAATAAATTAAAGAAAAGATGTTACAAGCTAGGGTTTTTATGGTATGCAGATTTACAGCATGCAATAGCATATAACAGCAAAGAAATAGCCTCGAGATGATAAGATCAACAGAGGATTAAAGGCTATTAAAGATGTAAGCAAGGGATAGGTCAACTTTAATTTTCTCATGGCTGAAAATGCATGTAACAGAAATAAATATCTACACGTCAGCCCTATTTTTAAGGGGTAAAACATGCAAGTGATGCTAGAATTTTCCTTTCTAAATTTATTAAGTGCAATTCCTACCAATAGAACAATAACATATAGATGTAAAATTGCAATGAAATGCAGATTTAGACCAAACCCTAACCATAGTTACCAAAAAATAAAGAAAAGAGAAATTTTAGAGTTGATCCCGCAACTAGACTAGTGCATCTATTCAATTGGGCAATGGAGTCAATTAGGGAGAGGTCAATGGTAGGACTTGATAGAGAGTGTGGAAGCCTAATTCACTTCTCTTAGAAACCCTAGCGACTTCTTTCATAGGAGATTTAAAATAAAAGGATGCATGAAAATAAGTTCTTTTGACAGACTCATGAGTTGCAAATTTTACATAATCACATGGAAACAAGAGCTCATGAAAAATATTGTATTTTTTTTAATATGGCACAATGATAAAACCCTAATTTCAGAAAATAACATGCAAAATGGAAGAAGATAGCATTAAACTTACATAATCTAAGCAAGAATCACTTCATCAATCCACGTGATAGTCCTTCCATGCAAAAATATCGTCCCCAAGACAATCCGTACCACTATTCATCCATTGCATCCAAGAGAAAAGAGCTAGTGCACACTCACTCAAGATAAGAGAGATGAGTGTGTATGTCCATGATCCAATGAAAATGACTTCCCCCTATTTATCAATGTTGCGAACATCGACATCAGGATAAAATCGGCAAGGGTCTGGAAAACCAAAAAATCGTAAAAATCGGGAAAATATCGGTAAAAATCGGCAAACATTGGCAAAATAAATATACCATCAAAATATCAGTAAAAATAGACAAACATCATCTAGGCCAAAAATCATGATTTCGAGATAAAATCGGGATGTTATCGAGATGTTTGCAACACTGCTATTTATATGAGAACAACCAAGCCATTTTTCATTAATTTACAATGAAAATCCCTCAAAGTTTGCTTGAAGCGTTCAACTAGGCTAATAGGTCACAAGCCGACCCAAAGATAGCGTTACAAATGATAAGTCATAAATCTTCCACATGTGTGGAGAAAAATAATCTTCCACATGTGTGGAGAAAAATAATCTCCACACAACGTCATCCTCCAAAAATGGGCATCTTCATCAAGCAAGTGACAAAGTGGTCCAAGACTGCTCCTCACTCCAAGGACATCATCAAAATGCATGGGTGTGTATCAAAGTGAAACCTCCTCAACCAAGACATCATCATCAAGAAGGTTTGTGGCATCCCCCTAAGGTATGCATGGGTGATGTAGAAACCCTAGGGAATAGCATTAGCCTCAAAAGGGAGTGTCAACCATCCCAAATCATCTCAAGTGATCTCCATCCTCATTCGGGCTCTGGAATAAGGCAACACCTATCTAGTATCAAGTAGGTATAAGGCTAGCCTAGGGGCATCCTGGGTCCTCTAGGCGCATCAACAATTAGGCTAGCATCCTGATTTTTGGCTCAACGTTTCAACATCTGGAGGTGAAAAAGAGGGGCACATATCTATGTGGGGCTCCATTAGGCCCAAAGTTGATCTCTAGAAGGGCAATGCTAGCTCTACAAGGTCTCAAGCATAGTGTTAAAAACCGGCCAGTCTAAACTGGAAACCGGTCAAACCGAGCCGGTCAGACCATTGGCCGGTCCAAATCGGCTGCAAAACCCGGTCTAACCTTGAACTTCGCCTAAAAAATCGGTCAACCGGTGCTGACCGGCCGGTCAGCACCTAAGTAGCTATAGGGACCCACGGACGGCCAGCAAGGATGTTTAGGGCTGATTTGGAGGGAAGGGGAGGGTTGTTTCCCTCGAAAAACACCCTCCCCAATCCTTTATAAGCAGGGGCAGCCTCTCCTTTGTCTCACACCATCTCATTCGCAGTTTGTGAGTTTGATTGAGAGCTTGGAGAGTGTTGAGTGTTTGCTGGAGCAGTGATCTTAGAGGCTTGGAGTTGGAGTTGGAGCTATCTTGGAGACCCTCTCCAATCCTTTATAAGCAGGGGCATCCTCTCATTTGTCTCACACCATCTCATTTGGAGATTTTGTGAGTTTGATTGAGAGCTTGGAGAGTGTTGAGTTTTTGCTAGAGTAGTGAAACAGCATAGAGTTTGAGGCTTGTCGCTTGAGCTAAGTAGTAGCCATCATGCCTCCAAAAGGCAAGGATACTACATGGGCTCATTGTGATATGATTGATGGCAAAATGATTTGCAAATATTGCCAAAAATCTATTGCAAGAGGGGGTATTTACAGGTTCAAGCAACACTTGCCTGGGATAGGAGGCCATGTAAAGCCATGTGGAGCACCAAATGAAGTAATAGGGCATATTAGGGCAGAATACCTTCAGAAGTTTGAGACTCAAGTCACTGAACCAATAGAGAAGTTTGTGACTGGAGTGGTTGCAAAGTTTGGTAGTCGAGAGTCGGGAGACTCAAGTTCAACCAACTGAGTTTGAACTTTGATCATGATTAGAAGTTTCAACTTTCAAGTGATAATGTTGATCATTAATTAGAATTTAGTAATATCATATATGTAGATTTGTAGTAGACTGTCACTGTACTATGTAGGCCAATGGCCTCAATGCTCATAGCTTGTAGCATTGTTTTTGGACTTTATGGGTCATTTGGAGTCTCATTGCTTATGTATTTTTTCGATGATATGTATTGCACTTGGTGCCATTTTGATATATTCACCTTTACATGGTATATAAATGAGCAAATTTTGCATATTTTGTCTCTATTGGTTTGGAATCATGGTTGCAAATCTTAAAAATAGTTTTTTTTATTAAAAAATAATTATTTAATATATTTTTTTAAAAACCGGTTCGTTTAGACCTAACCAGTACCGGTTAGACCGGTTCCGGTCCAGTTACCGATTCATTAGGTCCATCGGTCCAGTCACCAGTTCCGATTTTTAATACTATGGTCTCAAGTGCTCTAACATTTGGGCTATACATCCTCATCAATGTGTTGGAAAGGTGACAAGCAATCCCTCAAGGGACATCCAATGTATCTATGTGAAACAACTTGAAACATGCTCTCAAAATCAAGTGAGATCGACATCATTAGGGACATATGTGAAACAACTTGAAACATACTCTCAAAATCAAGTGGGATCAACATCATTAGGGACAGAAACCATTAAAGTATCATAGTGGACCATATTTAATGCTAGGGGTCCATCAATCCAAAATTGCATATAATAAATATGGTCATGGAATGAAAAAGACTTCGAAAAAGATGGCCATAGCCATGGTACAATCTAAAGGAGGTCCAACATATTAATTATAATGATGATAAGGGAGAGCAATCATGGAGGCATGAGCAACCCCCTTCCTCAGCATGCTTTTTCCACCCCTCTAGTGTGCCTTTTACTTAATGATTTGTCTTTCTCTCTTACATAGCTTAGGTAACCCAACTTACTTTATGTTTTTCCAATACCCCTTAAAGATGTAGCAGTTTATCGCTCATCGGGGTTGGGACATTCATAAGTTATTTTATTTAAATAGAGCATGAAATGCTTAGTAACTGAGTGATGGATAGTGAGGGGGTCAGAGCTCATGTTAGGTCTTTTCCCAAACGCTTATTACATGCCCCAACCATCTTTTGCATTTTTGTTTTCTTTCATTTGTGGCTTCATATGCTTTTATCTCTCTTTCAACTACATCAACCTCTTGCGGAAAATTTCTAGGCCCTAACTCAAAAATGAAGATATAGGGTGCCCACCCCAATGACCAATGACAATCAACCCAAACAATGGAAGTGGATATAAAGGAGAAATGGAAGGTGATAAGTATGGATTACCTTGGGCACACTATATCAATCAGTGCCTCATATTAGTGAGGCAGTTAACTGTTGGAAAATCCATTAGGGCAGTGAGTTTATTCCATTTTCCATTCTTGGCAGTGATTTGTTATTATGTTCTTCTTCTCAGATTATTATGTGTGTGTTCTTATCATCAAATAAATGCCAAAACAAGAAGATCACAACCATGAACACAAGATATAAGCTCCAAGCCAGGGGAAAAACCCCTCCAACAGAGGAAAATCCAAAAGAACTTCTCTTATCAAATTCAAAGGAGAATTTTGAGACCTAAAACAAGACTCTAGATCTTCACCAAGACTCCAATGAACCAGCCTTTCTTTCCACAATATTTTTTCTGCAATTTTGGACTGAGGAAACCATAGCAACCTTAAGGTACTCGCACATGAGAGCCACAAATGGAGAAATTCAGACTTCTGAAATCTTACAGCTTCTCTTCCTTTGCAAGGCTCTCCTAGCCTCTAAGAATCTTTGCACTCCTTAGCCGCAGATCATAACATGTGTGATATGTGTTACTTCAAAGTTCAAGGAGGTCGAAACTCTTCTTTATATACCCTTCTTACTTGCTTCCATCACTCTTCGCTAGGCCGACTTTAAGGGGGGATGTTGGCCGACTTGGTCTTGGGACCTAACTCGACTTTTCTAAGCATCAAAATAATATTTTATTTCTTGTTACAAGTGCCCAATAGGGCCTTTTACATCATGACAATGATTTTGACTCAAGACAAAAACCCTAGAAGCACTCAATGGGTGCTTTGACCTGATGACCGATAAACTTGAGCATGAAACCCATGCTTAAATAAATAAATTTTCTTTTACAAAAATATTTTTATTTTTCTTCTTTCAACAAGTACATAAGAATCACATAAATAGAAATTACAAAGACTGTTGCTAGTTACACTTTTCAACATTAACAATGGAAGAAAGGAGCCTCAAGGGAGGTCACACTGGACTAGGGGCAAAGGATAATCTCCCATGTGAAGTATGAGAACAAGGGTACAATCAAGAGCAATCAATCATCCAGTTTAGTCTGTGATCCATATTAGTATGCCCCAAACATTAAATGAAAACACAAGATTACAAAAATGGATATGTACATTTTGATAGATGACCCACTTTCCTTCAAGAAGTAATCTAGATGGGAGAGGGCATTGACCAGAGCATAGGTGGAGAACTTTGAAGTAAAGCTATCTATTGATCATCTTAGGGTTGTTGGTTGGTTGACTGACCAACGGGGAGAAAAAATTTCTCCTAGGGGTTACCCACTTTTCATGGGTAGCAAGTGATTATAGCATATCTCAACAAAAGACTAAGGGCAGTGTTTGACCATCTGTGGGAAAAAACACTGGGACTGAAATGCCCAGATAGGTAAAGAAACATGGAGACCACAAATGTGTGTCATGTACATGACTATTTGTCTAGCAACAGAATATTCTAATTCAAACAACAATCAGTAATACCTCCAAAACTGCATTCTTGACTCAACCCAATGATCAAGTTATGGTGCAAGCTTGGTTTAACAGATTAAATTAGATAGTATTGTCACTCTACAGTCATTAGAGCTAGACAGTGGATACACTCAACAATTACTTAATGTAAAATTGAGCAAACAATTAGAAGAAACAACTTGTGAGCACATAGCTTCAGCTTCAGTGTTTTTCAATAAGTCTCCCTCCCTTTAGTTTAAGGGTATTTCGAATTTTTAAGCAAGAGTTGGCTTTTCCTGTGAAAGACAAATTCAGTATTTTTTGTCATGATGGTTCAGGTCCCTCTCTCTTGGTGCACAAGCTCGTACGCATGTTTTATTTTGGCTCATTTAGAGCACTATTTCCCGGTGTCCAAGTTGTTCGAGTTATGTAATTTCTTAGTAGATTATGTACGTATTTGTTCTGTAAAGTAATAAAAGTGTTATTTTCACAACAACAACAACAAAAACCCATCTTAGTAAAATCCATTACAATCCACTATTTTAAAATTCAGCATGCAAAACATGAACTACAGAATACTTTACTATAAAATCTTATGAATTGATGAGTAATCTAGTGGATGTGTTTGTTGAAGTTTAGCAGCGGATACGTGCTTCTGCATAGGCTAGGTGTCAAACATGCAAGAGTCGTCCCAAGTCTCACCTAGGAAACTTGCTTAATTAACCTCAATTAATTTAATAAGTTGTTTTTTATAATTTTCCTAAGTCTAACTTGGAGAAGCACATTAATTAAAGTCTATTTAATTATGGCTATTGAGCTAGGAATGTCTAAGGAAACGTAAGTTAATTATATTAGTTGACTTAGATTTAATCTCAACCATTGATCTCAAAGGAGGTGAGATCTAATCCCAACTGTAAATCAGTTTGGAGATTAGGGTTAGGGGTTTAGCTCAACAAAGAATTATAAAAAGCATCCTAAGAAGAGAAGAAGACACAGTGTTGAGAAAAGCAGTTCTCAGTGAGTGTGAAACACGATGATTGTGAAAACATAGGCTAAGAAGAAGAGGAAAAGGAGCAGCAATAAAGGAAAAGAAGAGCTCAGCAGTTGGAAACAGATATGGTTGTATTTGTCAGTGGAGATTGACTGATTTTTCAAGCAGCAAAATTGCAGAGGTAGAGGAAGCGGCTAAGGCACAGTACTAAGTAGTGTGCAGGTGTGATTTTCTACAATATAGGGTTTTTCCTACGCTGAATTCATCCAAGTTTAATTGCTATAAATTCCAGATTTTCTCTATGGACCGTTTTCCAAATAAGAGAGTCCTCACTATTTTGATAAATAAAGTGATGTTCAATTTGAGAGTAAATTTCTGTGTAACAATTTATCTCCTATGTTTGTGTCTGCTGAAAATGTCTAAGTTAAAATTCCAGTGTATTTCTTATTCAGTAGATTCAGATTTAAATTGTTTTCTGGTTAATAATCTAATAGGAATATTAAATCAAATCTGGAATTAGAAGTTAAACATTGTATTAGAGCTTTAAACTCTAAAGGGAAATTAGAATTCTCAATTTTTACAATAGATCCAAAATTCCAGCAATAATTTTTCTTTGGTAAATTTCTGATTTGAAGATGGCAACAACCAACTTGAGGCTTGAGGACAGCTTAGAGGATGCCTCTAACTTCATCCCTTGGAAGGCGAGGGTTGCATTACTCTTGAAGGATAATGGGATGTGGGATTTTGCAATACCATTGTAACCCCACCGACTGATCAAGCAGAGTAGGTTGTCCATCAACAGAAGGATGTGAAGGTCATGAGGATCATCCTAGATGCGGTTGAGGATTACTTGATTCCTCACCTATCTAAGAAGACATCAACTATGGAAATGTTTGTGGCTCTGACAAATCTTTTCCAAAGCAACAATACACACAGGAAGATGATGTTGAGAAATTGAGCTTTACCATCACATGAAAGGAGAAACAAAATGCTTGTTCCTTACTTTTCAGAAGAATCCTTCATTAGAGTCAGGGGCTAACAAGTGAGAAGATAGAAGAAAACAATGCCCTTTTGAACTTAATATTAAAAAACAAGAGTCTATGGTTACAATTCACGAGGAAGATGTTTCCATAATTGAGAATCAAGAAGGGAACACGGATGAAGGGTCATCACATGACATTCCTGAAGAACAAGAATTACTTCACAACCTTCGTGAAAATGAAGAAGAAAAACAATAACTTGGAGAATCATTTCATGAGGAGCATGATTCTTGTGAATGAAGGATTACTTGTTTTTTCTAACATAAAAGATTAATTGTTTAATAAGCCTATTAAGGAAGAATCACTTCATGAGGAACAAAATTTTAATGATAACCACATGGGTGAGGTAGAAATTCTACTATCAAGGAACAACTTTGTGAACAAAATTTGAATGAATGTTCAGAATCTGAAAATTACCAAAAAAAAAATTCTTATCCACATGAAGTTGAGGACTTGATGGATGATATCCCTTGTCAAAATTCCAAAATATTTGTTCCCTCCCTATGAGATTTTTGAAAGGGTCAATTTTGAAGAAGCAGTGGACTTCCCCTCATCTCGTAAACAAAATGATGGCTCTGAAAGCCTTGTTAACCTTTTACATCAAATCTAAATGGGATATCAATGGTTTTCACTTTGAAGGTGATCCCATTAATTATATTGATTTTGAAGGTCAAGATATAATTGATGAACTTAGATATAAGGGTTTAACTAGGAAGTTGTTGATAGTCCAAGTCTTGAAGAGCATGGCATAAATCATCCCCATCTTGTGGAAAAGGTTAGTGGTGAGAAAGTTGTCTGAAATATTCAACATTCTTTGCCTCATTCTCCTAAAAGCATATACTTAACCTATGAGTATCCTCATCCTCATTGTTCGTCTTTGACTTAATCTTCTTCCTTCTATTTGACAAATAAAAGCATTGAAAATCAGCAAACCCCGTACAAACCCCAGTTGGAGACGCCCTCTCAACTCCTTGAGCCATAATTGTGAAATTATCCATTCCAACAGCAATTATATCAACTTAGTTCACCTTCGGATGGATGAAATTTGTGGAAATAATTAAAAATATTGGTTTCATTTGGGCCTTGTGCTTGGATTTTACTTTGGGTCCAGGCTTAAATATGATCAAATCACTCCTTGATATCCACATAATTTTCAATATCTCCATGTTTTGGATTCAAGAGTCAAGTTTACAGGTGGGTTTGTTGATTCCTTCCAATAATGATTATGCTTGTAGATGACGAACAGAAAATCAGCCATGCAGACTTAATCAGCAGGAGAATTTAAACTTGCATATCCCAATGGTGACTCAAGAAGACCAATTTGATGAGATAATAGTGCAGCTGGCAGAACAACTTTCTGTTCAACCAAAAGATGATCTTCCTCATAGACTGCCAATGATCCCGCATTCTAATTTTGTTCTTCGTAGAAATCCTTAGTTCGATCATTGCTTGGACATCAAGATTGTTGAATTTTGTAGCTATGGTAGGTCTTCATAATGTATCATTTGTACTTGTAATGATGAATATATAAATTATATTTGTAAAAGAAAATTTTATTTGAAGCATGTTCTTCATGCTTGCAAGAAAAGAAAAATATTTATTTGTTTTCCTTTCAGAAGAAATTATGTCAGGCATGTTTTTCATGACGTTATCAAAGCGGGAAAATTTGTAAATTTAAATTTTTTATTTGCCTCCACAAGTGACCAAATCGACCCTTCAAGCGTCATGTCGGCCTGCCCATGAGAGACACCCATTCGCATGGTTGGAATGCTATAGGTACCCTATTCATCTACCTCCATGGACACACTTTGGATCACAAATCTATCTCTGTTCAAGCAAAGAAGACAGGGAGTATTTGAAGGTCGAAAATCAGAAGAAAGATCATCTTATATACCTTGCTCAAGTGACAAAGGAAGGTCGAGATCTGCGTAAGTTTCTGTGGCATAGTGCGAAGATCTGAGGCACAAAATTCTGTGGTATCATCCGAGTTCTAAGGCTGAGACAGAGGACGAATTTCAGCCCTCTTAGAGACCTTGTTTCTATGGTTATTTCTGTGGCATAGTGTGAAGTCTGAGGCAGAATTGCAGGACGAATTTCGGCTCTCTTGGAGACCTTGTTGCAGACCTTCTGTGGACAGAATTTTGGACATTTGTCTTGGATCTTGTGGAGGGTTGACTTAGCTCTTGGTGGATGGTCATCTTGCTGGTTAGTTGACTTTGATGTATCACTTGTTGCATTGATTCTCTACGGAAAAGGTTGGCTGGGTTTTTCCCCCATTGTGGATTTTCCCAGGGTAAAATCTTCTTGTCTCTTTGTGCATTGTGATCTCTATTACTCAAGTGTTTCTATGGTTGAATTGCTTAATGATATCTTGAAAGAACAAATAATCACCTAGATCATTGGAAGTAATTATCAAGTTTCAGAAATAAGTACTTGCGTCTATTGTACTGTAAAAACCAAACCCATGATCCAGTTGAGTTGAGAATGATGCAGGTGTTTCAAGAAGTAGACCAAAAAAGTTTTGGCTCTTCTACTTTCTTCTTGATCACTAGATTACTAGTGAAGGACCATGTTCCAAATTTCAGCCAGCAGACTTGGTTGGTTGCTTAGCCAACAAGCATGTGAGTACATCTTTCTGTCTTAAAAGATTCCATGACTGATTGCACTAGAGGATTGACTATGTCAAATTTTCCCCAAGGATCAATCACTTGTCTGCATGGTTGTATGGATCATTTAATTATGTTGATCAATTAAGGCAGGTCTGATATGTTTCCAGATTAAGAGGCTTTTGGCCCAATATATGAATAAATAAATGTTTTTCTATTTGGTTGGATCGATAAGGTAAATTTTGCCTCTTTTTACCTACATTGTTTTTCAATTTCAGTTTGTTGTTTCAACCAATGTTGCAGGTAACGCCCTCCCCCCCCCCACAAGGATCCAAACCAGTGATCGCGTCCCGTACGAATCCGTCAGGGATCCGCCGTCGGATCCGTGGTTCGGAATTTCAGAACCGCAGATCGGGTTGGTGAAGACGGTTCCTGGAAATTCGAAACCGTACCGACCCGATCTGCAGTTCCAAATTTCCAAACCGCAGATCTGATGACGGGTCAATGCGGATCCACGGCGGATCGGGAACAGATCCAAAGGGAGACATGCGGTTCCATAGGGTTCCACAGAGTTCTAAATATTTTTTTATTTTTTATTTGACTTAAGTTGGGTTAGGGCTTCTCGGACACTCCCAAGGTGCCCCCGTGATGCTCCTTAGATGCTTCCTAGATGCTCCCTCATGGTAATATGAAATTCTTAAAGTAAAAGTGACATTCTCCTTTATTTTTCATTTTCATCATTTTACTTAAATTTTTAACATTACCATGAAATGACTCGGGATGTTTGAGAGTGGTTCTAGCCTGATCGGACTTCATATGGAGAAAATAGAATTTCATATCCTATTCAAAATTCAACAGACTTAACAATTTTCAAGAATTCAGGATCAATGGGATTGTGGCATTTCGTTAGATTATATCATGTATGAGGGTATGTGATTAACATTTAATCAAGAGCACCAAGCCCTATATGTACCCTAGTGTTGGTGGTGTTAATTGTTGAACTTCTTTGTCATGTCGTTAGCAAAAAATTACATTTCAATCAAGTCAAAATCATCGATCAAGCATGTTAAGCTTTTTCTACCATATTTTAAGGCTTGCAGTAGGTAGTTTGATCAAAATCGGGAAATGATGACTAATGTCCCTAGAAAATCGAGGTAGAGGCAAAGGCTAGAAAATAGGAGAAGAATCTAGATTCTAGATGGTTGATGCATCTAAATGGTTGATGCTTGAATAATTAATCATTAATGTACAATGGATGTCATATCTATCTTAATTTATGTACAAATATGCATGATTCCATATCTTCTACAATTAATTTGGTATTTTGGATGTTTTTTTAATATAAATGTAAAAATAAATAAAAATAAAAAATATATATATAGTAGACGCTTCACTTCCTATATTTTTTGGAAATGACGCTTCCGCGTCCCCACTTCCAAAAAAAGTCCCCGCTTCGTGCAACATTGGTTTCAACCTTTATATTTCCAGCCCGACTCAATCTTAGGTCAGTTTGCTTCAATTTTTTAGCAAAACAAGTTGTTCTACCTTCCGCATATTCATGAACAGTCATAGGGCTTAGAGATTGTCCCTATTTTATTCTTTTTTCTGCAGAAGTTTTCGTTTTTTGTCGAATTTCAAATATGATTATCACATAAATCTCTGTAACTTTTAGTTTAGTTCGGACCTGGATGAGGTCATCTTTCGTTTTTGCACATTACATTGGTCAAGAGTTGAATCAGGTACATGGGACTTATTAGTGTCGATGAGACAATAGAGGAGTCTTGAGTCATGTAGTTGATCTATCTAATCTATTTCATTGAGTCAAGCCAGAGTCAAGTCTTGTTGATCAATACCTCATCTAGCCATAGGGAAATGATAGCATCTTGCTAAATCATTGTTTCACTTCATGTAAGTTTAGGGGATTGCATCATTGCCCTTCTTCTAGCCAACCTTTCCTCATCAACTCCAACACATCATCTGAGGCTTGGTCTAGAAGCAAAGTGCCTTGGTGGTCATTAGCCTTATTGGCAACCATCCTGCATTCAACAGGACTTATCATAATTGGGTCCTGATTGGATGCACCCTATCATTGTTTGACCTCAACACATGTTTCACACCAATGGGGTGTGATCATAACTTGGAGCCCATTAACCTCATTGGTGGGATTCCTCACAGCTAGCAAGTGTTTCCATCATTGGCATCTGACTAGTTGGTTCCTCCCAACATGTTGACTTCAAATCTTTTTCCAATGGGAGAATCGTATAGTTCAGGTGGGTTGCAAGTTGCAATGCAGATGGGTATATGTAGCCTTGTTCTTTGTTTCAGTTGATTGGCAAAGGCCCCACATGTTAGACCCCATGGCCCAATGGACGGGCAATATTGATCTACAGAACAGAATCCCACAAATTAAATTTTTGAAGTTGCAGAATACAAAGATTCAGTGGTTCCCGACATCCCACAAGGGAATGTCAATCCCTTGAGTCACCATTGTTAACCCAAAGCTTGCATGAATAACTAAAGGGTTAAGTTCCAACTTCATTCGATAACATTGGTTCCATCTATAAGTACATCTAGGGTTTCACACTGATCAGAGCTCACTAGGTAAGAATTCTGCAAACTAGTTATTTTTAGCAATTCTCCTACTTTCTAGAAGCTAGAGGCCCTGCATTGCGAGTGAATTACAAATTATTATTCCTTGCAAGATCATCATATTGTTGAGCTTATTTTGAGCGACATGCAAACTACTTTATGAAGTACTATTTTTAGAAGTTAGGGTTATGGGGCTTGCATGTCAAATCAGAGTATGTATTTGAGTTCCATGCAAGAGGGAGGACCTAACGAAACTATTTCCAATGACGGGTGAAACACTGCTATTTTTAGACATGCCATATTTACGCAGTGTTCCTATGGCAGCTCTCTTCATATCCCGAGTTTTCTATTTTTTAGGAATCGGACTACTATTTTTGGCCTGTTTATATTTAAGGGTCTACTTTCAGCAGGAATAGGGGGCAGTGTCAAGGCTCATGTGTGCAGTGGTGGTGTTGTTTCCAAGTTTCAGTTTGGGGTGAAGGATGTATTGTTTGAGTTTATTTGGTGGATATGCATCCATGCAAATTGGTATTTCCAGAAAAAAGTCATAAAATAGGAGTTGTGCATGCATGGTATGAGGGGGAAGATGTTCTGTAAAGAGAGCTGTGTTACCGGATCCACAGGGTCTTGATGCTGGATCTGCAGATCCGTATTTTGGATCCAGAAAAAGGCATAAAATAGGAGTTGTGCATGCATGGTATGAGGGGGAAGATGTTCTGTAAAGACAGCTGTGTTACTGGATCCACGGGGTCTTGATGCTGGATCTGCAGATCCGTGTTTTGGATATGGATACAAATACAGATCCACCCAGATCCATGTAGGATCCACCACATAAAAGAATACTTCAAACCCGGAACCGTATACCATGCTATCAAAACAGATCCTGTGCCAACTAGCCCTCACATGCCAGATCCCCCCTATTACTAGATTGGAAATGCATGCCAAGCTTTTTCTCTTGGAGAACTAGTTGGAATTTATTATTCACCCATACATGCTAGGTATTGTAATGAAAAATCATGGACTAGGAAAGGAAGAGCAGTTGGTGAGATATTTCCAGCAGGTTTTGCAGTTATATTTTGAAGATGGCATTATCCATGAAAAGGTAGCTCTCCAAGTAGATAACTTTTTGCAGGTAATAATTTGTCTTATTAGCAAAAAGCAGAAAAAGATGATGGATGAGCACTGTAGTTGCTGGTTTATAGCAGATTTGGACATATTTACCCTAACACAAGCTATATTCAACAGAGTTGTGCATAACAATTATATTATGTATGAACAGGAGTACAGGGGGCACCTTGATGATAAATCTGCAATATATTTGAGATCATTACTAAAAAAGCAAGCAGATTTTGCAAGAACAGCACTGTTGATGACATATTTGTAGCAGGTAAGAGTCTTGATTTTGGAAGTTGCATGGACTCTGAGAAGGGGCTATTTCCAGCATACATCACAGGTATTCCAAGTAGAACAGCAGTTAGATGGGTCTTGATGGCCTTTTATTTGACCTATTGTCATTTCCTCCAGTGTGTGCATGCTCAGAAAACATCCTACAGCAGTATAGGGTATGCCCTAGTCAAGCTAAATTAGTCTATTTTAGTAAACAGCAGTTTTCTTGTGGAGGTGCACTATAGGGTTGTTATTACTGCCATATTTTATGATTGTGCCATGCAAACAGCTGTAGTACTATTAGAAAAGCACACCACAAGGACCATTCTAGGCAGGTCTTGTGTTCTGATCATGCAAGCAGTCAGATTATAGGAGGAAGAGCACTTGCATGAGGACTTTTCCAGCAAATTTTTGGGTTCTGTTTAGGGAACAGCAAATATATTTAAAATACGGGCCGAGTTAGTGGAGTTTGGTCACATGTAGAGGGGTGTCACATGGAGTTTAGTCCTTGTTCTATCTCTTTCCTAGGGCACACGCCCTCTATCTGTCTCATTCTCCTTGCTTCTATAGAAGAGGGCTGCAAATCAGTATTCTAGAGGTTAGATTATTGCATACAGGATACAAGAGCTCATCGCCATCACTCTCTCCCATTCCAAGCCTGACCACATCTTCCACTACTGCATGCCACAGATTGACACAGCAACCCATGACGTATTGGTGTCTAAGGTTATTTCACTGCCTCTTCATTGATATATGATTTGGATTTGACTATGTTTTGTTTCTGGCTCTTCAGATTCATGTAGTTGTTTTACATGTGCAATTGTGCTGTGCAGGGATCTTCTTTGCTATTGAGTCTTTCTTTCACTTAGAGCACACGCTCTTTCCTTTTTCCCATTCCAATCACTGCTGCAATTCTGGTCAAGAAACTAATCTCAAGCTAGGGGTAGCAAGGGCAGGGGGGGTGATTTTTAACCCCAAACGAACATCAATCTTCCTACTCATGGAGCCTACACATCCATTTCAACAATTTAGCAAAACCCTATTGACTATTTAAGGATCTGAAAATAGCTAACTCACCCAACATTCAATACTTGCTTGTGATCGGGGACTCTTTGATCATCATCAAACATATGCATCAAGGAACTAATTTTTCAGATGTTAGACTTGCCTCTATGCTAGGGAGGATAAGGCAGCTTCTCTCTTCATTCTCCAGCCCCAGCTTTTACCATGCTTTGTGGGACAACAATGCAAAAGCAGAACACTATGCATCCCTAGCCACTTCACAAAAAATAAGGGACCTCAGACCTCAACAATGTGGTCACATTAGAGCCCATTCCCTAACCATCACTTTGTGACAATTGTAAATATAATTTATTGGAACAAGGGAAATTCTATAATCCTGGTCTCTCTCAAAGTGAAAGGGGGCACAATGAGACATTTCTATTAACTCTTATACACAGTCCTCTCCCAAACAGCACTTAAATTAATCATTGCAGAAGGTTATGGTAGATCTGTGTGGGATTTTAATGGCTTTTCCCATGTGTTTCTTGGGCAGTGGGCATTGTGGTTCGGCTTGGCTCAGAGTTGAGAGCCCCTAAAGCATTTTGGGTATTAGCATTCTCTGCTCAAATTTGCCAATGATCTCTAACTCAAATCAGATCTTCTGGTATTCTGGAATCTGGATAGACATTGCTATGCTTCAATTCTTCAGAGGTGAATTTGTTCTCCTCGCCTGCTCACCTAGTTGGCACCTTTATATTTTCTCCAATTCACTCCCACTAGATTTCAGGTCTGGCTCCTTTTGCAGTGCCTCATCCCTGATGTTCTCTTCGTTTTAAGACTTGGCTTCTCTCTGTTTTGATTCCTGGTTTATCTTTGTGGAATTTGGTCTGTATGATTTTGGGTTCATGTGGTTTTTATGTGGAGTGGTTGGGGCATGGGCCTATTTTTATTGCAGACTTGCTCAGCTCTATCTTCTCTTTTAGTTTAGAAGCCCTTTTGCAGTGGCTTTCCTGGCTTAGAATTCCAAGGACAAGGGTTTACACAGATCTGAAAGAAACTAAAAAGGCTCTCAAGCAGCATGCTTAGTCCTTGGAAAGACATGATAGTTTAATAAAAGCACTGCAAGGAAAATTGGTGGAACAAGGCTCAATTTCTAGCTCTCATGTGGAGATTATTACGGAAATTTTGATAGCCTGAAAAAAGCATATCTCGACTTTTGAAGCCGAATTGGCTAGTTTGCAGCAAACTGTAGCTTATCTTGTCGAGCAACAGTAGAATGCACTTGGTATTCCTGCTCCTTCCTCAGCTACAGAGAAGGGTTCCCCTGGAGAAGAAGTTCCAATACAACAACCACTGTGAATACAGAACTCCATCGAAGGAAGCAAGCACGTCAGGATGAAGTTCATCAGTGATCCACTAGCTTATTTTCAATTATATTCTTTAAAGTAGTTTACTTGTTAGGTATCTTCTATAGGCTTTATACTTATCAATTTGAAAGGCCCATGATGTACTACAGGAATTTCCAGGCTTGTGTTTTGTTAATTATGGACAACTAAGTCCAAACTCCATGTTGCACTGCTCATATGACGATGGTCATATTTTTGTTGGATTCCTCTTTCGGAGAGGTGCAAGATTGATCTAAAGATCATCTTTTTTGGATGAGCAGAACATATATTTTGAATTTATTTTCCACACATGTGCAAGGTTAGCCAGATTTGTAATGTGGGCTCACATGCCTAATAGATGTGTCACACACTCTCACTGATGGATATAAATAGGAGAGACTTGGAGGTCATTTGTTCATCAACTCATCACACATCTCTCATTGTGATCTGATTGGTTGGACAGCCATTGGAGGCCTCTTCTCTTCACACATGCAGAGCTAGTGAAGTTGTTTTCCTAAGGATCTGTTTAGGGATTGTTGCTGCAGCGTTGACTGTGGTCAACCCTTGGTCGTTTGACCTCAAATCTCTGCCAAAATTCCGATTTTGAGAGGCCATACTACTGGGCACTAAAATCGAGGAAATCAGAGATGTTTGACCGAAGCCCTAATATGCAGTGTTGACTTTTTGTTGTTGTCCTACGTTGACTTGTGATGAGTTGTCTTTGAGGGTTGTGGGTGTTACACTTGGAGAATTAGCTGACTGTGAAAAGCTTTGCTGGTTGAATCATCCTATTGACTGCCGTAACGTAACAATATCTCATATCTTTGTTGGACAAAAGGACTTGTAAATCTGATCTATATTTTGCTTGTCTTCTGTTGATCTATTATTGTGTGCTATCAACATTTTACTTTCATGCTTATGTGATTGCTATTTTGTATTGGGCCTAAGAAAGATTGAAGTAAAATTGCTTCAAACATAGAACACCATGGTTATCTAAATTTAACATGGTATCAGAGCTGAGGTGAAGACAAAGTCCAAGCTAGTGTTAGAAGCACTCACTGAAGTAAGGAATCCTATCAAGGACAAATGGCCTCCTCAACCTACAAAAAATTCAAGGCTGATGATAATTTGACTGATAAGTCTGATTATCATACATGGAAGATGTCCTTGGATTTGGTATTAGAAGATCAAGATGTCATGGACTATGTGCAGGGGAAGATTCAAGAGCCTCCATCAAATGCAGCTGCTGCCAGTGTGCCACTAAGACAAAGTATAGAAAGGGAGAAATCAAAGCAAAAATGATTATCCAGGATTCTATTCATAAGTACTTGGTTGCTTACATTTCTGAGCTGAACACATCTAAAGAGATGTATGATAAGCTGGTGAGCATGTTCAGGGCTAGCAATGCTAATCAAATCCTTTTCTTCAAAAATCAATTGAAGGATATCAAGAAGGGCAAGGATGAATCTATTCAATCGTATTTTATGAGGCTCACTGAAATCAGGAATAACCTCCTAGCTATTGGGGAAGCAATATCTGATCGAGAGATGGTTCTTATTGCACTTGGAGGTCTCCCCCGTGATTGGTATGTATTTAATACCACTATTCTTAATAATAATGTGATTCCTGATTTTGATGAAATATTGACGAGATGCACTCAAGAGGAAACAAGAATGATGGAGTATGCCTCTAATGGAAATGGAAGTGACCCTACTACCTCCGACGCTCATGCAAAGAAGAGAAACAATGGTGGCCCGAGAAATCAAAACCATGGAAGAGCGGGGCACAAAGGAAGGAAGGGAAGATGTTACACTTGTAACAAGACTGGTCACTATGCAAGAGAGTGCCCTAATAAAAGGGACTCTCCCATGGATGATGACAACAACAACTCCAGGGGGAATGGAAGGAACAACAGGTTCAAAGGAAAAAGGAAGGCTCCTTCTGATCGTAGTGGAAATGGGCAACCTTTCAAGAGGTCAAGCAATTCCAGGTACGATGAGTCTAATGTGGTTGATAATAAGATAAATGAATTTATTCTTATATTTTCCCTCTCTGCTGCATCTCCACCCGACACTCTAGATGTCTGGTTGAATGATAGTTGTGCTTCAAGACACCTCACTGGTTATAAAGAAGCCCTCTCTGATTTGGTTGAGAAGGATACTAATCTGGAAATTATCCTTGGAGATAATGCCACCTATCCCGTGAAAGGGACAGGGAGTGTGAGCCTCCATCTATTTCAAGGTCAAGTCCTTCGATTACAAGATGTGTTGTACGTACCTGATTTGAAAAAGAACCTTGTGTCCATTTCGACAATGGAAGACAAAGGGTTCAAGGTGGCACTCGTTGATGGAAAGGTACTTATCTGGAAGAAGAACTTCAAGGAAGCTCTTTCTATTGGTTTTAGAGATGATACACTCTACCAAGTTGGAGGAAGTCCATTGTGGGCTATGTCATGTGATACAACTCGTCAAACAGAGTTATGGCACCGGAGGTTTGCACACCTTCATTACAAAGCCCTTCCCAAAGCAAGGAAGGTGGCGACAGTGATGCCCGAATTTAAAAATGAATTCGAAGACTCTTATAGAGAAGTTGGCATTAAGATGGAGACCACAACTGCGTACACTCCTGAGCAAAATGGTGTTGTTGAAAGAAAGAACAGGACCATTGTGGAAGTTGCCCGCGCCATGCTATGTGACCAAGGTCTTCTGAAGTTTCTATGGGGAGAAACTGTGAACACTGCTATGTATGTTCAAAATAGATGCCCGCATTCCGCTCTGGACTGCAAAACTCTCAAAGAAGTCTTCTCTGCTAAGAAACCTGATGTTTCTCATTTTAGAGTTTTTGGTTGCCCTGTTTACTTTCAAGTGCCTAAAGAAAAGAGAAGCAAGCTGGATGCTTCTAGAAAGAAGGGAATGTTTGTGGGCTACAATGAAACTTCGAAGGCATATAAAATCTATGTGTCTGGTCAAAGAGAAGTGGAGATATGCCACGATGTCACCTTCGATGAAGATGATGCCCTCAAGAAAGTGAGAAATCATCCTAGCTCCAAGGAAGACAAAGAAGATGAAGAAGCAAGGAAGCAGGAAGAGTTGAAGGATGAACTGATGCCCAATATTGAAGGACCTATGGATCCTATAGATCCACCTCCTTCAAATAAGAGAAGACCCTCATGGCTCAGGAATACTCTCGTACATGCCGAGAGACATATTACCCCAAGGGGGGCATTCCGTGAAAGCAAGAAGTCGAAGAGATACCAAGGGTATCTAGCAGCCATGAGTTAGATAGTACAATCTGAGCCTGGATCATTTGAAGAAGTCGTAAAGAATCAAGTTTGCAAGGATGCTATGCACGAAGAATATGAGTCCATTATGAAAAATGATGTCTGGGAAGTGGTCCCGAGACCAAAGAACGAATCTGTTGTCACCTCGAAATGGCTCTATAAGATCAAGCATGGATCTGATGGAAGTGTTGAAAAGTACAAGGCAAGATTTGTTGCCCGAGGCTTCTCTCAAAAGGAAGGCATAGATTATGATGATATATTTGCACCTGTGGCCCGCTATACCACCATCCGATCTATCATTGCCCTTGCTGCTACGCAAGGATGGAGTCTACATCAAATGGATGTGAAGATCGCTTTTCTACATGGTTCTATAAAGGAAGAGGTGTATGTGGAGCAACCTCTGGGGTTCGAAGTCCGAGATAGAGACACCCATGTATGCAGGTTGAAGAAAGCACTCAATGGGTTGAAGCAAGCCCCCAGGGCTTAGTATGAGAGGATAGATAGCTACTTGATGAAGTTGGGCTTCACTCGAAGTAATGCTGATCCGAACCTTTACTTTAAGGTTGATAGAGAAAGGCCTCTCATCCTGGTTCTCTATGTGGACGATCTCTTCCTGACAGGTGTTGACCCTCTCATTCATCAGTGTAAGAGGGAGCTAACTTCCGAGTTTGAGATGAAAGACCTAGGACTGATGCATTACTTCCTAGGCTTGGAGGTTTGGCAGAGGCCAGGCGAGATTTTCCTTTCTCAAGGAAAATATGTCGTGAAGTTGTTGGAGAGATTTGGTATGGTGGACTGTAAGTCTATGTCGACACCGATGGAACTCAGCTTTAAGAAGTTGTGTGGAAACGTTGTTGGGCCCGTGCTAGCAAATCCTACCGAGTATCGACAACTCGTGGGGGCCCTGATGTTCCTAGTGAACTCCCGTTCAGACGTATGTTTTGCAGTGAACACTTTGAGTCAACATATGGTTGATCTTCATCACATTCACTGGATTGGTGCCAAGAATCTATTGAGATATCTTTTGGGCACAATCAACCATGGGCTGAGATACACTTCTGGGAGTTTGGGACTCCATGGATATACTGATGTCGATTGGGCTGGCAGTGTGGTGGATCGCAAGAGCACATCTGGATGTTGCTTCACCTTGGGTTCTGCTTCGATATCTTGGATGAGCAGGAAGCAGAAGTCGGTGGATTTGAGCACCGCTGAGGGCGAATACATTGCAGCGAGTATGGCATGTTGTGAAGTTGTTTGGTTGCGAAAGCTCTTCAGTGAATTGTTTGCGCATGTGCTAGATACCACTGTTATCCTTCGTGATAACCAGAGTGGGATTCGTCTTTCTGAGAATCTCGTGTTCCACAATCGATCCAAACATATTGATATCAGGTACCACTTTGTCCGGGACATGGTACAGCGAGGCGTCGTAAGGCTCGATCATATAGGAACTGATGAGCAGGTCGCGGATATTCTCACGAAGCCCCCTGGGGAAGGTCAAGTTCCTAACCTTCCCTAAGAAGCTTGGAATCGTGAAAAGACCCTATTCTGAGGGTCCTGCTTGAGTTGGACTATGAGCTCTGGGAGCTCCAGGGGGCTTGGGGATAGCTTCTCGGAGCTATAAGCACACACGGGGCTAGGCTTGGTGAACCTTGTTGTGCTTCTGCCCCATCGTTATGATATTGAGTTGGTTTACCTCTCTTTGATCTATGCCCCACACGCATCCTACCCATGGAGTTTCGAACTCGTGGGAAGTACCTCTCATTTGGCTAATGAGGTGTGAAATGTGGATAGAGACCAATAGCAAGACCGATGGACACATCGGGGATTGCCGTACTCTCTATGTCTAGGATGGCACATGTCCAACACCTTGATCTGGGATCAAGTACGATGAGGTTCTTACCTCTAAATTGACTTCGAGTCAGTAAACGAACTTCGGGTTAGTATGTGATTGAGGTTTTATCCTCTAAATTGACTTTGGGTCAATAAACTAACTTCGGGTTAGTATGAGACTCTTTTTGAGTCCAAGAGAGGTTTTAACCTCTAAGCTGACTTCGGGTCAGTTGAGTGTGATGTCTTTGTGACTCACCTTTTTGTTCTATCTGAGAACAAGAGCCAGCAAAGCAAGTTACAGCAGGATGACGCACGATGTTTGGTAAAAGTACACGATGGTACTGATGGATGGCACATGTGGATAGATGGAGTTCTCCCTAGTTGAGAGGGAGTGTTAATTTTGGACAACAAGGTCCAAACTCCATGTTGCACTACTCATATGACGATGGTCATATTTTTGTTGGATTCCTCTTTCGGAGAGGTGCAAGATTGATCTAAAGATCATCTTGTTTGGATGAGCAGAACATATATTTTGAATTTATTTTCCACACACGTGCAAGGCCAGCCAGTTTTGTAATGTAGGCTCACATGCCTAATAGATGTGTCACACACCCTCACTGATGGATATAAATTGGAGAGACTTGGAGATCATTTGCTCATCAACTCATCACACATCTCTCATTGTGATCTGATTGGTTGGACAGCCTTTGGAGGCCTCTTCTCTTCACACGTGCAGAGCTAGTGAAGCTGTTTTTCTGCAAATTTGTTTAGGGCTTGTTGCTGCAGTGTTGACCGTGGTCAACCCTTAGTCGTTTGACCTCAAATCTCTGCCAAAATTCCGATTTTGAGAGGCCGTACTACTGGGCACTAAAATCGAGGAAATTAGAGATGTTTGATCGAAGCCCTAATCTGTAGCGTTGACTTTTTGTTGATGTCCTGCGCTGACTTTTCTACGTTGACTTTGGGTTGACCAGCGTTGACTTGTGATGAGCTGTCTTTGAGGGCTATGGGTATAACACTTGGAGGATTGGATGACTGTGAAAGGCTTTGTTGGTTGAAGCATCCCGTTGACTGCCGTAACGCAACAATATCTCATATCTTTGCTGGACAAAAGGAATTGTAAATCTGATCTATATTTGGCTTGTCTTATGTTGATCTATTATTGTGTTCTATCAGCATTTTAGTTTCATGTTTATGTGATTTCTATTTTGTATCGGGCCTAAAAAAGATTGAAGTAAGATTGCTTCAAGCATAGAACACCATGGTTATCTAAATTTAACATGTTTCACTAGATAGCCTTTTCTTTTTGGTTTGTAAATAGAAGACCCAAACTCTTTTTATTGTACTCTTTGCTGCAAACTTTATTGAATATAAATCCTCCAATTACAATTAAAGAAAAAAAATATCAACCTTTAAATTCTATCCATAGATTTTTATATTGTTCTTGAGTGCTTCGAGGCACTTCAAGGGCAGATTTAGTGTGTTGATCTGATTTGGTTTACTGTGAAATTTTACTTGTTGGAAACAGCATACACAATCTTTAGGGACACACCCCTGAAACTGGAAAAGCACTAGTCCGAATGGAAAGGTAAGTACTGGTGACCGGGTTAGTTCTCGAGTTTTCTCATTGATCTACTTGCTCTTCTTGTTGGTCAAGGTTGTCATTGATGTCAATATGGAATTGTTTGTGATGGAAAATATTCTTGTGATGTGTGATGTTACCATATCTTCATGCAAACCCTAGGAGAAAAGCCCTAGCCCTAAATTCTTCATGTCAAGCCCTGGAATTGTTGAAGCAAGCTCTTCCTTCAAGCCCTAGGTGTATATGTTGATGATGATGAAACCCTAAGTGCATGGTTGAAGCCCTAGCAGTATATCCAAAAGGGGCACTTCAAGAAAAATGGCAGTGGTATCACAATTGGAAGTAAGCAACAGGTCAGGTTTTGAAGGCACAAGTAGAATGGACCTCCGACCTTAGCAAATCCCCAGAGGCCAACTCGATCTAATAGAACTTCCTACTCTGATTATAATGTAGCCCATGGAATAATTCTTATGCCTGTCATGTTGACCCAACAATGATGCTTATTGGATTCATATAAGACTGCCTGGAATTAAAAATTTACAAAAAGGTTGTTCATCTGGTGCTGCAAGGTCTGGATTTTAGACTGGCTATGACGGCCTGTAAGTTTCATAATGATATGGGGATTGACAACTTTTACAGTCTACTTTCATAGCTAGAAGTGACTTTGTGATTTTTTTTAATTGATATCCAGTGGGATGTTGGCTTGCCACATTCTGGTACCCAGGCGAAATTCAAGAATTAATTTTCTGCAAGCAAGTAAAATAATTACTTAACCGGAGCCCTAATATAGATGAATAAAAACCATGATATAAATTATTACAGGTCGGCTTTCCCTCAAGTCGGCTCACAGTTATGAGACACGTCCCTTCGATAAGGTCATGTCAGCTTATATATATGGGTAGACCACTATAGGCGTGTTAGGTATCCACATTTCCACAGTTCAGAATTTCGATATCTCTGAAATTTGAAGAGTATTTACAGACTTCAGACCTTCTTCAGTGGGTATATCTGCGGTGATACAACAGTGGTAACGACTGTAATACACTTCGTACCTTTGGCTTATTACTTCAACAATAACCCTCGGCACTGTGTGGAATGTCTTCTGGTGCAGCTAAAGAACTCAGATCTGTTTAGGTTAACACCTCCTCGGAACTGTTGATATATCTTCCTTACCTCAAATCAAGAAACCACAGATCTGTTCAGGCTTCGGATACCTTGTAAACTCGGACCTGTGACCCTTGGGAAAGCTCGGACCACTGCACTTCGGATTTGTATGCTATCTCAAATCTGTGGAGAGTCTCCATTGCAGCTCGTTTTTTCAAGCTACATACCTCAGACTGCCTGCCTGTGGAGACTTGTTTTGGAGCTCAGACCATATTACAAGCACCTCAAACCTTGTAGCTGTGGAACAGTCGGACTAGACAATTGCAGAGGTAAGTCACAGCTCGGATTAGAGGACAGACGCAAGAAAAGAATACTGGTTGGGCAATTCATCATTCAAGTTTTGGATTTGTGACAAGTGGACAGTCACCATATCACCTTGAAGACCAATAAAGAGGCTCGGACCAACAAGACTTGTTAACTTATTCTCCTCAGACCTGTAGCCTACCTTTGCTGTGGACAGTCCTGTGATGATCCTCGTGAAGGTTCTGTTTTTTGAAATTGGGTAGTCCACCTGTTGAAGGCTCAAACAAAGACCTGAGCAACCTCCTTGGAGCAACTATAGAAGGATCTTCGAAGAAGACTTGGATTGACAGTATATTGGGGCACAGTTTGGAGCAGTCTTTAAGAAGACTCTTGGTGAATACATCTTACAGTGAATTTGAAGAAGTCTTGGGGATCTTCTTGATTGGTATATCTTGGAAATTATTGAAGACCTTAGAGCAGCTGATCTTGGAGACAATTGTGAAGACTTGAGGCTTGATTGAAGCATAATTGAAGGACACTTCAAGTTTTGATAGCTTGTTGAAGAACACTCTAAGAGTACTGTGCAAGCATATTGGAAAAGACTTTGTAGATTTGTCTTGGAGCCATTTGAAGACCCCTTGAAGGTTGGTGTGCAGATCTATTAAAGAATGTTTTTGGAGCAGGCTTAGTGCAGGCCATTTGAAGACATCTTTTTGAGAAGCTTTAGCTGATCTTGGAGACAATGATGCAGCCATCATGAGGTAACCTTGGAGAAAGCGTTAGGGTGACATGAAGAGTAGTGGAGACACCTTCATGAGAAGACAAAGTTGTCATTGATGAGCTAAGTGCTTTGGAGATTGTTTGAAGGCACTGTTGAAGGTGAATAGATTGATAGGGCTCGTTGAAGAAGATATTGGGAGCCGTGAAGAAACATAAACTTATCTTGACAAATTGAAGTTGTGGGTTGGAGCCCTAGAGAATAGTCCTTAAGAAGACCAGGTTGGTACCTGTACCAGAAATAGGGTTGGAGCCCTAGAGGTTGGAGCCTCAAAGTGACAAGGTTGGAGCCTTGGAAGATAGGGTTGGAGCCTCGTGAAGTCCAAGTCGGTGCTTGGCAAAGTACAGGTTGGAGCGTGGGAGATTGAAGATTGGTGCTTTCATCTAGGGTTGGAGCCCTACACTATATTGTGCCTAATTTGTTGTAAAGAAGAGGATTGGAGTCCTCATTCCTCCTGATTAATAAAAGTATTTATTCTTATTGTTCATTTTGCATTCTAATTATAAGTGATCTAACTGGTAAAAATAACAATTGAAAAGAAAAATTGATTCACCCCCCTCTCGGTATTTCCAACTCTTCTCAAGTGAAAATCTGTGTGATAACAAGGAGGCCAACTATAAAAGATGGAATAAGTCCACAAGTAAACCCTGGGCTATGTCAACAATAACACCCCAAGTGGAGCACTACACTAAGCATGAACATGGGACAATAAGGTTTGCACATCCCCCAAGGTGGTACACCCTCATGTCTAGGTGTCCATATTTCAAGTGCCCCTCTAGGCAAGATGGTGGGTCCTCCAACAATGGCTCCTCGACTCCAACGTTCCTCTACATATGTGCAAGGTGGCTCCAATGCTCCTAGGGCTCCATGCCCAGACTTAAGTGCATAGCATCCTCCTCCAAGGTGGTCACTCCACATGTCCCTAGTGCCCGTCCTCCCCAACAAGTTCACCCTTGTAGAAAATGTCAAACCCCCACATGCATGCCAACTACTACATCAAGAAGTACACCACCCCAACAATGATCCCAATGTAACCATACACCCACCAAGCTCCACAAATGTAAAACAACCAAAACATAACAAAGAAGCTAGGGGGCTATAGGCCCTTCATATCACGTGAAGCAATCCCCTAGCTAGGTGCAAACACTTGCAGAAAAACTAAAAGATAATAAAAACTAGGGTTTGTCTAACAAACAAGGGAGAAGGTTTTCCTCTAAGGCAAACAATCCAAAATGAATAACTAAAAATCAAGAAGATACTAAATTATAAAAGCATTGTTATTGACTATGTTCTGAATTAAGCATTTTTTTCATTCTTTGATGTTTGAATTTTGAAATTCCATGCATACAAGAGATCATTGCAGATGTAATAGAAAGTAGTTATCTTCAAGGGAAAATTCAGTCATAAATGACCTAAAAATGGAAGCATCTCATTTCTCCTTAAAATTATCCTACTAGGAAAAACGGTTCACTTCAGCGAAAGCTTGTAAACCCATGTAGGAAAAAACAGAACAAAGGAGGCACATCAATGACATACTCAGCAAATGAGGAGAACCTGCACGTGTTGAAACTTTCACTGTTTTAACTTTTGTTACTAGACTCGTTGTAGGCCTAAGTCACATGGTCCAGGTTCAAGTTTGGGTTCAGCAACGATTAGGTTCAGTTCAAGTTCAAATTTTTTGATGAGGTTTGGATGAGGTTTGCCATTAGATTCATCTATATACATTTTCTATATAATACATATATTAACTCTGAAATGAATAGCATAAAATAGTAAGATATCAACATCAATAAACATAAAAAATGATATCATGGACTTGGAAATTGCAAGGATAGATTATAAGATTGAGTTGTGACATAAGGTTATGAGTTTTGAACTATGGACGTGATCAATGGCTATGAGGTTTGATGAGGTTCGCCGAACCTCCAAAAAAAATTTAGGTTCACCAAATTTCAAACCTCAAGGTTAGAGTTCGGTAAACATTGTGACAGAGCTATAGGTTGACCCGCCTTTACTTTATCATATATACAAATACAACATTGACCTATAATAGTAAACTAGGCACTGCTGATGTGACACGTGGATGGCCACATACCTTCATTCCTCACCTACTGAGTGGCGATTCTATCTAGAGCACTCACTTTCTCACAATTTTTTTTCTCAACAATTAATTTCATTTACTAACCTAAGTACACCCAAAGGAACCTATGCATCAATTAATTACTCTTTAATTCCTTGCTTTTACATAAAGATTCAAAACTAGGGAAGTGAGAGCCTACAGCCATACAAATAGCCCTGTCGACTTACATGTTCATTTAAAAGCTACTACTAAATCTTAGAGCGAGAGTAGCCAAGCATGGAGGTTTGTTCTTGAACTCTACCACACGTAATTTCATTGCACTAGATATGATTTTCAATGTGTTGAAGAAAGCATGGAAGGTTGTTCTTGGAGTCTACCACATGTAATTCCATTGCACTAGTAATATTTTCAATTGCCTTGCCTATGGAAATTCTTGTCAAAGCTTAGCTTCTTGTCCTTTGCTTGATTACTTTGTTTAGAGAACACCGCTAGAGATTTTGGTAGTATCTTAGGTTCTAGAAAACTAGAAAATATATCATTGGAAAGTCCACTCAATACGTAACATTACTAATTTTTTTATTACAGTTGACTATATCAATAACCTAGGGAGTCGTCTAACGAGCCGGAGGAATTGCCCGGACGGTCAAAATTGGCCGGAATCCGGGCCAAAAAAATTTAAAAAATCTTGCAGAAACAGTGTTTGAATCCTGATTTTGACATTGGAAATGGATTCAGCACCATCAAAAACCTGTAGGACACCCAAAATATTAAACTTTCATAGTTATAACATGGATTTAGAAAAATTCCTGCCGGATTTTCTGAAAATCTTATCGGAATTTTCATGATTTTCAGGGTGATTCCTCTGGCTAGTTAGACTACGGCATAACCTAGATATAACCTAGTTTCATGGGCACACTTCCCCGGAGTGAGAGGCGCACGACCCATGTTTCCTACATTCCAGGAATAGGGGTATGCTTAGGGAAATGTTTCCCCAGACTTACCCCTATTCCCGAAGTGTGGGAAACATGTGGGGGCATGCCCCCCAAGGAAAGGCATTGGGAAACATGTGGGGGCATGCCCCCAAGAAAAAGGATTGGAAAACATTTCCCCAGTGTCGGGGACACGTTTCCCAAAATAGGGACATCTAAGCATCCTCTGAGCGCACCCCCATAAGGGGGACGCCTAAGTGGCAGGCTACACTTCATAACATGGACTGCCTTCAGCTTAGGTGCCAGTCTGAGGGGAAACTACTCTGCCAAGATCACCCTGGACTTGTATCCAGCTCATCGTCCTTTTTTAATACATGTCATTCGACTGGTGCAGGTGAAAACGAGAATAGAACCCAGGTGGATGGCTTAATACTTTGTCGATTTTACCAGGAAACGAAGACCCCATTGGCCTCCTGTGAGTTTTGGGCTGATAAGAACTGATTTAACATTTTAGTAGCATCGATTTGCGGAATCTGACAACTTATATGATAGTTTTGCAATCACGCGTGGAATTATGGCTTTCTAATGGCATGCCCACTATTATGTTCTGCTTCAATAAACCTCACATAATAATGTCTAACGTTTCCACAGAGAATGCAAGTACAAGTATGCCGGAATCATTTCATTGATTGAATTGTGATTCTCTGGGTTTAATTTGGTTACTTGTATTTAACCTAGCTTTGGCACAGAAACACTTAGATTTCTTATATTCTTCGCTGCTTTTTGGCAATGGATGTTCTAAAGGTCGACGGGAAAACTTTTCCCATATTGTAATTACACTGTAGTTCAATGCATAAGTAGCCTTCTTCACTAATGGGGTTTTGGGGAACCATTTTTAAAACTAAAAATGGAATTATCTATGTTACTATATAGATTATGATGTAAGGTTCCAAGAAATTTCGTATCAGATATTAATGAGATTTATCCGGAACAAACTGAGATAAGATACGGTTTGAAATGAAGAAGTACCTCTAGAAGCACCGGACTTCTTGCATTTCAAGCTTCAAATTCCTGCTGAATGCACAGGACAATAGAAACTCGACCAAGAAACAAGAGACAATTTCTACCAAAGAAAATGACCATGTGTGATGGTTCTGCCAATCTAATGTTCGCTGTTTTGGCATATTTTAAATTAAATATTTACACTTTTACGAGTTCGACGACCTGATAAGCTGCGCTGTATCAGGTTTGAATTTTTAAACAGGATAGGTTGAGATCTATTTATATTTATTAAATTTTAAAATAACATATTCATTATAGTTTTATTTGTGATGGTTATTAAAAATTTTAAATATTAGTTTATATTTATTTTAATTTAAGTACTAAGAGGGATTAAATTTATTCACTTTAAAAGAGGTTTGCATGTTAAGAGATTTGATCCCTTTTAGTTTGGTAGATCCATTTTAATTTTAGATCTATTTCCCTCTCTAAATTGGTTATATTCTATCTTTTAAATAGTCTAGATCCATCTTAATTTTGGATCTACCAAGTCTTCATAAAGATCAATTTTTTTTCACTTTAAAAGAGGTTTACACTTCAAAAGATTTGATCACCAATGTTAAGATGGATTTAAGTTAATTTAATTATTAATTATAATTATAGTTATTAATTTTTTTTTAATTTATAATTTTTTTTTTATGTAATTTGATGGAGTCAAATTGCTTTAATTGTGTGGTGCTCTACCAGCAGAAGAAGAAGAAGATGTTATTTTAATGTCTACAAGGCTAAAGATAGCCTATGGGACAGATTGCTTCTCTATTTGGCTCTTGTATTCGGTCACTTTCCAGTGAAGTTTCACAATAAATGCAAGATGTTATTTTAATGTCCGCGAGGCTAAAGATAGCCTATGGGACAAATTGCTTCTCTATTTGACTCTTGTATTCGGTCACTTTCCAGTGAAGTTTCACAATAAATGCTCCTAGTTTCTCGACAAACCCCTCATTGAATAAATTATCCCAAGAGCTAGTTGCCAAAATATCTGCATAACTTCCATGTTGTCTTTGAAGGCCTCACATTCTAAAATTAAATGTTTTTCTGCTTCCACTTTTCTGGAAGAGCAAAAAAAACATATCATTTCCTCCCACACTTCTTTTGACCTTTTCCAACCCCCTGTTTCACAACGAAGTTTATGAGAATTAGTTCTTAATTGAGCAATAAGAATTTTGGCTCTCCAAGAAATATTGGCCCATATGTACTTGATGATTATGAGTGGGATTAATCTCTTCAATATAATACTTTTTCTTTCTCCCTAACTCCTTCTTCCAAGTACACTTGTGGAACTTATCCATAACAAAAGTCGTTATCTCCTTAATGTTTGTGGGACACATGCTCAAGCAAATGCCTCAATTGTTAAACCATTTTCTATTTTTCCGCATCGAAGTCTTCTTTCTTTTGCACAATATGTCATTAAACACAACCTTAGGCCATATGCCCTCTTCCATTTTCTCATTTTTTTTAAATACATTGTGACCCACATCATAGTAATTGCTTCAATAGGAGCAACATGTATTTCACTTAACAAGATAACATAAGGAACTGCACTTTTAATTTTGAATTTGTTTGTAATCAAACGCTTCTGAATTTTCTCAATTTGTTTCCACTGCATGTTGGATTTACAGCTGGCCCATAGTTCACAATCACAGAGAATCATTGGAATCACTAAAAGCCCAAAAAGAGTTAGAGTGGTTTTCCAGTCCCATAACTCTGTCTCTCTACACCTATTTTGAAAAACATAAAATGCTTTCCAACCCCCCAAAGTTCTTTTCTTTCTACATCCATCCCAGCTGGGATTTATGTTGAAGTCAATTCCGAGGTATTTGTAGTCCGCAACTTCTTCCATAATGTTGTCTTCAAAGTAGAACTTATGTTGGTTATGTTTTCTTTTGTTAGCGAAAACCACTACTTTTGTTTTGCTAATATTGACTTGCATTCCCACACTTCTACAAAAATGCTCAAGGGAAAGTAAGTGCTCTTGCAAACCAAGAGCAAATTTAGCAATCAGAATAAGGTCATCTACGTACAAAAGAAGCCTTATAACAAACTTGCCCAAATGGATATTGTCACCCCCTTGCGAATTTAGCCACTCTTCAAGCTTGCCGATATATAAACCAAAGAGGGTAGGAGACAATGGGAAACCTTGTTTGACTCCGATATCGCTTCTAAAACTTTCATAAATGCCTGTTGAAGTTCTAATTTTGAGTTTCACCTCTTCATAAAGCCTATGCACAGTTGCTCTCAAATGTCTGGGAACCCCAAGTTCCTCCATTATGTGTAGCATGGAAGTATGTTTTCCATCCATCCCATTGCAACATCTATTGCAGATTCACTGGGCATATTTTCTAGGTTTTGTGGTTTCATCTGGCCTTTGCTCGGCTTGCCAAAAAGGTAAGCCCAGGTGCATTTCTCTATATATTTGTACTATTTCCCATTCCATAATAAAATGGTTCAACTGTTTATGGATTCTATATGGTTTTGATTGATTACTGTAATGTTTTAAATTTTTCATGGTGTAAATTGATGATTTTCTACATTAACATTGTTTTTCGTATTTTGGAACATTACAATGGTATTAAAGCCTAAGATATTTATTTTGTGAGAGAAGGAGATAGACAGTATATCACTTACCAGATGTAAAGGTACAGAAGCAAATATAGGGAGTTGGATATTACTCCAGGCACCGAGGATCAAGGGAAGGAGGTGTTAGTATAAGACATGGGAGAGCCCAAGGGGAAAGAGGAGATGGTCTTTGATATTCTTCTAAAGATCATCAATGATTTGGCCAAGGGGCAGAGAGACATGCTTAATGAGATCAAGATGCAAAACCGAGAACTAAGCACCTAGAATATTCTATTGGGAGAGACTTTTGGTGCATCTCAGCAGTATGATCAACCTACTGCGCAACCATCATCTTCTAGTGGACTAGCTAGAGCCACGCTACCCTCTTTCATACCCATAGTTCCGGTGGAATAAGTGGGGTTTGATGAAGAGGAATATTTCAGAATTTGGCGGTCCATGAGAGAGGAGTTCAAACAAGCACCACCCTTCAGAGAGTATTACCAACTCAAGCATAATGAGAAGGGAAGGGGCCATGGAGGTTAAGGTACGTAGGGTTATGAGTTGCAGCATACCATTGGGAGAATGTTTTTCCCCACATTTGAAGGCACTGCCACTTGCACAATGCATGCTTAGGTGGAGAATTTGGATACATATTTCCAGCTCAACGGGATGACCAACAGAGAGACCATTAAAATGGCCACTTTGCACCTAGAGGGAGAGGCACACAATTGGTGGTTCCATGGCTTGTCCACTTTGGGACATGCTAACGTGATTGCCTATGAGGACTTCACATGGAGAGTAGTGGAGCATTTTGATTGAGGGGATACAGAGGCTCATTTTAGGGAGCTAACCCAGCTTAGGCAGACAGGAAATCCTGAGCACTATATTTCAAAGTCCCTACGTATTTCAGTTATGGTGCCAGATTTTTCAAATGCTTGAAGGGTGTATATTTTTGTAGAGGATTTGACAAATCCATTGTGTGGACTAGTGAAGTCACACAAACCTTCCACTTTATTGGAGGTTATGTCTTCTACGAGGGATCTACAGGGGGCCATCCCCAAGACATGGGCACATTTTCCATCACGCACTCCCTACCCTCAGAAAGAGGTGACACTAGACCTGCACCATAGCATAGAGCCACTCTAGGGAGAGGACCATTGGATCATGAGACGAGGAGAGACCTTAGGAGGAGGAAACTATGGTTTACATGTCGGGAGCCGTGGGCACTAGGCCATCGGTGCACAGCGGGCAAAGGGCACTGTATCAAGGTCTTCTCAAATAGTGATCGGGAGGATGAGTTTGAGGGAGGAGATGGTGAGGGGCCATTAGAGAGAGGTCCACCACCACCTCCTCCAATAGGAGGACCACCTTCCACACCATCTGGGGGAGTTATTACATCTTGGTGCGGGGTTCCCAAATTTCTAACCATGAGGATCAGGGGCATAGTGCAGGGGAAACGTGTCCCAGTCTTGGTAAACATTGGGGAAACCCACAATTTTATTAATTCTTTGTTGGTCCAGAGGATATGCATCACTATTGCGGAGTTCGAGGGATTTTTAGTACTAGTTCCAGGGGACAGGACTATGCAGTGAACCGATATGTTCCCGCATTGACAGTAGCCATGGGGAACTATACGATGACAGAGCACTTCTTTGTGGATGTACCAGACACCAATGTGGTGTTGGATGTCCAATGGTTGTATTCCCTTGGAAGAGTTTCCACTGATTAGAGGCAACTTGTGATGGAGTATACCGGGTTGGATGGTAAGCTAGTAGTTATTCGGGGTATGCATTCATAGCCCCCATAGACAATTTCAACTCATCGGATGGAGGCTAACTTGAGGCATGGGGGCATAGCGTGGGCAGTGGAGCTGAGGGTTTCAAAGGCTGGGGGACAAACCAAGCATCCACCACCTAACATAGAGGATGTGTTGGATAGATTTGCAAGATTTTCTGGAGATATACCACCAGGACAACCACCAGATAGAGGATTTGAGCATACTATAGAGAAGTAGCCTGGTATGCAAGTGGTTATTACTACTCCCTATAGGCATCCCAAAGCCTATGAGGATGAGATTGAGAGGGCCATGAGAGAGTTCCTGGCATTGGGCCATATCAGGCCAAGTTCCAGTCCCTTCCCTTCTTTAGTTGTGTTAGTGAGGAAGAAGGACCAGACTTTGCTCATGTTCATTTACTATAGTGCGCTTAACAGGAAGACATTGAAGAACCGGTATCCATAATACGCATCGATGAGTTGATGGATGAGCTTAGAGGAGCTAATTTGTTCTCTGAGATTGATTTGCGGTCAGGATATCATCAGATATAGATAAGGGATCAAGACATCTTTCAGATGTCACTGTGGGCATTTTGAGTTTTTGGTCATGACTTTTGGATTGACCAACACCCCGCCCACATTCCAGTCATGTATGACCCATGTGTTCAGGGGGAAGTTGAGGAGGTTTGTATTGGTTTTCTTCGATGACATCTTGATATACAATAGGACTTGGGAGGAGCACCTGAAACACTTATAGACAATGTTGTGTATCTTGGAGGAGAAACAATTCTACGCCAAATTGTCCAAGTGTGATTTCGGGCTGACAGAGATGTTGTACTTGGGACATATCATTAGTGCAGATGGGGTCAAGGTGCATGAGGATAAGATCAAAGCCATTCGGGATTGGCCAGAGCCTAAAGATGTGACAATGTTGAGGGGATTTATGGGCATTTGCACTTACTACGGGAAGTTTGTCAAGGGATTCTCACAGTTAGCATCACCCCTCAAAATTTTGACCAAGAATGGGGTGTTTGCATGGACAGATTGAGCTCAGGTAACCTTCGATCGCCTCAAGGAGGTGATGAGTAGTTGCCCAGTTTTGGTGCTTCCAGATTTCACACAGTGTTTCACCTTGGAGTGTGATACATCAAGTGAGGGGATCAAAGTTGTATTGTCCCAAGAGGGGTACCCCATTGCTTTCGAGAGCATGAAGCTCTTACCCCATGAGAGTTTGTATTCCATATACGATAAGGAGATGTTTTCCATTATGCATGCATTGGCCTTATTCAGACAGTATTTGGTGGGGAACAGATTCAAGGTGAAGACAGATCACAACAGTCTTCTCCACTTCATGGGGGAGTAGGGCCTCAATGATAGACAACATAGATGGGTCAGTAAGGTGCAGGCCTATGATTTTGATATTGAGTATGTGTGAGGAAAGCACAATGTGGTAGTTGATGCATTATCTAGGAGTCTTGTAGGACTTTCACTCATGAGAATTAGCCATGACTGGAAGGCACATTTATTAGTAGAGTACTCCAAGGATCGTTGTGCATGTGAGATCCTGGAGGGCATTCATGCAGATGAGCATTATCGAGTGATGACGGAGGTTATCAATTATAAGGATTGCATATTTCTAGTTCCAGGCTCGCAACTGAGAGAGCAAGTACTTCATGAAGCTCATGATTCTTCACTATCGGGGCATCAAGGGTTCAGGAAGACATATATGGTTGTGCGAGAGCGCTTCACCTGGAAGGGCCTCAAGGGAGATGTGTTGAGATATGTACAAGAGTGTGAGGCATGTCAACGGAATAAGGGAGAGTTGACGCATCTTGTAGGGTTATTGCAGCCTTTGCCCATTCTAGAGGTGTTAATTTTGGACAACTAGGTCCAAACTCCACGTTGTGAAGCTCAGATGAAGATGCCAATATTTTTATTGGACTCCTCTTTTGGAGAGGTGCAAGATCAATCTAAAGATCATCTCGATCCGATGAGCAGAACATTTATTTTGAATTAATTCCACTTATGTGTAAGGTCGGCCAGAAATGATATGTAGGCTTGAAGCACCAACAGATGTGTCAGACACCCTCACAAATGGATATATATTGGTCAATGTTGGAGGTCATTTTCATCATCACTCCTCACACATTCTCTTTCTGCATCTGATTGGTTCAATCATCACTTTAAGTCTCTTCTTCTCCACACGTGGGAAAATTGCAACAAGGATATTTCTGTTTTGACCTAGGGTTTCAACGCAGATTTGACCAGCGTTGACTTTGGTCAACGCTTGGTCAAACTGGCCCTAATCTCTCCCAAAATTCTGATTTCTGCAGTCCGCATTTATTGGCACAAAAATCGAGGTTGGATGTTGACTTTGACCGAGCTATGTTGGCTATTGCTGCTGCTGTTTTGAGTTGACCGTTGACTGGGACAACATTGACTTTGGGTTGACTGATATAGAGTTGTCTGAGAGGGTTGTGTGACACATTATAGTTGGCTGACCATGTAGAGATTTTGATGGTTGAAGCATCCCGTTGACCATCGTAACACACCACAAGACATATATTTTGTTGATCGAGTTAAGTGTATTTTGGCTTGTTTTCTATCAATCTATTGGTATGTTGTATCGACATTTTACTTTCTTGTGTACGTGATTGTTGTTTGATATTGGGAATAAAAGTAAAGTTGCATCAAGCATAGAAAATCTATGAAAATTTACATGGTATCAGAGCTGAGGTGAAGACAAAGCCCAAGTTTGTAGCAATCACCGAAGAAGAGAATTGGTACCTCAAACTATAATGGCTTCAAAGTTGATGACAAGTTGACTGGGAAGGAAGACTTCCATGCTTGGAAGATGACTTTGGATCTAATGTTGGAAGACCAAGATGTCATGGACTATGTGTAGGGTAAAATCCGAGAGCCTCCATCATCTGCATTTGTTGCCACCAAGACAAAGTATAAGAAGGTGGAAATCAAAGCAATGCTAATGATCAGGGATTCAATTCATAAAATTCAGGTTGCCTACATCTCTGAGCTGGGCACATTAATTTGGTTAACATGTTCAAGGCCAACAATGCAAATCAAGTCCTTTTCTTTAAGAACCAACTGAAGAATCTGAAGAAAGGTAGGGATGCATCCGTTCAATCATATTTTCTGAAGTTGATCGAAATCAGAAATAATCTTCTGGCCATTGGGGAGACAATAATTGATCGAGAAATGGTTCTCACCGTACTTGGAGGTCTCTCCTCCGAATGGCATGTATTCAATACTACCATTTCCAATAACAATGTAATACTTGATTTTGACGAAGTATTATCGAGATGCGTACAAGAGGAAACAAAGATGAAGGAATATAAAATTTAAGGTAATGTTGCCTTCACTGTTCGTGCTAAGAAGAAGAACAATGGTGGTCCGAGGAACCAAGGAAGAGCAGGGGCCCAAGGAAAGAAGGGAAAATGTTACACATGTCATAAGACCGGCCACTATGCTAGAGAATTCCCTTTCAAGAAGGATTCTCCTGGGGATGATGACAACAACAACAACCGAAGGAATGGAAATCAAAGGAACAACAGGTTAAAAGGAAAGAGGAAGGCTCCCTCTGGTCGCAATGGAAATGGGCAACCTTTCAAAAGGTCGAGAAATTCCAGGTATGAGGAATCTAATGTTGTTGATGATAAAAGAAATGAATTCATTCTTGTATTTTCCCTCTCTGTTGCATCTCCACCCGACACTATGGATGTCCGGTTGATAGATAGTGGTGCCTCAAGGCACCTCACTGGGTTTAAGGAAGCACTTTCTGATTTGGTTGAGAAGGATGTTAATTTAAAAATTATCCTTGGAGATATTGCCACATATCCCGTGAAAGGGACAGGGACTGTGACCCTTCACTTATCTCAAGTTCAAGTCATCTGCTTGCAAGATGTACTATATGTACCTGATTTGAAGAAGAACTTGTGCTTATTTCAGCCATTGAAGACAAAGGTTTCAATGTGGCATTCATTGATGGGAAGGTGCGCATTTGGAAGAAGAGTTTCAAGGAAGCTATCATGATTGGGTTTAGAGTTGATAAACTCTACCAGGTTGGAGGAAGTCCACTGGGATAGATGACATGTGATATTATCTGACAGATTGAACCATGGCACCAGAGGTTTGGACACCTTCATTACAAAGCCCTTCCCGAAGCAAGGAAGGTGGTGACAGGGATGCACGAGTTCAAAAATTATCATGAAGGTGTATGTCAGGGTTGTGCTGAAGGAAAGCATACAAGGGGACCTTTCCCCTCAAGTGTCACAAAGACATCTGATGTCTTGCAATTGATACATTCTGATTTTTCTGGTATGCTGCCCGTGACATCCTTGGGAGGATGTTCATATTATATGATGTTCATAGATGACTTCTCTCGCAAAACCTGGATATACTTCTTGAACAAGAAGGATGAGGCTTTCATGTGGTTTCGCACTTTCAAACCCTCGGTGGAAAATCAAACAGGGAAGAAGGTCAAGATATTGAGGACCGATAATGGCACTGAATATGAGACGAACGAGTTCAATAACTTTTGCATAGAAGCTGGCATCAAGAGGGAGACCACAACCGTATATACTCTTGAGTAAAACGGCGTTGTTGAAAGAAAGAACAGGACCATTATAGAAGCTACGCGTGCCATGCTATGTGACCAAGGTCTTCTGAAGTTTATATGGGGAGAAGCTGCGAACACTGTTGTGTACATACAAAACCGATGCCCACATTCTGCTCTAGACTCCAAAACTCCCGAAGAGTTTTCTCTGGTGAGAAACCTGACGTCTCGCATTTTAGAGTTTTTGGTTGTCCCGTTTATTTTCATGTGCCAAAACAAAAGAGGAGCAAGCTGGATGCTTATGGGAAGAAGGGAATGTTTGTGGGATACAGTGAAACTTCGAAGGCTTATAGAGTCTATGTGTTTGGTCAAAGGGAAGTGGAGATATGCCACGATGTTACATTTGATGAAGATTCTTCCCTCAAGAAAGTAATCAATCTTCCGAACTATGAGGAAGATCGTGAAGTAAGGTCTAGAAATCAGGAAGAACCGAAGGATGAGACGATGCCCGATGTTGAAGGACCGATGGACCCTATTGATCTACCTCCTTCAATGAAGAGAAGACCATCATGGCTCAGGGATACTCTCGAGGATGCCGAGAGACATATGGCTCCAAGGGGGACGTTCCATGAACGCAAGAAGGCGAATAGATACCAAGGGTATCTAGCAGCCATGAGTACAATCGTACAATCTGAGCCTGGATCTTTTGAAGAAGCCTTAAATCATAAAGTCTAGAAGGATTCTATGCATGAAGAATATGAGTCCATTATGAAGAATTATGTCTAGGATATGGTTCCAAGACCGGAGGACAAAGCAGTGGTCACCTCGAGATGGCTCTATAAGATCAAGCATGGATATGATGGTAGTGCTGAAAATTTCAAGGCAAGATTCGTTGCCCGAGGCTTCTCTCAAAAGGAAGGCATAGACAATGATGATATATTTTCACCTATGGCTCGATATACCACCATTCGATCTAATGGAATATTCATTAGATGGATGTGAAGATCGCATTTCTGTATGGTGCGATAAAGGAAGAGGTGTATGTGGAGCAACCTCTGGGGTTCGAAGTCTAGGATCGAGACACCCATGTTTGCAGGTTGAAGAAAGCCCTCTATGGGTTGAAGCAAGCCCCCAAGGCTTGGTATGAGAGGATATATAGCTACTTGATGAAGCTGGGCTTCACTCTTAATAATGCTGATATGAACCTTTACTTCAATGTTGATAGAGAAAAGCCTCTCATTCTGGTGTTGTATGTGGACGACCTCTTCCTGACAGGTTCTGACCCTCTCATTCATCAGTGTAAGAGGGAGCTCGTTTCTGAGTTTGAGATGAAGGACCTAAGACTGATGCATTACTTCCTAGGCCTCGAGGTCTGGCAAAGACTTGACGAGATTTTCCTTTCTCAAGGAAAATATATTGTGAATCTACTGGAAAGATTTGGAATGGTAGACAGTAAGTCCGTGTCGACACTGATGGAGCTCAACTTTAGGAAGTTGAGTGGCAGCGCTAATGGGCCTATGCTAGAAAATCCTACTGAGTATCATCAAATCATAGGGGCCCTGATGTTCTTAGTGAACACCCATCCGGACGTATGTTTTGCAGTGAACACTTTGAGTCAACATATGGTTGATCCTCATCACATTCACTGGGTTGGTGCGAAGAATCTGTTGAGATGTCTTCAGGGCACGATAAACCATGGGCTGCGATACATTGTTGGGAGCTTGAGACTCCATGAATATACTGATGCCGATTGGGCTGGCAGTGTGGTGGATCGCAAGAGCACATCTGGATGCTGCTTCACACTTGGTTCTGCTTTGATATCTTTGATGAGAAAGAAGCAGAAGTCGGTAGCTTTGAGCACCGCAAAGGTCGAATACATTGCAGTGAGTATGGCCTGTTGTGAAGCAGTTTGGTTGCGAAAGCTCTTCAGTGAGCTGTTTGGGCATGTACTAGATACCACCATTATCCTTTAGGATAACCAAAGTGGGATTCGTTTGTCATAGAATCTCGTGTTCCACGATCGATCCAAGCATATTGATATCAGGTAACACTTTATCCAGGATATGGTATAACGAGGCACTGCAAGGCTCGATCATATAGGAACTGATGAGCAGGTCACAGATATTCTCACAAAGCCCTTGCGGAAGGTCAAGTTCCTAACCTTCCATGAGAATCTTGGAATCATGGAATGACTGCTGAGGGTCCTGTTGGAAGATGAGCTCTGGGAGCTCCAAGGGGCTCTGGGGATAGCTTCTCGGAGCTATAAGCAATCACAGGGCTAGGCTTGCCGAACCTTGTTGGTGTGCTTCTGCCCCACTGTTATGATATTGATTTGGTTCACCTCTCATGATCTATGCCCCACATGCATCCTACCCATGGAGTCCCAGACTCATGGGAAGTACCTCTCATTTGGCCAATGAGGTGGGAAAAGCTCGAGACAAGTAGCAAAGACCGATGGGCGCATAAGAGATTTCCATACTCTATGTTTAGGATGTCACGTGTCCAACCATTTGATCTGGATCAAGTCTAGTGAGGTTTCGGACCTCCAACTGACTTCGAGTTAGTTAAACCAACTTCAGGTTGGTATGTGACTCCTTTGAGTGCTATAGAGGTTTTGGACCTCTGACCTGAATTTGTCAGCCAGGAGTGATTTCTTTGTGACTCACATTTTTGTTCTGAAATAAAGAAGCCAGCAAAGCAAGTTATGACGGGGTGACGCTCGATGTTTGGATGGCACAGGTGGATGGAGTTCTCCCTAGTTGAGAGGGAGTGTTAATTTTGGACAACTAGGTCCAAACTCCATGTGGTGAAGCTCAGATGAAGATGCCAATATTTTTATTGGACTCCTCTTTCGGAGAGGTGCAAGATCGATCTAAAGATCATCTTCATCCGATGAGCAGAACATTTATTTTGAATTAATTCCACTTACATGCAAGGTTGACCATAATTGATATTTAGGCTTGAAGCCCCAACAGATGTGTCACACACCCTCACAAATGGATATATATTGGTCAACGTTGGAGGTCATTTTCATCATCACTCATCACACATTCTCTCTTTGCATCTGATTGGTTCGATCATCACATGGAGTCTCTTCTTCTCCACACGTGGGAAAATTGCAGCAAGGATATTTCTGTTTTGACCTAGGGTTTCAACGCAGATTTGACTAGCGTTGACTTTGGTCAATGCTTGGTCAAACTGACCCTAATCTCTCCCAAAATTACGATTTATGTAGTCTGCATTTATTGGCATAGAAATCAAGGCTGGATGTTGTCTTTGACTAGACTACGTTGACTTTTGTTGTTATTGTTTTGCGTTGACCGTTGACTGAGACAACGTTGACTTTAGTTGACTTTGGGTTGACTGATATAGAGTTGTCTGAGAGGGTTGTGTGCCACATTCTGGTTGGCTAACCGTGTAGAGACTTTGCTGGTTGAAGCATCCTGTTGACCTTCATAACGCACCACAACACATATATTTTGCTGATCAAGTTAAGTGTATTTTTGGCTTGTCTTCTATCGATCTATTGGTATGTTCTATCAACATTTTAATTTCTTGTTTATGTGATTGTTGTTTGATATTGGGAATAAAAGTAAAGTTGCATCAAGCATAGAACATCTACGAAAATTTACAAGAGGGGAAATGGGAGAGCATTTCCATGGATTTTATCACAAGACTTCCCGCAGTGCAGGGGAAGGATTGTATTTTGTAGTGATCGACAGACTGACCAAATATGCGCATTTATTTTCTATCGTGACTCGGTACTCAGCTTCTTAGGTAGCCAAGTTGTTCTTTTGGGAGGTTTTCCGCCTGCATGGACTCCCTAAGACCGTAGTCAGTGATAGAGACAACAGATTCATGGGGGGGTTCTGGTAGGAGATTTTCAAATTGGTGGGCATAGATCTCACTATGAGCACTAGTTACCACCTACAGACAGATGGTTAGACTAAGAGGGTGAACAAGTGGCTATAGGGTTATTTGGGGAACTATCTGACCAGACAACAGAAGGCATGGATTCTTTGGTTTCATTTAGGATAGTATGGCTACAAGACTACACATCATATGTCCATCAGTATTACTCCTTTCTCTGCTTTGTATGATTATGATGCTTTGTATTTTGCTGACATTGTTTTTGGAGACAGTAGGGCCCCAAACGCCAAAGATTGGATCCGAGAGAGCCAAGATATTATCAAGGCTCTTAAGTATCATTTTATAACAACTCAAAATCAGCAGAAGCTATATGCTGACTGGCAGCAGGTGGAGAGACATTTTGAGGAGGGGGACTTGGTGTTCCTATGCTTATAGCCTTACCGACAGTCCATTTCGAAACAAAATGGGGTCGAGAAGTTGCAACCTTGGTTTTATGGGTCTTACTGGGTGACCAGGAGGGTCAAAGAGGTTGCTAATGAGTTAGACCTACCACCAGGAAGCAGAATCCACAACATATTTCATGTTTCATGCCTCACGAGGGTGTTGGGGCAGCAAATCATGATAGTTGTGGAGTTTCCTCCTCTTGATGATGAGGGGCATTTGGTTTTAGAACCAGAGGCCATTCTGGAGACTAGAGAGAGGAAGATTAGGAGCAGAATGATCAAGGATTATTTGGTGCATTGGAAGAGCTTGTCGGATGAGGATGTGACTTGGGAGGGTGAACACATATTGGAAGATTCAACACTGAAGTTGCTTGGGGACAAGCAACATTTAGGAGGGGAGGACTGTAATGTCCCTTCCTTCATTATTTTGTCACAGGGATTATTATCATGTATTGAGGGCCAATTTTGGTGACGTTGGGGCCCATTTGATTTTTCTTTAGAAGACTTAGGAGTTAGAATTTATTAATTTCATGTTATGTTATTTTATTTGTGGTAAAAAGGGACCACCCACTCATGAAATACACATACCCTTTTGGTTCAAAAAGCATGAGTGTGAATAGGGTATGCAGAGAAAAGGTGGGAAAAAGGCCCAACAAGGATTATAAAAGGAAGAAAGCTCACTTCATTTGTCATATTTCGATAATCAATTTTTATCTTAGTTGCTCGAGCTACTTAGTCAGGTCACTTGTTGTTTAGCATGAGTTTTCCAAGCGGAGAAATCAACCATTCTTCGAGGGAATTCGAGTGCCACCCTAATTTAGTTTTCCATTTCATCTAAGAGAGCTTCACCGTGATATCTTCAGCTTCTGCATTTTGTTTCCCTAATAGTGCGTATTTTTGGAGGACGCAGTTGAGTTCTTGTGTATTGGTTGTTGGTTGCAAGGTTCATTAGTTTACGAGAGCTATAAGAAAACCTAGGTTCATTAGATTTTCAGCTATAGGCAAACCTCAAAGGGTTGAGATTGACAATCTATTTCTAGGAAGCGTGGCAGTCTCTGGGCTAGCGTAGAGGAGGAGAGTTGGGCATAGTGGTGGGAGAGTGCCTCAACCATTTGAGTTTTTGTTTACCGAGGGAGATAGAGGAAGTGCAAGAGGGATTATTGCTACATATTTGGAGGGTTGTGTTGGAAATGTTGTCATTGATGGCAAAGGAGTTGGCAAAGAGGCAGTAGAGAAAGCAGCAAACAAGGAAAAGAGGTAGGCTAGGAAGTTGATGAAACAAATTCTATATGAAAGAGCTTTGATTTCAATAAGAACTTGTACGAGAACTAGTGATGTTTAAACTCTGTAATAAGGGTCTCCGTGTGATTCACCTTTTGAAGTATGTGGATGTGGGCACAATGATGTAACTTCGCTCTATTCAAAAGACTTGCATAGAGAACTTGGCCAGAACCAGAAAGTCCTGTAAGTAAACTCATTGTGTGAAGAAAGAAATTGTTTCAGGGTTATCTGTGCAATGATTGAATTAAATTCTGTGTGCATATATATATATATATATATATATATATATATATATATATATATATATATATATATATATATATATATAGAGGTTCTTGACAATTAAATTCCTGCGGCAATGAGAAAATGTCTTGAATCTCCTTAACAGCTGCCTGTCTATTTAATGATGAAAGTGTATGGAGAATGTGCGTCAAAACCTCTGTTGAGGGTCAAAGACCACTGGTCGAATGAGTCGCCTACTGTATGACGAAGAGTATTTCTGTTGAATGCCTATATATAGAATACGTTGTAAATAATGGCCCTGCACGCATTGTTGAAACTATGAAATGCCGAGGTTGGTTGCTGTGAACCTAACCCTGTGGGGGTCATTTTAATTGGACATTTGACATGGCTTGTATCAATGTTTTTGAATAGCTACAACCTGGAATTTGACAATTACTCTAAGAGAAACGTAGCAATGACGGAACAAAGGAATGGAGCCTTGAGAAAGAAGAGCAGAACTCATAAAAATAAAGGCGGATGGAACCTGGAGCGAAGGAGAGGAACCATGAGCGGAGTGAACAGTAAAGGTGGGATTCCTGTTTTCATCGCACCGCTTTCGAAGGGCAAGCGGTATTCAAGAAATCAGAGTGATTCCATAGAGCGGCTGACACGTGGCATACGGCGAGGTCCCAAAAACCACTCATATCGCACATTATCGTTCGTGCATATATGCCAAGCGATATCCGTCGGATCATGTGGAGCAAGGCGACGTGTTCTCCGCCGTCGAATATGAAGGGGCATTTAAGCGCTGGGGTCCAGTCCAACATGCAACTATTGAATGTTAACTAGCGTGCAAGTTAACCAAGCGATATCCGTCGGATCAGCTGAAGCAGCGCGACGGGCTTATAACTGTTGGATCGTGATCGAAGTTACACAGAGGTATGTTAAATGCTGGGGCCTGAACATTATAAAGATTAGTGCTGGGACTTAATATACGCCAAGTTTTATTTATGGGTTTTAACATTTGAGTTAGGAAGGATGTATAATATATGTGGATACATTATGCCTAATGAAAAGGCCGAAGTTATTATCACCGGAAGTCGGGTTTAATCAAAGTCGAAGTTTATATTCCAAGGTGTGGGCCAGTGTGGGTTAAGTGGTTATGCCGAAAGGAGAACAAGAGTTAACATTACATTCTTTTGAATTTCGAATGTATTCAGTTAAAATTGAATAGAGGGTTCAATTAAACAGTGTGAAATGCTATGGGGCCCGAAGATATTATATGAGCGTTTCTTGTAAACACGAAACCAAAGGTTAAATTGTTCTTACTTCATGATAAATATTGTGAGTACTAATATATCCGTGTTGTTAAAAAGGTTTTATAAAAATGCCAAGATTTATTTTATGTTTGATTAAAAGGAAGTTGTACATACATCAGTTATATAACTGCAATGAACAGGGAACTGAATAAAAGAGAAAATGAAAAAAAGAGTGGAGTGGGATGAATGTGTATGGAAAAGGAAAAAGAAGGGGAGAGTGTGCAGAGATGAAAGTTCGGTGAACAGGTATATGTACAGGAATGAATTGGACAGGTGAATAAGCATAGAAAATGGGAAAATATGCAAAATACAGTGAACAAAGTATGTAGGACAGCTGCATGACTACTACAGAAAGGACAAAACCAGCAAGCCAAGGGCTGAGTGAAGTTTATACTGTAACTGAAATTGTAAACGTTTTATTTGTTTTATATTGTTTGTGATGCAAAGGCAAGTATCCTAAGGAAAAGAAAAATCCCACTGTAACATGGAAACTTGTACATATTGTTATAATTTTAAATGAGTTGGACAAAGGAATGAGAAGAAAGAAGTCAAAGAGTCATGGATGTCCACTCCAAATTCCTTGTCGAATACAAACAGTCATGTAATGAAATCTATATATAATATCAACTTGATAAGCATAGAAAGGTTAGAGAGAGTGAGTGAAAATAATGTAGAAATAAAGCAGTGAGGTAGAGAAGAAAGAGGAGCTAAGAAGAGAAGAAGGAGCTGAGTAGAAAAGAAGGAGAAGCTGATAGAGAATCTGAGAAGATGTAGAGATGATACAGGGCAGATATGAGAATTGATGAACAACAGAGCAGATGGAACAAAACAGAGCTAATATCCAAGGTAAATCAGCAAGTGTCTCTCTTTTGAAAGAGTACTTAGGAAGTTGGAGCTTCCCTATCAAGTTGTAGCTTGATAGATGTCAGTTGGATCTGACTAAGGTTGGAGCCTCCTGTAGGTTGGTGCCTGTAGAAAATTAATGGGAGTTGGAGCTTCCTTGCAAGTTGTAGCTTGCAGAATTGAGGTAGGAGCCTCCTGTAGGTTGGTGCCTACAGAAAATCAGTGGTGAGAGGGAGTTGGAGCTTGCCTTTGCATCACAACAATATTAAGATGTGGTTTTCTCCCTTTATGGGTTTCCACTTATATCTGGTGTCTCTGTGCATGATGTGTATGTGTTGATATGGTTTATCTCATCTGCTTAATACTTGCTACTCTCATATTAAGTCTATTGTTACATTATATTAATACCAGCTGCTCACATTATAATATTACTCACATATTAAGTTGAACATGAAATGAAAGTGTAAATAAGTTTTAATGAAAAGTTTTAAAAGTCCATGAATGTGTTAAATTGATTCACCCCCCCCCCCCTCTCAGTTTAACTAAAGGTTCAACAGGTTGTTGAGTATTTCACTGACCATTTTGTAGATAGTGTATTTAGCAACTACTGGAAGAGCGTAGGGCTTATTGGGGTCAATTTTGGAAGGTCGTGATTTGGCCAAACCATTTATGGGTTTTGGTCGGATTGGGTTGAGGAGTCCGGGGTTAATTTTGGAGAATTTTTTGAGCCCCAGAAGTGGGGTTTCCATCCATCCCATTGCAATAGCTAGTGCAGATTCACTGGGACAACACAAAGCATCACTGGGCATATTTTTTTGGTTTTGTGGTTTCATCTGGGCTTTGCTCATCTTGCCAAAAGGCCAGCCAAGGTGAATTTCTTTATATATTTTTACTATTGCCCATTTCATAATAAATTGGCTCAGCTATTTCTAGATTCTATATGGTTCTGATTTATTACTATAATGTTTTAAAATTTTCATGGTGTACATTTATGGTTTTCTGCATTAGCTTTGTTTTTCCAATTTTGGAACATTATAGAAGATTAGTTCTTCTCTCCTCAAAATTACCATGAAATCAACCTTTTTCATTCTTTAAATTTGCTTGTAAGCTTTGAGCTTTATGTCATCCTTGTTTGACTCTTTCCACATATTTCCTTGTCCTTTCCTATTATGTTATGTAAACATTTTGGCTTAGTCAAATAACATAAAAATTAAATTAAATATAAGATTAATAATTATAACTTTTAATAAGCCCTTATGGTTAGCTCAATTGGTCAAGTTCGTGTTGCTAAGCACTTCACCAAATGGGAGGTCACAAGGTTAATTCTCTTTGACGCCCTCGAGGTTAGGCTCTACCAATAAGTTGGTGGGATGTGATCCCTTCGGGTTGATATGCCCAAATATTTCCTCAGAAAATAATAATAATAATAATAATAATAATTAAAACATTTTGACTCGATATTATAACTATGATTAATGATTAAACTAGTCTAGATCCATCTTAACTGTGGATCTACCAAGTTTAAGGGAATCTAAACATTTATAAAAAATAAATAATTAATAATTAACAATTATAACTATAATTAATGATTCAACCAGCTTAGATCCATCTTAACTTCGGATGTACCAAGTATAAAGCTATTTGATCCCTCTCGAAACTTGGTAGAAGATGGATCTAGGATGGTTTAATTAATAATTATAATTATAATTATTAACTTATTTTATTTTATTTTTATGTAATTTTATTGAGTCAAATGTTTTAATTAATAAATATAATTATTACTTTTATTATTTTATTTTATTTTTATTTTTATGTTATTTGACCAAATAACATGTTTACATAAAATTACAGGACATAACGGGACAACTTCCCTTCCATACTTTGCTAGAGAGCGCATCTCGACTCAATTATCATGTTATCATTTTATTTTACATATAATTGGGTATAAATATTGAGAGATTCCAAAAGCATCCTATAATAGGGATAGAAAAACAAGTTTAATTTACTAAATATAAGAGATGTAAGTTTTGAGGTCAAGTCCCACTAGCACAACCGGTCGAGGATGGGCCTCATTAGCAAGGCGACCCATGATCAAAGTTCACAGGGGGTGACTGTGCCATGTGCCAGGGGGAGGAGACATGCTAAAAAATCTAGTCAACTTAGGGTTGGTGTGGCCCATGCCAAGTGGGATCTCGGGTGACTTTGACAGCTTAGATGTCCCTAGGTCGTGGCTCTTCAAGCCACAGGTCAAGCCTGGAGGATCACAAACAACTTGACAAAAAAAAAGATATAAGTTTTCAGATTAAGATGGATTTGTTAATTTGTTGGTAATTTATTGGTCTATAATGAATGATGGAGGATTTTTTGTTTAACATTTTTTTTTAATTGATTTGATTTACATTACACATGTTATGATGTATAAACACTTCTTCCTATCCATGTTTTAAAGTACCCCTTGCTTCTCTTGGCAAAATAAAAGAATAAAAGACAAATAATAGACCTTTGAAAAGGGGCATGGTTTTTTTATGGGACAAGCTTGGACGTAAAGCATTATTTAACAATGGCCTTTGATGTAGGCAATAATCTTTATTATCATCTTCAATGCTGTATAAATTTGACTACACTCATTCCCAGTAGAACACTCTAAGGTGAAGATTTTTAAAGAGATAAAGAATATACTAATGTCGATTATTGAATATTTAATGGATTATAAAAGACAAATAACAGACCTTTCAAAAGGGGCATAGTTTTTTTATGGGACAAGCTTGGATGTAAAGCATTATTTAACAATGGCCTTTGATGTAGGCAAGAATCTTCATTGTCATCTTCAAAGTTGTATAAATTTGAGTACACTTGTTCCTGGTAGAACACTCTAAGGTGAAGATTTTTAAAGAGATAAAGAATGTACTAATGTTGATTATTGAATATTCAATGGATTATTGGACATTTGAGAAAATGTGATTAGTTCAATTCCATGTTTACTTGTGGGTTGAATTCTAATTTAATTTGTCGAGTTGTGGCTTAGTGGTTGGGAAAGGGTGCAATCATGCAAACAATCGAGGCTCAAACTCCAACAAGCATAAATCCCTTTATATATGTGTGAGAAAGAAAATGTTTGAACTCTTGTTATTGATCTCTTTTTGTTATCAAAAGAACTTAACACAAGTTTGATTAACCATATTGGCTTAAATAGGTTTTAGTAGGATATTTTGTCCCTTTTTATTAGATTTTTTACGAACAAGGAAAAGGCCATTAAAAAAAGTTTTTTTGTAAAATAACTAGCTAATTTTGTATACTATGTTTTTTTGGTGCTTTTTACATTCTTCTTTTTTTAATCATCCTCTTTATTTTATATCCATTTCCAATATACTATATGTTAGCCCTAGTTCGATACAATAAGTTTGCATCTCTTGAATTCAATTTTTAGTGGAAAGGCCATCTTTAGTAACAATTTTTCATGAACTCTTCGAGTAAAAAAAGAATAGCAATGACATTCAACATTATTGTAAAATCATGGGACTATATGAGATAATTAAATATCAAAAATTTAAACTTTGGGAATTAAGGATGGAATGTCATTGGTTAAGGAGAACCAACCTGTAATAGTGGATGAAAAAATACATTAAATAAATGAAAAGTGCAAATAAAAATAGTAAATTGAAGATGAGAAAGACAAAGCTTGCATAATCCAACATATGTTTGAAAATATTGTTTAGTTACAAAAGTGGGTACAAAGAAGATTATGTGTTATTTTCCAATTAAAGCATATGAGACAAAGGATGTGTTGACGGGAAGATTTGTCTGGCCAACAGTAGGGGATCTCCCCGGTAGAAAGTCCCAATTAGACTCTGAACCGTTTGTGATAGGGATCCCGTCTGGAGGTGTGGGTCCGACTACTGCTCAATACTCCTTCTCCTGGACGCAAATGAGCCCTGTAGAGTTATAGGTGTACAGTTATCGAATGATACAAGACAAATATACATTATTGTCAATGAGCGTAAACACTAAAAATAGCAAGATATAAAAGAAAACACGCAACTGAAGGAGATGATGTTAGCAGCACATCATTAAGGTCGTGTTTGTAAGATTGTTCAAAACATAGAAGAAACAGTTATGCCTGGTAACAACAACTTATACATACTTGGGCGTTTTCGTGAATGAGATAGATGTTAATAATAAAATTACAAACATCTCCTACGTAAATAACATACCATCATATACACATGTAGTAAGTTGAAATGCATAAAGAGTATAATCAGAAAACGTAGATCAATTACTCACAAGATATCAGACATATACGAAGAAATACTCATAGTATTGACACATTGATTCTCATCAAATCCAATAGTGAATTTAAAACAAATGCTTATATTCATTCATAATAGGTTGTTTAATGCTTTACAACTCTCTTCTCTCCTTTGGAGTCCAAAAAAAAAAGATCTTTTACAAGTCCCCGAAGGGGGAATATATAAGCCAAAATTGACCCTTGGGGGGTCTTGACACTTCACCTTCCTACCGGTTGGGCTGCCTTGCGACCTAAATGGAAAATGCGACTTACGACCTGACTGTATAGTGCGACTTGCGACCCCTCCTATAGATTGTGCCTTGCAATCTGATCATGGGAGTGTGTGTGTGATTGCGAGGTTGGGAACATCAACTTGTTGCTCTTTGAGGAAATTCTGCCATGCACGATAATCTGCAGCGAGTGGGGAGATCAGAGGAGTATCTTCCCTTAACCTGTGCAGGCATTCTAAGGTGTTCAGAATCAGATTTTCTCTCTTGATTGTGACCTGGTTAGACAAGGAAGCCAATTTGGTGTAAATCAAAACTGGTGTTACGACGAATGTAACCAAGTTCTCCTATGATGCGGGAAGATTAGGTGTAGTGGCGGCTTGTCTGATAGGCTGTAGAAATGCCTGAATCTCCTGATCTACCTGTCCCCATGTCTTTTCCTTGTTCAGTGCACCTAGAGAAGGAATATGGTGCAGTTCATGCATCGAGTCGATGCCACTGATCAAATGCTCATATGCGGTCATCACCTTCTCTAGATCTTTAACTAATTTCTCCTTGGATTGCATCTTCATGCGAATCTGGACCTTGTCATTCTGAGTGTGAATCCAATCATTCTTGGGCAAGGTTTCCGAAGCCTGTGGATATTTTTTTGTCCATTCTATCATTTTGTCCAAGGTAGTGGAGGCCTCTTTCAATTACTCGTTTCTCTTCTTCGCTTCCACTTGGGCTCTTATTAGGGGTGCGACTGTTTGTTTTATGGTGAACATCTCCTCGTAAACCTGTCTCATGGTGGCTTCCAGCGTCACTAACTCTCTCTGGACGGTAAGCAGTACTTCGTTAATAAGAGTGTTTCTACCCTGAAGCTGTTGGATTTCTTCCCTTAGTGCTCTCTTTTCTTGCTCCGACCTAGCTTCCCTTTGTTCAGAGTCCTGTAACCTATTTTTTAGGGAGAGGATTTTCTTACTCATCCGGCTCACATTTTCTTCTGTGGCTGCGGTAAAAGCAGTGCCGAATGATGCTATCATCACTAGGTTGGTCCTAGTGTCTAGGACTATGCACTTTTTTGTCGTGGCTGTGAATGGGGCGACAGGGTTCCGTTCTAGGCATCTCCTTTTTTCTTGTCGGATTTTGAAGGTGAAATGATCATAAGTGAGTCTCGTCAGGTTGAACACCTCCTCCTCCTGTCCTTAAGAGGAGCCCGACTCTGAGAGTGAAAAATGCGTGTTAATTACAGGTACTTCGATGGGTGGCAGCTCAGTCTATACTCATGTTGCTCGAGGAGGTGTTTCGACGTCTTTTGATCCATGATCATTTTCCTCTTTTCTATTTCGTTCTTCTTCCTCTTTCAATAATTGTTCTGCCTCTGCCTTATCCTGTTCTTCCTTTTGCCTACGCTTTGCTTCTGCTTTTGTGTCCTCTTCTTCCTTCCTTTTTCGTTCGGCCTCCATTTGATCCAATTCTTTCTTGAGCTGTCGTTCCGCTTCTGCCTTCGCTTCCTGCTCTTCCTTCCTTTTCTGGGCATCCTCCGCCTGTTTCTTTCTCTGTTCTGCCTTTAGGTTTTTCTTACGCTTATCTTCATCTTCTTTTGCTTTCTTTTCAGCTTCTAGCTGAGCTTCTGCTTCCTTTTCTTTTTGTTGGGTGGCATATTTGTGGCTTTTTCTAGTTTGGGGCTTCTTGGCCTGGGAAGAAGAGGCGCCTCCCAACTCGCAGATTATTTCCTCCAAAGTATGATCATCTTGATCCTCCTGGTCGGACCATGCTCCAGGGGCGAGTTCCCTATCCATGTTATACCAGTTTCTTTTCACATCCTCAGATGGGCGTTCAGTGTGCTGGTAGCTCCATTTGAACTTGGCCCTTTTGCAGTGGTCAGGGACTATCCTCTCAGGATCATATGTTCTGTGATCCAAAGGCCCCAGGAAGAATCCTTTGATTTTTTCAGCTTCCGCCTCTACCTCCCTGAAATCCTTGACTGTTTAAGCATCAATGGTGAGCAGAAATGTAGGCCACTGCTTGTTCGTACCTTTAGTAAGGACCTTTGAGAAGTTGTAAGTCATCTGATAACATACTTCCTGAAGAAGCATCTTGTCCGTGATGAAGTGGGGCAGAGCATGGGGAGTCTGGAATGAACCGAAGACTTGAATAAAGGTGTATTTTTCAAATGGAAACCAATGTGCTACCTTGACTAACGTTTCCATGGCTCGCTAGGACATGCATGGGGTATCTTGACCAAACAATTTCCCGTAGAGTGCAGGGATGAAACTTTGTGAGATTGACTCTATATCTTGCTTGTATTTAGAGTCCCAGAATACCTGCAATTCTTTGTGAATTGGGCATGCCCGCTCTTGATCCCAGTTGTGAGCCCATCCCTCAAAGTAGCACCTGGAACAAACTCCATCCAATAGATAGGAGGCCATGTAAAATTCGGACGAGTATCCCTCCTCTGGTGCCAGTGCTGCAGATACGTTTGTTTTGAGAGCCGCCATTAGTAAGTTGGCCCAATTGAAATGGGTGCCATATACAATGACAAAGTTCATCAGGGATACCCAAGAACCATTGAATGTGGTGGCATCGAGACGACCATATATCCTACAAAGCATAGCTACCACCAGCTTGTATACCTTTCTGAGGCCTGCCACCAGATACTCCTAATCCTTCTTGATCTTGAACTTCTTGGGTTCTTCCCACCATCCTCTCAGGGTTTCTGCTACGGGGACCGCATGGGTGGTGGCCCATTCCTCTGTGAACGTCTGTTCTCGTTCTGGCAGTGCATAATAATACTCTGCATCCGAGCCTTTTAGATTTGCAAAAGCCTTTCCCTCATAGTCTCGAATTACCCACTTCCTGGGGTCGATCTTCTGTATGATCCATTCAATAATTTCCGCACATGGGAATATAGCCGGGTGGGCAACTGTGTAGTGAAGCTTCGACCTCTTAACTTGTACATATACTTGCCGGTCGGGGAGGTCCTCTGGAAATTCTGGTTGTGCAAATTCTTGGTATACTTGATACCAACTCATGCTTTCTCCTTTGCTAAATGTACATGTCGTGTCCCCATAGATCGGGGGAGGAGACATTGGTATTTCACTTTCTGTGATTTCTATCTCTGGGCTCTTGTTTTTCTTGCGAACTTCCGGAGGTCCCATGTTGCTTGAGGCTGAAGAGATGGAGACGCACTCTAACTCTACTTCGAGGTTCCCTGGCATGTTCATAAAACAGTCCCAGGATAAGACATTTTCCATAATAATAATAAATGCCTAGGTAATGCTTTTAACTCTGAACAACTAAGATCTAGGAAAGGGTGGATCTGTGACTTAGCAACCTATTTCTTGGGTCGCTGGGTCGTGGAGGTTTAAACTTTAGAAGGGAGCGACCTTGCAACTTGGCGACCTTGCGACCGGGTCGCTGGGTTGCCGAGTCGCATTGATTTAACAATTCATGAGGGTGCGACCTTGTGACTTGCGACCGGGTCGCTGGGTCACCGAGTCGCATTGGTTTAACAATTCACGAAGGTGTGACCTTGCGACTTAGCGACTGGGGTCGTTGGGTCGCGAGGTCGCGCTAGGGCTGGCCAAAAGACTTCGACGGTGGCGTAGTCACTTGTTTAATTTTTTAACTTAAAAAAAATACAAGGACTAAGTCAGAAAAACCCATAAATGAGGATGAGATGGTCATTAGGGGAAGAGACAGACACAGAGGAGGCTGGTTGGCTCCATTTATAAGTCTATGTTAGGAATGGCAGGGTTTGGATAAATTGGACAAGATTCAGGTTCAAAAGGATCTGAAATGGGAGATGGTAGGTGGCTTTAAAAGGGATAGGGTAAGTGGAAAAAAGGAAACAAAAGAAAAAACGGAAACATCAGGAGGATTAGGCAACTTACCCGAGAAAATCGCGCTCTAGTTGGCCTGTCAGAAGCGTTTTTTTCTCTCCGTCGCGTGGGTGAAATGCGACCTAGCGACGCTTCTATTTATAAAGGGGTTACATGCGCAGGCAATAAATGAGGTCGTTGGGTCGCAAATATCCCACGCTTATAAGATGTGTGACCTCGCGACCTTGCGACTTAGGGGTCGCGGGGTTGCAAGGTCGCTAGGTTGCAATTTTGAAATTTGAATGCGATTTGCGACTTGGCGACCTAGCGACCTGATAGGTCGCAGGGTTGCTAGGTCGCAAATTGGGAAAAATACCTACTCTGCGACTCAGTGACTTAAGGCTTTTTTTGAAACAAACCTGAACTTCAGATTTTGACTTGGCTTTTCGATGCTCAGGGGGGCTCAAAAAATTTTAGATGGTGAATTTTTGGAGGTTGTTGTAGCGGCTACAACAAATGGCGATTTATTGGTAGGGTCTAGAATCTCTGCTGGTGTTTTATCTAGAGGGGGTGGGGGGGGGGGGGGGAGGGCGTAACACACTTGTTCCTTTCACCCCGTGGCTCCCACTTCTTCCGTCTTCGAGCCTTGTGCATTTTCTCCCCCTATCTGCCTGCTCTTGGGTGTCGTTTTACTGTGTTTTCATTCTTGGAGACCGAATGAAAAATTTCTGGGTAACCCCAGGGGTTTACGGATCCAGTAAAGTTTATTTGGCCTTCATTGTGTTGCTTCGTTGCCAGCAAACCAGATGGTCCCGACGGAGTCACTTCTTAGGAATCGCGAGCGTTGCTCCGCTGCCAGCAAGCCTGGTCAGTACCCCAGCGAAGTCGTCATATCGCTTCTCTGCGCAGGAAGCCTTTCTCCATCCTTTACCCTTTATTCATGTGCTTAATGCACTTATTTAAATGTGCTCAGGGCAATTATTTTTGTTTTGGCAATTACTGCTTGGGCGGATGAGGGATCTCGACTTATTTTACTTGTTGTTCCTGGTCTACATGAGGACTTATGGTTTTCCTGGATTTCCGTTCTTCACCTGAGGCTAACCCCTCCCTTTTCCTTCCAGTAACCTATTCAACTAAAAATTTCCTTTTGCACAATATTCCCTTGGGCTAGCATACTAGGTAAGCTGCCGCATCTTGGTCCGAAGGCCTTAGTCATGTTCTCGCCATTGGGTTCCCATCACAAGTATGCTTGCCCCCTTCTTTAGTCTAGGGAGAGATAATACACCAGCATAGATCTTGACTCAGTATGCTGCTTGAGTATCTTCTATACCCCCTTTCAAAAAGATGGATGCCAAGGGAAAGAAAAGGTTAAAGGGAGCCTATGCGGAACAAGCAATTTATTGAAAACAACAAAGGTAAAGAAAAACAAAAGAAAACAAGACAAACTATGGTACAGGATGCAGTGATAGCCCCGTGGGGCTGTCAAGTGAAATAGTGTTTAAGGTTGTGTCCATTCACAGGGAGGACCTCAATCCTCCCTTCAAGAGTTTGTAACCTGTAAGTGTGGGGACCAACCTTCTCTCTGACTTGGAAAGGGCCTATCCATAATGCCTGGAACTTGGAGTGTTTCCCTTTATCTTCATGAGCTTTATTCCATTTGAGGACAAGGTCACCTACTTCAAAAATCTTGTTCCCAGCTGAATTTTTGTCAAACCATCATTTTATCCGTCCTTGGTGGATGGCGAATTTTTCCCGAGTTTTTTGCCTTTCAATCTCAAGTTTCAGTAGTGTGTCTATTCGGGCTTGTAAAGGAGGGCAAGGAGTTCCATGAGTCTCCTGAGATAACCTGAGTGCCGAGAGAGACAGGTTGGGAGGAAGGATAGCTTCTTTTCCATACACGAGGAAAAAGGGGGAGGTGCCTAGGGAAAGTTTGGGTGTGACTCGATCTGCCCAGAGGGCATTATAGAGTGCCCTATGCCAATTTCGTTGTTGGGACAACATAGTATTTTTGATGATGGGGATTAGGTTCTTATTGGTTGACTCGGCTAACCCGTTTCCTTGAGGGTAATAGTTGGCAGAATGTTTAAGTACGATACCATTTTCTAAAGCAAAATCATATAATTTTAATGATGAGAAATATGTTGCATTGTCAAAAACAAGGGAGGTTGGAACGCCAAACCTGATCATGATGCATTGGGTGATGAAGGCTATTACCTCTTGATCGTTGACTTGACGTAACGGTACCGCTTCAACCCACCTTGTGAAATAGTCTGTGGCGGTAAGGATGTACATGTGTTGCTTGGAAGAGTGTGGCAGGATCTCCCCAATTATGTCCAGCCCCCATTGTTGAAACGACTCTTCCACTGCGACAGACTGTAATGGGGCCGAAGGTCAAATATCCCTATTTGCTAATTTTTGGCATTGCTGGCATTTCTAAACATATGCATGTGCATCTTTAAACAAAGTAGGCCAGTAGAAACTGGCATGCATGATCTTGTGAGAAGTGGTGTCTCCTGCATAGTGCCCCCCGGCAGGGCCATCGTGAAGTTCTGCTAATATTTTCTGTGCCTCATTCCATTCCAAGCAGTGTAACAAGACACCGTTGTGATGTTTGCGGAACAACTTACCTTGCACTAGCTGGTAGGATGTAGCTTTCAGTCTTAATGCACACTTCTGCTTGGTCGTTAAAGCGAGGTCCATGGTGCCGTGTTTCAGATATTGCAGGAGCTCTGCATACGAAGAGGATGTATCCTGTGGGGCCGTGTTATCAATTTGATACATATTAATCTCGTGTTCCCAATTTTCTTCCTCGTTGCCCCGTGAGTCAACTGCTTCTACGGCCGTGCGTCACAATCCTTGGCCCTTCACAGTGTGTGCTGGCTTGAATTCCAAGTCATACTCCTGAAGGCTTGTCATCCAGTTGCCTTGTCACTCACCCAACTCCTACTGTATGAACAATGAGTGAACAACTGGGTGATGCACAAAGACTGTGACATGATTCTTCAAAATATAGGGCCTGAAATGTTTGATCGCCTTGTATACTGCATACGCTTGTTTGTCAATATATGGGTAATTCAGCTTGGTGCCTTGCAATCCAGTGCTCATAAATGATATAGGCCGTTCATTGTGGCAGTCATCTTTTTGAGTGAGGACGACGGCCAAAGATGAATCTGAGGCAAAGGTGTACAAAATAAAGCCTTTGTTGAAGTCTGGATTGTAAAGAGCGGGTGCTTCCGCGATGGCTCGTTTAATGTTGTTGAATGATTCTTTCTCGGGGGGATTCCATTTAAAATTAGCGTTCTTCTTAATCATGCCTTGTAATGGTTTCACGATCTGGGCAAAATCTGATATAAACTTTCGGACAAAGTTGATTTTGCCAAGGAAGGACTGCATGGCTTTCTTCCCGCTTGGGGGCGGTATTTGAGCTATGACTTTCGCGCGTTCCGTATCCACCACTATGCCATCTCGAGTTATTATGTGTCCCAACAAGTTTCCTTCGGCGACGACGAACACGCTTTTCTTTGGGTTTAGTGAGATCCCGTATTTCCGACACCTTTCAAAATTTTGCTTGAGGTGGTGTATGTGGTCAGATCTGTGCTTTGAAAACACGGTGATGTCGTCAAGGTATCCTACCACGCTTTTCCCAATAAGTCCTCTAAAGGCAATGCCCATAGCTCTTTGGAAGGTGGCGCCAACGTTAATCAGCCCAAAGGGCATGCGTCTGAAAGCAAATGTTCCCCACTTAGTTCTGAATGTGGTTTTGAGCCGATCGGGCTCAACCACTAGTACTTGATTATACCCTGAAAACCCATCCAACAAAGAGAACATTTCTGACCCTGATACAGCTTGAAGGATTTGCTCCATAGGAGGAATCAGATAGTTTTATTTTTCGGAATCTTTGTTCAAATTTCTGAAGTCTACGCACAAATGGATTTCCCTGGATTTCTTGCGAACAGGGACCAAGTTGGACGCCCAGGTCGAATGTCTAACTTTGAAAATTATACGTGCATCCAAGAGCTTCTTTAGTTCCTTTTGGATCATTGGTTCTAGAGCTGGGTGTACTTTTCTCAGTTTTTGTTGGAACGACTTCACTCCTTCCTTGATGGGTATGACATGTTGGATGATCCTCGTATCATAAGTCCGCAGATCGTCATACGTCTAGGCAAACACATCTCGGTATTTCTTAAATAATTCGGTGAATGCTTGTTCTTCCTGCAGGGTGCACTCACTACCTAAATTTACAAGCCTGGGATCCTTGTTTGTCCCGAGGTTAATTTTCCGGTGTACCAACGTGGAACTTTGCACCTTCGTATTTAGGGGCCCTCAGAAACAGTTCTGTAAGTCAAACAACTTTTCGAGTGACACGACCCCTTTGGGTATGGGATTTTCTTTCCGATTTTTTAGTTCCTCTTGCAAAGCTTGATCATGATCCTCTTCTTCCATAACCACGTCTTTGAATATATCTGTGTTGAGCATGAAGTCCAGTACATGTTGGTCATCATTAAAAACGCGTAAATTAGTGACATTGTATGGTATGGATGGCTTGTATATAACTTCAATAGAAAATCCATCTCTAAGTGGGGTGAACCTAGCAGCAGCGTTGGAAAGTGTATCGGCTGCTGCATTATGCATTCTAAGTATAGATTTAATACCAAAAGCATTGAAAGATGAAATTAAGCGCCATACCTCTTGCTGATAACCTTTGAGATGGGGAGACAAGCAGTGGATGGTGTTGCGTACCTGACGAGTGATAATATCGGAATCGCCAATTACCTTCAAACAGAGGACTTTTAGATCTATGGCCTTTTGGAGCCCTAGTATCAGCGCCTCATACTCGGCTGTATTATTTGTGCACTGAAACTCTAACCGACAGGAAATTAAAAATTTGTTCTTCTGTGGGTCTAGCAAGATGCAGCCCACGCTAGCCCCGTCTTGGGTTTTGGAGCTGTCATAGTATAGGGTCCAAGTTTCATATTCTGATTGGACAAGACGATCCACGTCTATTGAGGATGTGCTAGGGGCGCTAGGTGGTGTTCTTATGGGAAACTACTGAAGTTTTAGTTTTGTGGCCTTCTCGGGGAGTAGTTGGACAAAATTTTTCAGGAGTTTTGTCTTTGTTTTCGGCGTTCGGGGGTAGGATTTATCTTAAGAAGGCTTTTCTTTTCTCTTCAAAAGACTACTCCGGCATCGGGCCTTTGCTCCTCAAGCTATAGTTTCGAGGGGGTTTTGATTTAGGGTCATCTGCTAGGTTTATCCCGGAGGTGGGCAGGGGAAACTCTCCGCGTATGAATTCGAAAGCAAGGACAGCAGAGCCCATATCTTCATCTAGGGGGGAATTTTTCTCATCGTCTGTAATAGCCTCCTCCTCCATATCTTCGGGGGTTTGATCTTCTAGAAGTTGGTTCACCACCACTTTCATGCTACTAATCCATTGGGGGCAAGTCTTTTCTGAGTGAGAGGCTCGGTGAAAAGAACAGAAATTGTCTTTGTCGATTTCTTCCACATTAAGACCTACACTTGAACTGGACGGGGGCCGATTCATGACAGGGTTATTCTTTCTGAAGAAAGGTTTCTTTATTTTGGTAGCTGGGGTAGAATATATATATATATATATATTTCCAGGTCGGAGACTTCGTTGGTCAGCAACTTGAGGGATTTTGCAATACTTTCAAAATCGAAGGGGTCCTTATCTTTGTCTCCAGTTTTGTGGCCAGCAGATTGGGTTCTCTTAGTGGTTGTTTTTTGATCATCCTGCCCTTCGTGTTCAATGGCACCTATGGACAGCATGTCCTTTTCGACAGCAAGGGCGGTAGTATAGTTGGCTACCAAAGTAGCTCTGGCCTCGTGCTTGACGAACACAACAATCTCCTATGGGAGGGCTCTGGTGTAGTAGTCAATAGTAATGGAGTCATCCAAGGCCATGTTTGGAGGGAACTTATTCAATATAGTCGCAAAACGTTGATTGAAATCCTTGACCTTCTCCTTCTTCTGAAATGTTAGCGTGCTGAGCTCTGTGAGGAGCATCGAAGGGGTTTTATCTTCTGAGAATTTTCGCAAGAAGGTACGACGCAAGTGTTCCCACGAAGGGATAGAAGCAACGGGGAGAGACCTATACCATGTTGCAGCCTTATTTTCAAGAGTATGAGGAAAAAGGTGGCATGCTACATCGTCATATTGCACTCTCATCATCTATAAAGATAGGTAAAAGTTGCTGATGTGGTCTTCGGCCAAAGTACCTTTCTCAGGGTCAAACTTAGGGAGGTGTTTTTCAGGATTTCGGGGCATGTCATGGAGGGGACCTTGGGTACCTAAGGGGGACTGAGCCATCCAAGCTAACAGTTTTATGCATCTAGCCTGTTGGAAGCGCAGTCTATATACATGTCCCATCTCATGTTCGGATTCACTGCCCGTGCCAGACCCAGAGGCCTGGCCCTCATGGCAGGAATGCATGTCTTGGTTTTCTCCACAGTTTGTTGTATTTTTTATGTTTCTCCAATTGTAAAGAAAAGGAAACTCGTTCTGGTTTCGGTGAGGGTGTTCAGTATTTCGACCTCGCCCATGGCCTTGGCCTCCCCTGCCTTTGTTACCTTGGCCTCTTCCGGCTCACTCCCCGTGTGGGTCATTGGCTTGCATATTATCATGCACAGTATGGTCATGTTGAGGGCCGTTGTTAGGTTGAGGTTCAGTGATTTCAGGGTCGTCTTCTCCCCTTCCCTCAGGGTTATCTGGGAGGGCTTCAGAATTTTACTCAACTGCGTCTACATAATCTTTGATCATAAGACCCACTAGCTGAGGAAGGGTATTGACAAGGGTTCCTCGATGTGTATTATTAGCCGCAGGAGTTTTGGGATTAGCCAAGGCATTAGTGATTGGGGCTTGCTGCAAGCCCCTGAAAAGCTCGCGGGCGAGAAGGCATAGTGCCCGCAGCTGGTCTAAAGTAATTTCATAGAAAAGGGGGATTTCCTCCTCCTCTTGGGAGTTCTCCAATGGGGGAGGGTTGATATTGTCACGTATGGTCTCCCCTTGGGGAGTTTGTAACGAGATGTTACTTGTGTGTTGGGAGGCTACCATTCAGGTCCTTCCTTCTAGTGCCAAAATCTATTGACGGGAAAATTTTTCCAACCAACAGTAGGGGATCTCCCCGATAAAAAGTCCTAATTAGACTCTGAAACGTTTGTGATAGGGATCCCATCTGAGGTGTGGGTCCATCTACCACTGAATACTCCTTATCTTGGATGCAAATGAGCCCTGCAGAGTTATAGGTGTACAGTTATCGAATGATACAAAAAAAATATCGATGATTGTCAATGAGCATAAACACTACAAATAGCAAGATATAAAAGGGAAACATGCGACTGAAAGAGATGTTGTTAGTAGCATATCATTAAGGTCATGTTCGTAAGATTGTTCAAACCATAAAAGAAATAATTTTTCCTAGTAGGAACAACTTATGTGTACTTGGGCATTTTCGTGAATGAGATAGACGTCAATAATAAAGTTACAAACATCTTCTATGTAAATAACATACCATCATATACACATGCAATAAGTTGAAATGCATAAAGAGTATAATCAGAAAATGCAGATCAATTAATCACAGGATATCAAATATACGAAGAAATACTCATAGTATTGACACATTGGTTCTCATCAGATCCAATAGTGGATTTAAAACAAATGCTTGTATTCATTCATAATAGGCTGTTTAATTCTTTACAACTCTCCTCTCTATTTTGGAGATAAAAAAAAGAGCTCCTTTACAAGTCCCCTGAAGGGGGTATATATAAGCCAAAATTGACCCTTGGGGGTCCTGACTCTTCACCTTCTTGCCAGTTGGGCTGCCTTGCGACATGAATGAAAAATGCGACCTACGACCTGCGACCTGGCTAGGTAGTGAGACCTACGACCTGGTCATGGGAAGTGCGACCTACGACCCCTCCTGTAGACTGTGCCTTTGCAACCTAATCATGGGAGAGTGTGTGTGATTTTGAGGTCAGGAACATCAACTTGTTGCTCCTTGAGGAAATTATGCCATGCATGATAATCTGCAGCGACCAGGGAGATTAGAGGAGTATCTTCCCTTAACCTATGCAGGAATTCTAAGGCGTTCAGAATCAGAGTTTCTCTCTTGATTGTGACCTAGTTAGACAAGGAAGCCAATTTGGTGTAAATCCAAACTGGCATTACGACGAACGTAACCAAGTTCTCCTGTGATGTGGGAAGATCAGGTTTAGTGGCGACTTGTCTGATAGGTTGTAGGAATGCCTGAATCTCCTGATCTACCTATCCCCATGTCTTTTCATTATTCAGTGCACCTAGAGAAGGAATATAGTGTAGTTCATGCATCGAGTCAATACCACTGATCAAATGCCCATATGCGGTTATTACCTTCTCTAGATCTTTAACTAATTTCTCCTTGTATTGCACCTTCATGCTAATCTGGACCTTGTCATTCTAGGTGTGAATCCAATCTTTCTTGGGAAAGGTTTCTGGAGCCTGTGGATATCTGCTCGTCCATTCTATCACTCTGTCCAAAGTAGTGGAGGATTCTTTCAATTGCTCGTTTCTCTTCTTCACTTCTACTTGGGCTCTTAGTAGGGGTGTAACTGTTTGTTTTATGGTGAACATCTCCCTGTAAACTTGTCTCATGGTGGCTTCCAGCATCATTAGATCTCTCTAGACAATAAGAGGTACTTCGTTAATAAGAGTATTTTTTCCCTGGAGTTGTTGGATTTCTTCCCTTAGTGCTCTCTTTTCTTGCTCCAACCTAGATTCCCTTTGTTCAGAGTCCTGTAACCTATTTTGTAGGGAGAGGATTTCCCTACTCATCCGGCCCACATTTTCTTCTATGGCTACAACAAAAGCAATTTCGGCTGATGCGATCATCACTGGGTTGGTCCTAGTGTCTAGGACTATGTCCTTTTCTATCATGGTCGTGAATGGGGCGGCAGGGTTTTGAGCTAGGCATCTCCTTTTTTTCCTGCCAAATTTTGAAGGTAAACTGATCATAAGTGAGTCTGGTCAGGTTGCACACTTCCTCCTCCAGCCCTTCAGAGGAGCCTGGCTCTAAGAGTGCAAAACGCTTGTTAATTGCATGTACTTTGATGGGTGGCATCTCGGTCTGTACTCCTGTGACTGGAGGAGATGTTTCGGCGTCTTTTGATCCATGATCCTCTTCCTCTTTTCTCTTTCATTCTTCTTCCTCTTTCAATAACCATTCTACCTCTACTTTATCCAGTTCTGCCTTTTGCCTGCGCTCTGCTTCTACTTTCGTATCCTCCTCTTCCTTTCTTTTCCATTCAAATTCTGCCTTTGTTTCTTGCTCTTCCTTCCTTTTTCGTTCAGCCTCCACCTGATCCAATTCTTTCTTGAGCTGTCATTCCACTTCTTCCTCCGCTTCCTGCTCTTCCTTCCTTTTTTGGGCATCCTCCACATGTTTCTTCCTTTGCTTTGCCTTGAGGTGTTTCTTATGCTTATCTTCATCTTCTTTTGCTTTCTTTTCAGCTACTAGCTAAGCTTCTGCTTCATTTTATTTCTTTTGGGCGGCCAAATTGTGCCCTGTGCTAGTCCAGGGCTTCTTGGCCTAGGAAGAAGAGGCGCCTCCCAACTCGCGGATTCTTTCCTCCAGAGTATGATCATCTGGTCAGACCATGCTCCCGGGGCGAGTTCCCTATCCATGTTATACCAGTTTCTTTTCACATCCTCAAATGGTCATTCAGTGTGTTGGTAGCTCCATTTGAACTTGGCCCTTTTGCAGTGGTCAGGGACTATCCTCTCAGGATCGTATGTCCAGTGATGCAAAGGCCCTAGGAAGAATCCTTTGATTCGTTAAGCTTCCGCCTCTACCTCCCTGAAATCCTTGACTGTGTAAGCACCAATGATGATTGGCAATGTAGGCCACAACTTTTTCTTACCTTTAGTAAGGACCTTTGAGAAGCCGGAAGTCATCTGATAACATACTTCCTGAAGAAGCATATTTTTCGTGATGAAGAGGGGCAGAGCATGGGGAGTCTTGTATGAATTGAAGACTCGAATAAAGGTGTATTCTGCAAATGGAAACCAATGTGCTACCTTGACTAATGTT